>JAJLXM010000006.1:0-451965 GCA_030571275.1 Zygotorulaspora sp. UFMG-CM-Y6047 | reverse complement strand
AGCGATAGTTTGACTACCCCATATGTTATCTACGAAGTTGAAACACCCGTTGTTGAACCAATCACCACAACTTCGTTTACTGGCTACACTGGAAAGTCTACCTCTACCATTGATGTTACAACTTCTTTCACAGTTGGCAGCGATAGTTTGACTACCCCATATGTTATCTACGAAGTTGAAACACCCGTTGTTGAACCAACTACCACAACCTCAAACAATTCAGTGTCAACGCAACCATCTTCAACAGATATCTCATATGCACCATCAATTAGCATCAGCAATGTTACCACTGAGGTCCCTCTAATTAGCTCAAAATCATATATCTACACCTCATGGACAGGAAATGGTACTTCGACTTCAGAAACACAGATAATACGAACAACAGATGGAACAACAACCCTTGCGAATGTTTACTATATTTTGACACCTACTAGTTCCTCCTCGGAAGATGAACCTACCTCTAAGCTATCAGCATCAGAAACCATTCCTACTTCGTATGCCTTCAGTGAATCATCTAACGTAAGTGCCACTTCTGTGTCAACCTCAACAACCTCTTTGGCGAGCGACATAGAATCAACACATGTGGTCGTATCATCTTCCGCAAGTGAAGCTATCGCAAACCTAACAACAATTTTGATAGATTCCTCTGTAAGTGAGACTGAATCAAGCACTTCTACATTCGATTCATCTATTTCTGAAACTACATCAGTAATCGAATCTATTACGAGTCAAGATAGATATGTGGAAACTTTGTCAACACAATCGGTCACAATTCAAACAACCTCACCAATAGATACATCTAAAAACGAAACCGAAACTGATACACCCACAAGCTCGTCTGTATCTGATTTGAAATCCGTTTCTGCTTCGGTCTCTTTCTCGACCAGCCAATCTTCTACGAATGAAGGCCCATATGCCCAACCAGTTTCGGCCGCACCAATCTCAGTTCAAACATCAACCTCAATAGCATCATCTACAAGTGCAACTGAAACAGGCATTTTTGAAGGATCATCAACTACATCCACTTTTGCTTTGTCATCTACCAGTGATAGTCTTGTGAGTGAATCTTCGATTCCTACATCTTCTGTATCTGCTTCAACAAGAAGTTCCGTTACTGTAATAAGCGCATATTATGGCAATACCACTACTGTCGCGGGGGCATCTTACTTCATTACAAGTGCTGAACAGTCATCGACACATACGCTATCTCCTATTAGACCAGAAGAGAGCTTTGTTTCCGCATCACAATCTTCAACCTCCTCTTCTGTCATTTCGTCCAATGCACAATCTGATATTGTTACAAGTACTTCTAGTATAAACCAGGTCACAAGTGAAATTTCTTCAATGGCCGTAACAGACATATCAAGAACAAGTATTCCATTTGAAACAACACAAACTTCAGCTTCTGTTGAATCCCTAAATTCTGAACAAAGCAGTTACCCAGAAAATTTTAACTCAATGACTTCATCATCAATGTTCACCCAAATTTTAGTGCTGCCCTCATCTACTGAGTATTCCTCCTCCGAAACACAAAAAACTTCTACAGCATCATCAAATTCTGAGAATTCCAAATCGTCTTCGCCATATGGAAATACAGAGCTCGCAATCTCAAGTATTGTACCAGGAAATTCGTTTAGTCATGCATCACTATCTTCAACCATTGATATTTCAGAATCACAACATGATATTATTAGCTCCAGTTGGTCAAGTTCATCAATTTTAATTCAAACTGGATCGATTGTGTCAACTACTTCAGCTACTCCAGTCGAACCAGTTGAATCAACCACCTCAGTTATTCCAATTGAAACAACTACTTCAGTTACTCCAATTGAACCAGTTGAATCGACCACCTCGGTTACTCAAATTGAAACAACTACTTCAGTTACTCCAATTGAACCAGTTGAATCGACCACCTCAGTTACTCAAATCGAATCAGTTGAATCAACTTCTTCAGCTACTCCAGTCGAACCAGTTGAATCAACCACCTCAGTTATTCCAATTGAAACAAGTACTTCAGTTACTCCAATTGAATCAGTTGAATCAACTACTTCAGTTACTCTCGTTGAACCAGTTGAATCAACCACCCCAGTTACTCAAATTGAATCAACCTCCTCAGTTACTCCAATCGAGACAACCATTTCAGTTACTCCAATCGATTCAACTACATCAGCTGTTCCAAATGAAACAACCACCTCAGGTACTTTAACCGAATCAATTGTACCAACTGTATCAACAAACAGTATTTCACCAGAGCAGTCGTCTTTAGGTTTCTCCAAATCATCTAATCCGGAGCACATCTCGTCAGTACATACATATGAGGAAACGCCTACCTTTTCAGCGGACGCTTCATATATTACTTCAGCCCTGAAGAACTCTAAACCCTCAGAAAGTTCATATTCATCAACAAAGCAGGAAGCTCACAGAACTAGCCCAGCAAGCATATCAACAGATGGTGCAGTAACAACTTTAACTACCTCAAAGGTCACTACCATTGCCCAACAGGCAGATACAACAATAATAACCAGCACTCAAGCAACGTCATCATATTCCTCAAACACTATCGCATATCAGTTTGAGGGATCTGCAGCCTCCAAGAAGGTCAAATCAGCATTTTACTTGGTCATGGCCATCCCATTGGTATTCATCTGAATAAAATGGCCATGCACCAGTTGTCTTTATTATAACCTACTTCATATATCAAAATTCATAAATGTACAATAGTTATCAAAATACGTTTTTTTTACTGATCTTTTATTCAAATTATAATACTAATTACTAATTAATATTAAACAAAGTATTTTTAGACTTCATTCAATTTATACATTTTCCCTCATAGTAATTCTTTCATCACAGAAGAAAAAATATAAATCCTTTCTATTTCCTATATGTACCTTAGAAACATTTGTGATGAACAATGGATGGTCCACTTTCGTCGTATTCTTGTTTTGAGATCCACATTTGTTGGAAGGTAGTCAATGAAGCCAAGATAGAACCACCAATCCAAACAGAGTACTTTCTCTCTGGAGGAGCAATGATCTTGACCTTCATTGAAGATGGAGCCAAAGCAGTAATTTCCTTTTGCATTCTTTCAGCAATACCTGGGAACATGGTAGTACCACCGGACATCACAATGTTACCGTACAATTCTTTACGAACATCAACATCACACTTGATGATAGAGTTGTAAGTAGTTTGGTCAATACCAGCAGCTTCAAGACCCAAAACAGATGGGTGGAATAAAGCTTCTGGAGCTCTGAATCTTTCATTACCAATAGTGATAACTTGACCATCTGGAAGTTCGTAAGATTTTTCAATAGATGAGGATTGAGAGGCGGTTTGCATTTCTTGTTCAAAGTCCAAAGCAACATAACATAATTTTTCCTTGATGTCACGAACGATTTCTCTTTCAGCAGTAGTAGAGAAAGAGTAACCACGTTCACATAGAATCTTCATCAAGTAGTCAGTTAGATCTCTACCAGCCAAATCAATTCTCAGGATAGCGTGAGGCAAGGAGAAACCAGCGTAAATTGGAACAACGTGGGTGACACCATCACCAGAATCCAATACAATACCGGTAGTTCTACCAGAAGAGTACAAAGACAAAACAGCTTGAATGGAAACGTAAAAGGCTGGAACGTTGAAAGTTTCGAACATAATTTGAGTCATCTTCTCTCTGTTAGATTTTGGGTTCATTGGAGCTTCAGTCAAAAGAACTGGGTGCTCTTCTGGTGCAACTCTCAATTCGTTGTAGAAGGTGTGATGCCAGATCTTTTCCATATCATCCCAGTTGTTAACAATACCGTGTTCAATTGGGTAACGTAAAGTCAAAATACCTCTCTTGGATTGAGCTTCATCACCAACGTAGGAGTCCTTTTGACCCATACCAACCATGACACCTTGATGTCTTGGTCTACCAACGATGGATGGGAAAACAGCACGTGGTGCGTCATCACCGGCGAAACCGGCTTTACACATACCAGAACCATTGTCAATAACTAAGGCAGCGACTTCTGTTTAAAATATAACGATCAACGATCATTTTGTTAGTATTAGATCTTTCAATAATCATTTGCTTTCTCTTTATCTGTTTAATCATTCCCTACGCAAGATCTGTGTCCTGTTAAAAATCAAATCAATCACATGACCACATGCCAGATCAGCATATGAAAAAAAATACCCAGAACCACGTAAAGTGAATAGGGGCAACCGGCACACACCCATGACAGAACCCCCTCCAAGCTTGTTCACAAGCAAGATGAACCGGATATTCTCGATTCTGGCTGCACTATAAGCAAGACATTGTGCCAATTGACCCTAATCTTAATTCCGAAACGTGTGTCTCTCCTGGATCATGCCAATTTGTCAATATGTTTGCTTTAATATGACAGATCCGAGCAACACACTCTTTGCTGTTCAATTGCCCAGCCACTAGTAAAACTTAACCACTAAAAAATCTCTGAAAACGCAGATAAACATCTTCAGGAAAGCAAATTCAAAAAATAAAACACTTGCCACATACCAGAATCCATTATTTATATCAGCAAAATACGAAATTGTTAGTTGTAGAGTATTGTAAAGTAGATACAATATCAGTAGTCTCCTGCAGATCTATCAAATATATAACAACTGCTGTTAATATCAATACTTGACAACTCACTTTTAAATAAACAAAAGTAGAGGCGAGAAGTTCAGTAATCCGTCAACCTAACCGTATCATGCCAGTGCCGTAATCGAAAAAAGGAGAACTTTTTCTCTCACTGCCAACCAGTGAGCCTCCTTCGCCACATCTCAACACCACACTATAACTCCTATTATCTTTCTCTGGTCCCGCAATAATTATAAATACTAATCCGGGTAACACGAAGAGGGGGTATGTCCGGAGCAGCTGCTTAAAATGTCCGGGTAGGAATTCATTTTTGAACCCTGTTTCTACCGGACAGTCCGGGTACAGTTGTCCGGGAAAAAGCCAGAAAAATGTCCGGTAGTTTTTCACTCAACACAGCTTCCAGCAACATATAGAAATGGATGAAGAGCGGCTTTCTAGCCATGATAACAGTCGATTAATACTACATCGAAAAATGGCGGGCAAGGCTGGGAAGAAGCAGGCTCAATCAAACTTGATAGCTCTTCAGAATCTGTATAAAGTATGTGGACCAGTAGTGGGATTAGCTATGTTGCGACTATTTGTGTCAAATGGTTTTGGTATCTCGCAGCTGATTAAGTTCGTATTCTTGCATATACCTTTAATCGGGTGCTGTTACATACTTGATAAATCTGGAAGACCACAGTACGATTCCAAGGGGAAAATTACAAGAGAGGGGATGGACCTTTCGCAATCTGGAGGATTGACAGAATACATGTTCGATGTGATCTATCTGTCGTTTTTTGGTGACATAGGCCAAATCTTGTTCAACACAAGGAAGTTTTGGTACGTCCTACTTGTGGTACCTGTCTATGCTGGATACAAAATATATCATTTGAAGAACCAATTTATGGGCGGGGGCAAGACTGCTGGTGCGGGCAAGGCTGAAACCGAGCCAGCTGCAGGTACCGATAAGTCAAAGAGGCAACTCAAAAGGGAGAAGAGAGGTGACAAAGCAAAAGTCAAATATAGGTGAACTTAATGCTTTTGTAATGAACGGAAGGATGGTCCATATATATAAGTGTATATATAGGAAATATACTATAGAGCAAACAAAATTACATCTGTCTTTTTTTCAATGTTTTTGGAAAAATAATTCTGGAAAAAAAAATACCTTTACAATCTTCTCTATATGTTTTAACAACAACCACCGGTACTTGAACCAGTCAAACTTTGGCCCTTCAAGTTAACGTTACCGCTATCATCTTTTTGATTACCCGAGTTCCCATCATGTCTCTGTTGTTGAGCCATGCTCTCCTTGATTTGTCTTGCCATGGTCAAGAATGCTTCTTCAACATTAGTAGAATCCAGTGCACTTGTTTCCAAGAATGGCATCTTGTTTGCCTCTGCGAACTCTTTGGCAACATCGTATTCAACAACCCTTTTATCCTTTAGATCACATTTGTTACCGACTAATAACTTGAGAACAGTGGATGTAGCATAACGGTCAATCTCTTGTAACCACATTTTGACTCCATTGAAACTCTCCTGATCAGTTACATCATAAACAATGATAATACCATGTGAACCACGATAATATGAAGACGTTATAGTACGGAACCTTTCCTGACCCGCAGTATCCCAAATTTGTAATTTAACAGTTTTACCGTCTAATTCCACAGTCTTGATTTTGAAATCAACCCCAATCGTTGATATATAATCGTTTGTATAGGTGTCATCTGAGAATCTCAACAACAAACAGGATTTACCAACACCGGAATTTCCGATCAACAGTAACTTGAACAAATAATCGTATTCACTATTCATGGTGCCTCTTATTTAAATTCTTAAAATGGTGTTAGCGATATTTTCCAGCTTTTAGCTAAGGGTCCATCGACTTTTGTGTGGTTTGCTCCTTTTGATCCCAACACGTCTTCCAGATTTCGATGTGTCTGAGGAACGCTACAGCAAGGACACTCGTCATAAGTGATTATGCGTTGATAATGATGATTCCTGCCAATATAAGCACCGAACATTATGTATAAAGTGTCATGTAATCAGCTATATACAGCTACCTCGTAATGTCTATCTATATTTTCGAAGCTCGCTATCAAAAGTAACAACGTCAGCTCATAGTTAAAAGGGCGGCGATCTTGCTTGCCAGTTTAGTTGCAGGATAAGAATGTGATAAGCGACTGCCTTATGCTGGTATCTTGGTAAATAGAATTCTAACAACATTCTTTAGCTTCTGCCACTGGAAGACCATAGCCGGAGGCAGCTTAGAATGAACATTTGTGTCGGCAAGATATACTAATTGGTTCAACATGAGCCTGATTGATTCACATTGGTTATAACGTAGCTTGAAGAACCAAACGTATGTTAGAAGAGCAAAAAGAGTAATGATATTTTCCAGATGAAATCCAAAGAGTACTAACTTAACCAGAGTGATTGGTAAATCTAGTAATCCAGAACGTATCCCGCATATAATTTCAAACACCTGTGCTGTCCTTAAACAATATCCATTATAATTATCAATAAAATTAGCGATATTATTTTTAATCGCCATCCTCAAAATTGGTTTAACAGGCAAAAATGGCAATAGGTTCTCTTTGAAGTAGTTCAAGCTATGAAAAAATGAGAATATTATAGGCGAGTTCAGAGCCCCATTTACCATTGCATTGTTCAAGGAACAAAAAAACAACATGGTTAGAACGCAAAAATATTGCAAATTATCCAACTTCTGCAATTGCCGCACTAGTTTTTTCATTTCAAGTTGCCCACTTTTGTAAAATTGATACAACACAATAGCATATGTTATCGATATATAAAACAATACTCTTGTGTAATGATATTTTTGTCCCTTTACTGAAAATAACGACAGATAAAATCTAATAAAGTGATAACATGCCAAAAAATGACCTAAAAACCAATAAAATTGCGGTTGTCTTATTCTTGATCTCAGTATTGTCATCAGTGGTGCCGTAGGACGGCGCTGATCATTATTTGCATTATTATTGTTCATCTTCTCACCTTGTTCACCACTTCTAGACCCTGTTGATCCTCTCATTCTACCAGACATATCACCTTTATCTTTGATTTCACTTTGGCTTAACCCGTCGTTTTGAAGTACTTGCTAGAGCCCAAAAGAATTATGATGAATTTCCAAGATTTACTTACGCCCTGTTCCAATAGTGAGTACTTAATTCGTTTCTAACCCTTCTGGTAAGCCTGATCACAAACTACCGCTCCTGACCAGCAAGCGACCAGTATTCAACTGAAGAACTCAGTTTTTAAACAAGAAGATGACAGAGTCATTACGTCCTATTTAAAGACCACCATACGTTTTTCACCAGATGGCGATGGCCTGAGCATTTGGATCAACAGTGGTTCGTATAAAAATATATCAAGATCTTAAAAGGGTAACACAAAAACAAAACAACACAAAAAAAGTTGATAAATAAACAACTTTGATTCAATTTTTGGATTCTTGAGACAGCAGAAATAGCGTTGTAGAACGAACCTTTGTAACGCTACAGCTAATTGAAAGAGTGCTGTTGCAATTGAAGATTTTTTTAAAGGTTTGGGATAAAATTGATAACATTTGTTTTCAGAGACTTAAGCTGGAATGAGAGAAATTGTATGTTGTTAGTGACGCGTTTCATGTACTTGAAAGGATTCATATGATTTGGAGAGCATTTACTAACAATTATAAATTAATATAGATTCATATTTCGACGGGTCAATGTGGTAATCAAATTGGTGCTGCATTTTGGGAGACCATATGTGGGGAACATGGGCTTGATTACAATGGTAACTACCACGGTACAGACGATATTCAAAAGGCACGTCTAGGAGTCTACTTCAACGAAGCATCTTCTGGAAAATGGGTGCCTAGGTCTGTGAATGTGGATTTAGAACCTGGTACAATTGATGCAGTGCGTAATTCGTCGATTGGTAATTTATTTAGACCAGACAACTACATCTTTGGTCAGAGTTCTGCAGGTAATGTTTGGGCAAAGGGTCATTACACAGAAGGTGCTGAATTAGTTGACTCTGTTATGGATGTGATCAGACGTGAAGCTGAAGGATGTGATTCATTACAGGGGTTTCAAATTACACATTCCTTAGGTGGTGGTACAGGGTCAGGTATGGGTACCTTATTGATTTCTAAGATCAGAGAAGAGTTTCCTGATAGAATGATGGCTACTTTTTCTGTTGTGCCATCGCCAAAAACCTCTGATACAGTGGTAGAACCATATAATGCGACGCTTTCGGTACATCAGCTGGTCGAACATTCAGATGAAACATTTTGTATTGATAATGAAGCGCTCTATGATATTTGCCAAAGAACACTTAAATTGAGTCAACCCTCATACAATGACTTGAACAATTTGGTTTCAAGTGTTATGTCAGGTGTAACAACATCATTACGTTACCCAGGTCAATTGAATTCAGATCTGAGAAAACTAGCAGTAAATTTAGTGCCATTTCCAAGATTACATTTCTTTATGGTTGGTTATGCACCATTAACAGCAATTCGCTCTCAGTCGTTTAGATCATTAACAGTCCCTGAACTAACACAACAGATGTTTGATGCCAAAAATATGATGGCTGCCTCAGATCCAAGAACCGGTAGATATTTGACAGTAGCGGCATTCTTTAGAGGAAAGGTTTCTGTCAAAGAAGTCGAAGATGAGATGCACAAAGTCCAAACAAGAAATTCATCATATTTTGTTGAATGGATTCCAAATAACGTTCAAACAGCTGTTTGCTCTGTGGCACCAAAAGATTTAGATATGGCAGCAACGTTTATTGGTAACTCTACTTCGATTCAAGAGCTATTCAAGAGGGTTGGGGATCAATTCAGTGCGATGTTTAAAAGGAAAGCGTTTTTACATTGGTACACAAGTGAGGGTATGGATGAATTGGAATTTTCTGAAGCAGAATCGAATATGAACGATTTGGTAAGCGAGTACCAACAGTATCAAGAAGCAACTGTTGAGGATGACGATAACATAGAATATGCTGCTGAAGATCAACCAATAGCAGAAAATTTTGAATAAATTTCAATAAGTTGTTAAAACTTTCCTTCAACATTAATACCATCGTTTCCCATAGTTTCGCTACGTCGTCATTTTGACCATTCCCAATGATACCTATTTTTAATTTTTGAACGTAATACAGATTTAAACAAGTAATACGTAGAGGTTTATACGATAAACTCGAGTAAATTTATATAATACAATAAAATGATACTTTGACATTAGTAAAAGTCGCTTATTACGTTTTTTTTTCTTGTTTTTGTTCCTCATCGAAAAGTGGTGAAAAAAAAAACTGAATAAATGAAATAAAATGTCAAAAAGGTCTGGGGTCAAATATAATATAATCTAAGTTAAAGCTTAGTTAAACTGTGGTTTTCTCTGATAAGATCCAAAAGATGTTAAGGCCAATAATACGTCATGTAAGGCGATCTACATTAATCCAGAAAAGGTTAATTACATCAAAAGGATCAAAATTATGCAAGCCGGCGGTTGAGCTGGCAAGAACAAGCTCTTTATCACCAGAGGCTATTGCAGCAGATAGCGGATCAAACTTAGGGTTTTTCAAGTCTGCTCAGGTAAGTGTTGCGCCAGGGTTTGGTCCGTTTGATATGTCTCATGCTTCAACTCTTCGGGCAACAGCACAGTCGAGAGATGTTATGCAACTCTGGTCCCTCCTGGAGGCATGCCTTTGTTCTAAATATATTAACAGAGCTCTATCTATTCTACAATCACTTTACATGATCCGCTCACATAGACCCTACTTTATTGATGACTACAATATGTATCTTTCCTGCTTAGTAGAAAACGGTTTCATAAAATCCATCGAAGAGTTAGATGCAACTTTAACAGATCATTTGGAAAATAAATTCCCAGATATTGAATACAATGATAAAACTCTAGCAATATTGATTCACAATGCTTTAAAATTTAATATTGAGAGACCGGCTACAATTAAGAGTTTAGAAACATATTCCAAGATGAATATAAATGGTCTCAAAGCGATAATGTCAAACATAGATATTTTGACTGTAACAGATTACAAGCTACTGCATGGAAACCTAGATATGATCAAATTGACTGATATACCAGAAGCAATAAGGCCTATAATGGAGAAACAATCAGTTTCAACTTCGGTAGATGAGAATTACAACGCGGATTTTAAATGCCCCAAAATTGTTTCTTCGACAAATCAACAAGGTGAAGATAAACTTCACAAATCTGATCTGACAGAGAAGTCTCAAGAATCAGCAGATGCCTATTCTTCAGAAATATCTGCGGAACCTAACGAGCCGTCCGCGCCATTGGGTTTAGACGAAGATATCAAAGCTTTGGAGAAGGATGCTGTAACGCTAAGAGCTGTAAATACTTTGGGAATGAGGGTTGTAAGGCACACTTTATTGGGTTTAAATTTAAGTGAACAACAAAGACAGAAAATAGCCAAATTTCACTTCGATGCTGAAAAGAATTTGCTCAATGTTGATGAAAATAAATGCATAGATTTTTTCGAATTATATCGTTCTTTAAATTCAGAAGCTGAAAAGGCTGAGTTCGAAAAGTCCCTAGATGACTTCAACCAAGAGCGTCAGAGAGCTTTGGAGAATCGTGCCACAGATGCTGCAAAGGAACGATGGAAGCATGATTTTGAAGAAGCTAAGGCTAGGGGTGATATATCCATTGAAAAGAGACTGAACGTAAAGCTATGGAAGTGGTATAAGGCAATGTTACCACTTGTTAAAGAGGAGCTTAAACAATGCAGTGAGATAATCTCGGACAAATTGAACAAATCGGAAAGAAAAAATTCACATGAAGCCAAGCAAAACAGGGTTAGGCAGGAATATGGCCCTTATCTATCTCTTGTAGATGCAGAAAAAATGTCGGTAATAACAATTTTGGAATTGCTAAAATTAAACTCCACAGGTGGTGTTATAGAAGGAATGAGAACAGCTAGAGCCGTTATTGCTGTAGGGAAGGCTATTGAGATGGAATTTCGCTCAGAACAGCTGTTGAAGAGCGAGTCTCAAATATTTAAAGATGTTAATAGGAAATCGCACCAATTCAAAAAGTATGTTCAAAGAGCAAAGTCAACTTTTAGATCTGTAAAAATAGAGGAATCAAAAATAATTTGGCCACAAGCAGTTCGTGCTAAAATTGGATCGGTATTGATTTCTATGTTGATTCACGTGGCAAAAGTTGAAATTGAGGGTACTGACCCATTTACTAAGGAAAAGGTGTATGGCGAGGCCCCCGCATTTTCACATGGGTATCAATATCATAACGGGTCCAAACTAGGAGTTTTGAAAATTCATAGATCCCTTATTCATCAACTCAATGGCGAGAGACTGATTGCATCGGTACAGCCTCAGTTATTGCCCATGCTGGTTAAACCTAGACAATGGAAAAATTGGAAATCTGGCGGGTACTATTATACACAGTCAACTCTTGTTAGATCAAAAGATTCACCGGAACAAATTGCTTATTTGAAAGCAGTTTCTGATGCAAAAGCGATTGAGACAGTTTATGATGGTCTAAATGTGTTGGGTGAAACTGCATGGACCATCAATAAAAAAATCTTTAACGTAATGTCTGATGTTTGGAATAAAGGAGAACCATTTCTTGATATCCCAGGTATTCAAGATGAATTAAAGTTATTACCACCACCACCAAGAGATGCTGATCCATCTGTCCATAGGGAATGGAAGCTCAAAAACAAAGAACTAGCAAACAAATTCTCCAGTAACAGATCTGTTAGATGCGACTCTAACTATAAATTGGAAATTGCTAGGGCCTTCTTAGGTGAAAAATTTTACTTTCCTCATAATTTAGATTTCAGAGGACGGGCGTATCCTTTATCTCCTCATTTTAATCATCTTGGGAATGATATGAGTAGAGGTCTGCTTATTTTCTGGAAGGGCAAAAGACTTGGCGCTCAAGGACTGAAATGGTTAAAGGTACACCTATCTAATTTATATGGGTTTGATAAAGCCTCACTCACGGAGCGTATTGAATTCACCGAAAACCATCTCCAAGATATAAAGGAATGTGCACAGGCTCCACTGGGCCCAAATAAATGGTGGACACGTGCAGACAAGCCATGGCAAACTTTAGCGACTTGCATAGAGATAGCAGAGGCATACAAACTAGATAATCCTGAAGATTTCATATCCCATCAACCCGTCCACCAAGATGGAACATGTAATGGTTTGCAACACTACGCAGCCTTAGGCGGTGATATCGAAGGTGCAACTCAGGTGAACCTAGTTCCAAATGATAGACCTCAAGATGTTTATAGCCATGTTGCTAAATTAGTTATTGACCGACTGAAAGTGGCTGCAGATAAAGGCGATGAGTATGCAAAAATATTGCAGGATAAAATAACTAGAAAAGTGGTGAAACAGACTGTTATGACTAATGTTTACGGTGTCACATATGTCGGTGCAACCTTTCAGATCGAAAAGCAACTATCAAATGTTTTTGATGATAGAAAAGTTTCACTTGAGTTATCAAAGTATCTCACAAAACATGTTTTTGCTGCTGTTCGTGAACTATTTCATGGCGCGCATTTAATACAGGATTGGTTAGGTGACTGTGCGAAGAAAATTTCTAAGTCAATAAGACTTGATGTTGATGAAAAGTCGTTTAAGAATGGAAATAAGCCAGATTTCATGTCTTCAGTCATCTGGACAACTCCACTGGGCCTACCAATTGTTCAACCATACCGTGAATCAAGCCGCAAACAGGTAACCACTAACTTACAAACTGTATTTATCAGCGATCCATTTTCTGTAAATCCAATAAATGCAAGACGTCAAAAAGCGGGGTTCCCACCAAATTTTATTCATTCTTTGGATGCTTCTCATATGCTCTTGTCTGCTGCAGAATGTGGAAAATATGGACTTGACTTCGCTTCTGTGCATGATTCATATTGGACACATGGATGCGATGTCGATAAAATGAATATCTGCCTAAGGGAACAATTTATCAAGCTTCATGAAGTTGATCTGATTGAAAGATTGAAAAACGAATTTGATGAACGTTATAAGAATTACGTACAAGTATCAAACATCAACAAAAGCTCAGACTTGGCAATTAAGATACAAGAAGTAAGAAATGAGCTATCCGAGTCGCTGGGAAGGCAGGCTACTTTTGCTGACGAAATATACATCGAAAAGAAAAGAATTCGCCTATTACAATCGGAGGATCCACACGACGTGGAGAAAGGAAAGCACATGAACACAACAGTTTCCTTGATTGAAGATATAGAAAACTTTGAACAAATTGAATCCAAGAAACCAGACCCATCTACAATGGCAATATTAGCACCACTTAGACTGCCTAATATCCCTCCTAAAGGAGAGTTTGACGTTAGAGAGTTGAGAAACAGTAAATATTTCTTCTCATAGGCTAAGTTTTATGGATTCCGACTTCACTATTGCATTCAGTTTTTGTCAACACACCATCCAGCATTTATGTAAATAATATGTATTCGTTATACAACCTGTAAATAATTCAAATTTTGGGAGTTGATATACAACAGAAATTCTAAAACTAGTTATATATGCTTTTGGTTTTACCAAAACCAAGACCCTCGTAAAATTTTATGTTGGTATTAATGCAGCGAGATATATTTATATATGTTTAATTTATTTTTCCTTGACTTTCCAAATTTTCTATCAAAGGTAAAAGTGGATACATTTCTTTTCTTTCAATTACGTTAAATTCCTTGGAAAAACTAACAAAATGTGCAAAAAATGAATTCCAATGTGCCTCTAGAGACAAATGCACTATTTTATCAAAATGGTGATGGTAGACATGAGCAAATATTCTAAACATTTGTATCATAATTCTTTGAACATCTCTCCAAAAAACTTGTGGAAACGGTATACCAGTCTTTGTAGGAAATAAATTTTTATCATTAACTTTATTGTTGATCCAGGTCAGTGCTAAGTCTATATATTGACTGGCAGGCAGGGATACTTGTCTGTTATTCGCATCTAGCCATAAATAATCCGTATGAGGACCCGCGTTCATAGTTGGATATACGTCAGGCAACACGTATTCTGCGATAACACCGTAAAATTGATTCAAGTTGGTAAAAAACTCAAAAACATTTAATGCTATCCACTCTCCTACATCAACATATTTGGGTAGTTGAACGATTGTTTTGAATGAACCTTTCACCAATGCTGTTCTTACAAATGGCTCGCTCAGAAACATTGCTTGCTGAGATTCTGATTTATCTGGTGAGCGTTCACTGGTATGAGACTGCTGCTGAGATGATGGAAAACTTTGCTGAGAGTTTCTGGACGGAGAATGTGTTCTTCGTAATGAGAGCTTGGAACTGCTATTGTGCGGGCTGGAGTAAACATTGTTGACTTGTGAAGGAGTTGAACTACCTAAATTAGAAGCCTGTATCTTATTTTTTTTTGAATTCCTCCCAAAGCCTCTATAACATAAACAAATATATGTGTTAGTATAATGAACAGCTGCATTCAAATTTTGTTATCGTTGGAAAATCCACTAAACTTCATTGATTAGGCGGACATACTTGAAATTAAAGAATGACATATTAAGCACTTGAATAGATATCAAACGGTCGTCTATCAGATCCAGCGACGTTGTTAATAAAATATTGGCATTTTAGGTCATGAACTTATTCAAAAGATACCAGTAGTTTTCGTGAAAAAAACACGACTATATCACGTGAGAAACAAACTATATTCATACCTTTTTATAAAGTCTATAAAAGAATCTCATGTTTTCCAGTTTCATGGGATAATCAAGTTGAGGATCTCCACGATACCACGTACTATCACTCTCATGTACAATCACCCAGGATGCAGTGTCATCACTTCCTCTTTTACCGATCAAAACTGTATCAATCAAAAATTGGATTGGGAACTTCTTTGAGCCAACGGTGATATGGGAGTAACTACCTGCACTTTCTGTTATTAGCAAATAACAGCCTGACTTACAATATTTATTAAAATTCTGCAAGAGTCGTATACTCTTTGCTTTATTTTCTGCAAATAATTCGTTGGTTGTAAACAGAAGTGAAATGAAATCCAACTCTACCAGTTTTATCATCTTCAGATCCAGTTTTAAGATATCATCATGTGTAAATTGAACATTGAAATATTTTGATTCATTGGCATAAAGCCATCTTTTTTCAATGGTGTCGGATAATCTAGAGATAACGTTACTCCAATTGCTAATGTCAATTAGATGGATGTTCAAGGTGTTTCTAGCCACCTCTGTTACATGCGTCCTATATTTCGATTTGAAGTCTCTAGATGGTGCGAATAATGCTGCCAGAGCGACAAGCTCTCCGCCTGCACCACCTCCAACACATAATATATTGGAGTCTCCATTGGAGCATCGTACGACATCGGAAATATCTCTGAGCTCCGCAAATAACGATGCATAGGCATTTGCCCTAGATGGTGACCATCTACAACAATATGCGGTCCTTTTTACATCATTATTGAAGGCCGCAATATAATCCCTGTTGTATAAATCAGTCTTAACTGTTTGAATCTGGGACTGTAGCTCTGTTAAATCATCAATATACAGCTCGTGTTTAAAAGTTGTCTTGAACAAATCAACAATTTCCTCTGGAGGCAATGTGTCTTTGTGATGGACTTTTAATTGCGAAGATTTCAGTTTCTCGCTCATTTCGATATCGCTTGCAGAGGGGCCTACTTATATTTAAACTCCCAATGCTTGTTTTCGGAATTTTGAAACGAAAAAACTGAAGTGTTAATATATTATACAAGACTAGATAAAAGATCTTTTCAGATCATTTATAAATGACGGGATGTGAAGAAAAAAAGGCAAAGTTAAATTACACTAAAAATTTTATTAAAACATGATGAATTATCGACGTTTAACTTATTTATTCTTCGTCTTCCTCATCTTCTGGGGTAACTTGGTAGAAGGCCAATTTGTATTGGTTGGTCTTGGTAGAAACGAATCTGATCCAGTCTCTCAATTGGTTCTTCTTCAAGTACTTCTTGGTCAAGTACTTCAAGTACTTACCAGAGAATTGAGTGGTGGAAACAACAGTAACAACGGAACCATCTTCTTCGACAGTGATAGCGTTACCTAAGTTACCAACAGCACCTTCAACCTTGATGTGGTCAATCAAGTACTTGGCGTAAGAAGCTGGGTCGAAGACACCGTTTTCAACTGGAGAAGAGACATCAACAGTGAAGGTCTTAGTGATCTTTTGCTTTCTGGAAGTCTAAATAAAAATTAGTTAATGTTAGTAAAGAACACCGCATTCAGTTACTGGCTGCCTACTGCTATTAACAATCACATTCCCTGAGAATACTTCGCACATCCTCATTGAAGTGAATTTTTAAAAAACAGAATAGCATAATGCTAACATATTTTAAATCACTCCTTCTTCAGGTCCGAGGCCCTTGTCTCTCAGAAATCCGCTGTTTCACAGAAATAGGCCGATGTAACTTATTTTGTAAATCCATTGAAATGTTGATCTACAATTCTGAATTATCCATGACATACGTTTGGAGCCATTGTTTCCTAATTAGATTGCTTATTGACTTTCTATGAAAAAATGGTAATTGGCCAACATTAGAGATTCTTCCAAATATTTGATATTTCACTGGAATTTAGAGTAATAGATGGTCTATCGCGTTGCCCAACCTTAGTGATGCGAAAATTGACAATATTTGATAATACATAATGTTCAGATCCTTAGAGCACATTTAACGAGTATTAGGATGTACAGATTTAAAAAAATGAATGGGTGTAATATGACAGTCACAAGGATGACCTAACTTCCGACAATGAGCCCTAACGTTCTTGGGTACTTCCATTATTATAATTCACTTTAAACAACATACCCTATGAAAATGTAGAAGAGGCATCAGTAATTACATTTGGAGATCTCACATCAGAATAGGATTGCATTTTGTGTTGGGGTATTTATGCCCAATTAATGTTAGAGATTTTAAGCAACTAAAAGCTGTGTTCCGGCCGTTAAATGATGTCCGATTCTGATGAAGACTTAGGATTTCAATTGAAGACACTCAAGATAGCAGACAAGGCAGCAAAAGATAGTCTAAACAATAAAAATATACACTTGAACAAAGAATCAGATCTGTCAGTTCCGTATTTGACTTCGACTCACACCAACGAGCAAATAGACGAGATAGAAACAGATGAGATGACCGATGCAAGGAGCGTGGATGGCACGTCACATGGGGATATTGATCCCAACACAAGTCATGAAAACTCAGCTGGCCCAGGTATCGCTGAAAACTATGGTGCTATGCAAAGTCCAACCGAGGATGTCATAAACGGAACATCTGAAACATCAGAGGCTGGAGACGAGACACACGAAGTACTCAGCGAATGCAATAGAGAGGGCCAAGGGAATGATTTAAAACTAAAACAAGAAACAGAATCGGGTAGTGATTCAGAAACAGATGGAGAATGGCAAAATATGGCTGCTATTGCCTCTTGTGATGTATATAACGATAAAGGTGAACTGGAGCTTCGAACTTATGAAAGTGAAAATATGAAGAAATTAGAAAAAGGAATATTTGATTTGAAAGACGATGACCAAAATACTAATGCAGGGAAGAAGGTTGCCAATTTTGGTTATACAAAGGTTGCAGCAGAAGAGCAAGCACAGAGATCGTATCTAGCTAATCGTAAAACAGATTTCCTGTTTGAAACTAAAAGGATTAAGCAATTTAATAGTTCCAAGAACTCACTTAGTACTGGTTCAGATTTAAGGTCTCAATCAGAAATAGAAAAGGATCAATATGATGAATACGAAGATGATGTATCGCCCACAGATGACATTGATGCTGATACTCAACTGAATATTACAAAAGATTTGTTGAATGATAGGGAAAAAATTGCATATGTTGGAGCTATAAATGTATTATCAAACCAATTATGTACAGATCTGGCTACTCTGTGTTTATGTGCTGATGTAGTTTCACATAAAAAACTTGCTCAAAGGTTACAGTTTGCACAGAAGGATACAGCAAAATGGAAAACTGACGTTTTGAATCGTTTGTATGAGCATTTGGGAATTTCAAAAGAAGAGATTCAAATGGTCGAAAAATTATCAATTCATGGCATTCAGCTTGAGGATCTTTGTAAATGCCTGAAAACCACGCAAAGTATTGAGAATCCCTTTGATGATAAAGCAGAAGATGAAGATGATTACGACCCTCAAAATGAACCAAGGGACGTTGAAGATGAGGGCACAAAATCAGGAGATTCAGAGGTATCTACTAAATCGTCGATAGCCGATACAACCGACTTAAGAAAAAAGTCTGGTGTGGAGGGTGAATTTACTGGAGATAATTGCTCTATAACTGATATACCATCTGATAAAAATCTTAACACGGTTCAGACTGATAATAAAAGCGATGGTTCAGCACCATCTGTTAGGGACGACTATACAGCACACCCACGAGAGGTACCTGGTGAAGTTATTCAACTTGAACATGCTAAAAATGAGGGTAGTTTAGAAGTGGATGTAGCATGGACTATTATATGTGATTTATTCCTACTTCTTTTACAGGACGCAGTATATGATGCACGCTCAAGAACATTATTAATAAAATTTGGCGAAGTTCTAAATGTCAGCAAGATAGAGATTTGTGAATTTGAAAGACGTGTCACAGATTCACTTGATATGGAGCAATCGACAGAAGATCAGATCTGGAATGAATCACAACACATGAAAGATAGGCGGAAAAAAAGAAGAAGAAAGAAAATGTGTTATGTGGGCCTCGCTATGGTGGGTGGTTCTCTAATCCTAGGGTTGAGTGGTGGTCTTTTGGCGCCTGTTATAGGTGCTGGTATAGCCGCTGGGTTATCAACAATTGGAATAACTGGTGCAACAGGGTTCCTGACAGGTGCAGGAGGTGCAACAGTTGTAGCGCTCACCAGCACTGCGATTGGTGGTAAAATTGGTGCCAAAGGTATGTCAAGAAGGATGGGAAGCATAAGAACATTTGAATTCCGTCCCCTTCACAATAATAGACGTGTGAATTTGATAATAACCGTGTCTGGGTGGATGATTGGTAATGTTGACGATGTTCGTTTACCGTATTCTACTGTCGATCCGGTCGAGGGTGATCTATATTCAGTCCACTGGGAACCAGAAATGTTAAAATCTATCGGTCAAACGATCAATATTGTTGCCAATGAAGTTTTTACACAAGTTGTTCAGCAAGTCTTGGGTGCAACTATTCTAACAGCATTCATTTCTGCTATTCAATGGCCGATGGGTCTTTCTAAGCTCGGTTATATTTTAGATAATCCATGGAGTGTATCACTAGACAGAGCATGGTCAGCAGGTCTTATTTTAGCAGATACCTTGATGTCACGAAATTTAGGAGAAAGGCCAGTCACATTAATGGGGTTTTCTCTGGGATCTAGAGTAATATACTCCTGTCTAGTGGAATTATCGAAGAGAAAGGCTCATGGTTTGGTGGAAAATGTGTTAATTTTTGGAACGCCTGTAGTAAGAAAAAGAGAACATTTGGTTATGGCACGATCAGTTGTAAGTGGTAGGTTTGTTAACGCTTATTCATTAAGGGATTGGATGCTTGCCTATTTGTTTCGTGCCGCTGCGGGTGGCTTTAGTAAGGTTATGGGTATCACTCCAATCGAAAACATAGAAGGTATTGAAAATTTTGATTGCACGGAAACTGTTGATGGTCATCTTGCATACCGTAAAAATATGCCAAAATTGTTAAAACAGCTTGGTGTGTCAGTAGTGAATGATACCTTTGTGGAAATCGAAGAAACAATGGATCCTGAAAAAGTAAAACGTCAAAGAAAATTAGTGGACGACGTTGATGCTGCGCAGAGAAAGCTTCTTGAGAAAAAGAAGCACGGGCGTTGGATTCCAAAGTGGATGAAGCCAAAAAAATCTAAATGGCGGACTATGGTTGAGGATGCGGTCGAAGAAGCCAAGAATCTGGAAGAAACTAAAGATATAGAAGGAATAAAAGATCCCAAAGAAAATGGAAGCTTAGAAGAAGAAAAGGAAGATATGAATACGGATCCGCCTCCAGAACCCTCCCTGCGTAAAAAAAGAGATAATTTCTATGTTGATCACGGTGCCTTAATGCATGAATTACAGTTGATAAAGGCTGCCTTACACGAAGATCAAATAAATAGCAAATCAAGTTCCAATGAGGAGTTCAATGAAGCCAAGTCTACCTCACCAAAAGTAAATGAGAATATTAAGAATCAACCTCGACATTCAAGTAGCGCTGGTCCAAGTTCAAATAATTTCCAATTGTTAACAGCAGGAAAGCCGATCTTGCCGGAGGATGATTACACATCTGGGAAACAAAATGATATGAAGTTTTCTTTCTCAGATGATTTTTGAACTAAAACATGCTGACATATCCTAACCTTAGTTAAATTTTGCATTTATAAAAGTAACATACAATTTGTGTACTGTCTACCGACCAAAGTATTTGATAGATTAAGCACTAATGACTGGTCGTAAAAGTATATTTCAATTCTATATCTGGTAATATTTACTTTACAAAAAGGCCTCTGCATTCAATTCAACATAGGATGCTGCGTATGGAATTTCGAAGTTGTTCATAACTTCTGGATGTAAAACACCCATGTGACCAATTTTCGTTGCTTTTTCTCCTTCCTTGGGTCTAAACATGATGCTTGCACCTCTTCCAGGGAAATAGGTAGGTAGCGAGTCGTCCTCTTCCGTCCAATAACCTCTTCCAGATGACTTAGCTCCATAGTCAGCCAACCATTCGGTACGGAAAGTTTGCATTATCTTGCTCAATAAACCTTGGATAATCTCGAAACCGGAGGTCTTACCAGCATAAATTGCAGCCCAATGACGTTCATTGTAAGCTTTTCTTTCAAGGACCTCATTTTTGAAGACCACATCACCTGTTTCAAAAACTTTGATGGGTAAAGAGTGTTTCCTATTTTCTTTGACAGTCTTGAGGATACCTGGTAATAGTGTTGTTCTCACGACCTGGTATTCTAAAGTTTTTGGATTAGCTAATTTGACAACCTTACTACCGTCATCCTCTACTCTTAAGAATTTGAAATTCTCATCATGGGAACACAATGTTAATGGCATAACTTCCAACCAAGAGGCTTGTGAAGAAGCAATCCTAAAGATATCTGCAATCTTGTTTACTGGCAAAGCACATGCAATGAAATTTGCATTTGAAAGTTTGGTACCTTTAGGCATGTTATCGTATCCATAACCAACAGCAACATCCTCCATAACATCGCATGGATGTAGTATATCGGGTCTGGTAATTGGGATCCTAACATCTAATAAATCGGGATTAGTCTTTGATGGTGTCGCATGTAAGGACATTTTCTTCAAACAACTTCCAATTTGTTCAGCCGTTTGCTTTAGACCTAACGCTGAGTTAATATAATCAATGGATGTTTCGACAACTCTTTCTTCAAAGTTTGGGGTCACACGGGACTCGCCATTATGTTCAGAGACAATTTCAACGGGTTCAACACAAAATGGATCATCACAGTAACGGGAGAACATAGCAACTAATTGTTCTAGTACGATTTCAGCCTTAGTTCTATCAGTTGCAGTAATTTCCACGAAAATATTAGTTGTGTCCATGGAAATCTTCGAGTGATCGGAATTAATAATTGGAGGCAAAGAACAAACAGTATCTTCGGAGTCCTTGATGACTGGATAGACAGGAGAATCCTCAATGATATGAACAAAACGTCCTAAATTGTTTTTTTGTTCTGGTTGTTTGTAAAATTCCATTAGCTCAGCGGCATCAAATTCCTTAGTTTGGTTAAGTGGGATAAATTTGATAGTTTTAGGTGGCAAAGCCTTGTAATGGAAGGGTCCCTTGATGGAGTCTAAGTCATGGGTACCCATGGCCACAAGTGTTCTATTTCTACAAATGTTGGAATGCAATTTATCTTGCAAGGCAATGAACGATGCATATGATTTTTCGGTAAAATGGATATTTCTTAAAATAGCTGCACATGCATATGGTCTAATTTGTTCAGTAGATTGATCAATGAACAATTTGGTAGTTGGTTTTGTCAATTTATATTTTGGAGTTTCTGCTCTTCCCAAATACTCATTCAATGATTGGGCAATACCCTCAATACACAACAGATCGTAACGGTTGGCACCAATCTCTATCTTGAGCTCTGGTTCTTGGTTGTTTTTCAGAGCTTCTTCGGTAGTATCTTCATCTAATTCAATACCAAACTGGAAACATAATTCATCAAATTCCTCGGTTGTGTAATTCTTGCCCAGCAAATCAAAAAGCTGTTGCTTGTTAACGGCAACAGTAGGCATTTTAACTGAAATTCAAATTTTTGAAAGAGCCAGTGAGCTTCAAATTGCTTGTTGTTCATCAACTATTATTTGGATCTGAACTATTTTGTATTTCATTATTGTTTGAAAAAATTTTACTCGTCTCACATGATGGAGAATTAAACATTATATTACTTAACTATGCGAATGAATAAATGATGACTTGTCGTTCCTAACTTTATCCATTAGATTCAAAATCACTATCGCTGACTATCGTATCCTCTTGTTGCTGTACCTTTCGCAACGTGTACTTAGCTATAACTTTGCGAAGTTGATCATAGGCGACTGGTTTCTCAAGGACGTCATCAAAAACCTCACCATTTATAGCCTCTTGATAATAATTTGTGATTGCAACCACAGGTGTTGTAGAATTAATACTACTAGTATGTTTTAATAGTCTTACAATATCTACAGCACCGAGTTTAGGTATTTTCAGGGCTGTGAGGATTAAATCAAACTTTACACCGCTTGTGGCCCTACTAATGAGTTCGTCTCCGGCACCTATACTAACAACTGAACATCCCAGAGATTCTAAATCTTTTGTAACTCTGTATCTATGGATAGATAATGGTTCGCAAACTAAAATATCCATGTGATAACCTACTTCACTGCTGGCGGAGCTTCTTCTTCCACTCCGTCTTCTGGAACGTAAAGAATGCACTCGCGAAACTGCAGAAAGTCTGTCATTCTCTTCTGTAGAGACATCACTAGAGCCCCTCCTTTTCTGTGAACTGTTAGTAATTAATCTGGCTCTCACAGGATGCGACGGTGATATGTAGGGCGAAATTCCACATGTTGGGGACAAGGGTGACTTACGTTTTGCAGTTGTTGGTGATTCATCATTAAAATGCAAAATTCCACTGCTACTTGAGCTATGATTATGGCCACCACTTCCTTTCCTTCCCGAAAGACTAGAATCGGTCATAAGAGCCATATCTGGGGATGATACTTTCAAAGATGGCGAATCAAAAACACTAATAGACTTAGGAGCAGTGTGTCCAATTCCTGGGGAGCCCGACGCAGAAACCTTCCCCGTCCTCATTCTCGTACTTGAACTATCCGACGATGAGCTCACATGTGATGCTGACGAGGAACGACGATGTCCACCAGGAGTGTCTGATAAATGTTCGTTTTTGAGTCTGTTAATTGCATCTTTATTTGCCTTATCTAAGGCTGACAAATTTCTGAAATAAAATGATCCGAATTCTGTTTGGGAATCATTAAGCTTACTGACTCTGCGTTCCCTCATATGGGGTGGTATAGCAAGTGGAAAGTGCTTGTAAGTCGGTGACGACCTATTGCTATTCTCCTTTGATACTGATTCCAGTACAGATGACACGCAAAGTTTGTTTAGTGGAGTGTTCAAATGGAAATCGTTATAAGAGCCTGAATGAGATACGGAATGACGTCTAGAGGAGTCAGATACGTTGAGTAAAGGAGTAAATCCAGGTACAGCATCGCTGATTGATTCACCTTCATCATCACCAAAATCCTCGAGTTCTGCACCTCTCAAGTCAAAATAATCTGTATCCTCTGGATGTTCCACCGCAGGTACAAATGAGGCCTCTTCCTCATAGACATGGTCCCAATCTACATCTGCAAAATAAGGATGCTCTTTTATCTCTTTTGCGCCATTTGCACCTAATCTTTCAGAAGGATCCAATACTAATAGCTTAGATACCAAATCTTTAGCAAGGGAATCTTCATATGTTTTTTGTTCCTCAGAATTTGAAAAGGTTGGCCACTGAATGTCTCTTGCAAGAATTTTCTTGAAAACCTCCTCTGGGGTTGATGAATGAAAGGGTGGATATCCGTATAACAACTCAAACAAGATACAGCCGACAGACCACCAGTCACACTGGTCATCCTCACCAGTACCTTCAATGGTTTCCGGCGCCAAATAATCTGGTGTTCCAAAGAAGCTACGCGTCTGTTTTGAATCATCTGGATGAAAAAGAGCTAAATCTGTTGGTGTATCGGAAAGAACGTCTGATGCATTAGATGAATTACGGGCATGCATGGCACTTAAAATAGGAATAGTCGGAGTGCTTGGTCTTGAGATATTTAATAGAGAAAAGGATACCTGAGAATCACTTCTTTGAAGCGCTAAAATATCAGTATTCGAATTAGAGCTTGTCAAAAGTTCATTCTTGGAGCCTTCTTTAACCACAAGATCGCCTAAGCCCATTGAGTTCGATGGAGACATGTGTGTTTGTCCATACCAGGGCTGTTCTGTCTCAGGTGCCTTAGACAAACTTCCACCTTGAAAAGATCCCGATCTCGCAATACTGCTACTGGAAGAGTTCACTTTCGAGCTATCATCAACATCAGCCTCTTGTCCCTTCACATCAGTTGAGCTATTAGAGTGATTTTCGTTGCTGAAAGGGAAGCTTGTTTTTCTTGTTTGTGGCACCTTTTGATGTCTCCGAACCAAGCCTGTTCTCGATAGGCCAAAGTCTGTGAGTTTGACATGTCCGTTTGCATCTATTAGCAAATTATCTGGTTTCAGATCGTGATGAATTATCGAATTTCGATGCATGTCATCCACCCCGACGATAACTTCACTAATATACTGTTTAGCCCATTTTTCCGGTAGATAGCCCATCATTTTAATGAGCGTTGCTAGGTCACCACCGGGAAGGTATTCCATTACAAGAAACAAATTATCCTTGTTTTGAAAGGATGCATGAAGACGTGCAACATATGGCTTATCACTTTGAACCATCATAATAGCCCTTTCAGACTTAACATTTGTAATTTGATTTTTAGCGATCATATCTGATTTTCTCAGAACCTTTATAGCAAAATAGTCACCGGTAATCTTCTTTCGTGCAAGATAAACGCTCCCATAAGCACCTCTACTGATTGGTTTTAAAATATCATAGTCTCTAATGCTGGATGCTGTAGTTTTTATATGATTGGTTGCCAATAGTAAGGGAGACAGTGGCTGTTTCGGTAGGCCAATAATACTTGGATTCTGTTCCGGAGTCAGATAATCTCTTGAAATCCCTATGCCGAAGAGATGTGGTGATTTTTCATTATTGAGCTTAGCGAGACTACCTCTTCTTGACAGCTGACCTGCAGCAGATTGTGGTAAGGGTGAAGATCTTCCGGGTGTGAGTGATATAGTTGATTTATATTTTGGTAACAATGCTAAATTTGAAATACTATTTGGCTTTGTTGAGATAATACTGGGGATCGAAGCATTTGTATCTGTCCTCTCCATTTGGATAGTAGAGTCCATATTCGTAGATTCCTTTCCCTCTAGAACTTGGTCATTACCAGAAGCTATCGGATTTTGATCCCCTGGCTTTTGCCGAGGTGTTAAGGACCTTGATGCTGATTTTGAACCTAGTTGTCCTGTGCCTAGACTGCTGTAACTTGAATCTTGATCATTAAAAACTTTGTTAGTACCTTGCATGTCATCTATTATTCCGTCTCTCTGTTTTTCTGGGATGTTATCATTCTTCAAATATGAATCAGCAAAAATTTCTTCCTGAACATGATGTACTTGGGTTGAATGAAGATTTGGAAACCTACTTGGATCTTCATTGCCCGTCGTAGTCGTAGACGATGTATTACCACAATTAAAAACAGTATTGGGATTCTTAATACAATGTATATTTTGATCACCCAGCATGCCATATTGGTTTAATAATCCGGGCGTATCTGTAATATTATGGTGTTGATCATTATCCAAAGGTCGCAGATTAATTTTGTTGTTTTCAATTTGAATTAGTATCAATTGTAAAACCCAACTGTTCACCTCATTCTTCACTTTTAAAGAATATTTCATGGCATTATCCAATCTCATAACAGCGTCAATCTTCTTTTTAGCCAAATCTATAGTATCTTGAGTCAAAAAGGATAAGCCATTGTCATTGGCCAATTCTTCTCTCATGACCACCTGCCAAGATTTTATATTTTCCATGTTATTTTTTGTATTGGGAGAGAAATCATAAACTGCTTGATTACCTCCCTGCGTAAGTGTTATAGGGTTCATCAAAATATCTTCAGTAGCAGCATGCGTGCTTCCAGGTAAATGAATTTCACTGATATTAATATTGATTGCAATCTCACAAAGTTCCTTCAGAGAATCGATGATCATTTGGGTTGACGGTGATTGGGTATTAATGGCATATTGTTTATATTCTTGTATTGAACCGCTTTTCAAAAGCGCCAATGCTTCTACAAGATTATCATGTAATATATGCACTAGGGAGTCCAATTTATGCTCACAGACACATAATTCTGAATGTGTTTCCAACCACCATTCAGGAACAAATGATTCACAAACACGGCAAAGTACCATTTTGTGGTTGGGTAAGTCACCTGGATCCAGAATTCCATCATTTTCGATATCCTTCAAGTACTCAGCAAAAAGTGTTGCTCCAAAACCTAATTTTTTAATGAAATCCGAGGGTAATAATGAGTTCAACTCGTCCCCAAAAACTTGGACATTATATGGTTTCATAAGCCACATTGAATGCGAAATGAGACCTGTGTCATTATCACGAATCAATATACCGCAGGCTTCTAAAGTAATGACACTCGGCTGCTCAAGCTCGTCATTCCCTACATAGCAATCTTGCTCACCGTCCACAGGATCAGTATCTTTCGTGGAAACAACATTAAAAGTAACAGCATAGGTCAGATCATCATTCTGCAGCATCATCTCAATTGCTCGATGAAACACCAATTTATCCTCCTCCGACCCAACAATTAAGTCCGCAATACTATCTGAGTTTCTTGGACCCACCAATGTCTCCCATAAATCTGAAAGATATCTTATCGTACCATCTGGATCCAGCTCCATGAGTATAACTGGGTTCTTTTCTGTTGCCAACCTTAACTGTTTCTCATAATTAGAAGAGGATGTCGATAACGATGAAGATGATGACTTAGGGCATAGTGGTATCTGTTCTTCATCATTAATAGTGATATCCATATTATTGTATACTAAGTGACACCAGACTGGTTATACCGAAAAGGGGGTTGTATCCTACACAAAATGGGGATTCCAGCACGCAAAAATCTATCAAATACGGCCGCAATGAAGAGTAATACCTATACCAAACCCAACCTATGTCTTGAACTCTATATGCAATACAAATAAAGAAGAATTTTGGGTCATTGCTTGACTAAATATCAAATTTACGAAAAATCTCATTTTCCTAATTTTTACTTAAGCAATTTTCCCATTAGGAACGGTTTTGCCTACATAAATCGATGGAAAATTGCGACGCTAAAAGATATCAAGAGAACAAATGTGCTGCAACCTCCGTATGACCATCGTAACTGGTCCAAAACTAAATAGTACTTTTCCTTGGTCTTGCTTAAATAATTATAGCTTCTAAAAGGCCGTAGATCATTCCTTATATGGTGTCCATGTGACTGGGCATGGATCGAAAATGAAAAAACTGTTTAATGCAAACGAATAGTTTTACATCTCTTGGGAATAATGCATTACATATATTCAAGGAATAATTCATGGGCCTTAGACAATTCCAAAGACCTGTTCTTGAATTGCTAAACTTATTCTTGCCCGCCAGAAGGTTTTATAGTCAATATAGCGTAAGAAGGAATCCATACCTCAACTACAAAGTCATGAGTGCAAAAGATACCATAGACACAAGAACAAGTACCGCAACCATTCAGGTTGAAATCCCCAAAAAAAAGCTATTCAAGCCCTTGGTATGGATTGATTGCGAAATGACGGGGTTAGATCACACAAAGGATCAAATTATCGAGATTTGTTGTATCGTTACCGATGGTCATCTTAACATCGTTGAAGATAATTGTTATGAGAGCACAGTGCATTGCGATGAACAGAAAATGGGCCAGATGAACGAATGGTGCATAGAGCACCACGGCAAGAGTGGTCTGACAAAAAGGGTGATTGACAGCGATAAAACTAAAGAACAAGTCGAGAACGAACTATTGCAGTTCATCAAAAACCTCATCCCGGAGCCCAATGTCGGCGTGCTTGCTGGAAATACCGTCCATATGGACAGATTATTCATGTTAAAGGATTTCCCAAAGGTAATTGACCATCTGTTCTACAGGATCGTCGATGTCAGCAGTTTGATGGAGGTATCCTTTAGACATAATCCGGCCCTCGCAGGTGTCGCACCCAAGAAGGATAAAAACCACACTGCCAAATCTGATATCTTAGAAAGTATAGAACAACTGAAGTGGTACACTAACCATTACCTGAAAAATCCACAAGAAACTCAAGAGTTCGTCGAAAACCAGCAACCTAAGGTCGAACAGCCTCAAGACGTTTCCAACACTCAAGCTACTACACAAACGACAGCAGAAAAACACGCTCTGGAACTTCAGGGTGAGCCTCTACTCAAATCGCGAAAACTATGAAACATCACCTGAACTATTGTATATCAAAAATATTCTCTATCTAATCCATAGCAACAACACGTCCTACATACCTCAAACATATGCATGATCACCCAGATTCTTCGTGAGCTCTCTTTTCGCCGACTATTTTTGTCAAATTCCTCAAAAAATTTTCACCAGCTTCCATTTGCGTCGATTAATTTTGGCGCCTCTAAACCGTGGCTGAATGAGTTACGTGGCGAAAAATTATATATAAAAGGATAGTTTAGGAGAAAAGTCAAAAATAAAGATTTGTTTAAACACGAACCAAGGGAGCAAGAGCAAATTTAGGCCTATACATAGTGATACAATGGGAGACAACGTTAGTGTTTGTACAGGAGGATCAGATATTCCTGCAGATTTCAAGTCTACTTTACCACCAAGAAAGAGAGCAAAAACTCAGGAAGAGAAGGAACAAAGGAGGATCGAAAGGATTTTGAGAAACCGTAGAGCGGCCCACCACAGCAGAGAGAAGAAGAGACTGCATCTACAGGTCTTGGAACACAAGTGCCTTGTGATGGAGCAAATTCTTGGGAAGATTGGTAATCTGGAAGAGCTTATCGGTGGGGACGACGAGGGTCGTGCTCTAATCAAAGAATATACAAATGTATCGGGTGAATGTGGGTCACCAAAAAGCAGTTATTCACCGGAGAGTGTTGCTAAACCTACATCGGAAGAAATTAAAACCCCGACCAGTCAACTAAAAGAGAGCAGTGATTTCCTTACAGCGATCCCTTCGAGTTCTGAATCTACCTCCAGTTCCAGTTTTTCTCCAAACATGGCTTTAACGCCAGTCAGCTTTGTTAAAGATGAATCTGATGGTAAAAACTGGGACCTGCTGTTGACGAGTGAGGATAATACGTATACGACTGGTGCGATTACAACAAATATCCAAAGCGTAACAGCAACACAACAAGATGACAACGGTTTGTTTCCCCAACTGTGGCTACCCTTCGATGGAACTGAAGAGAGTTCATTTGAACTAGATGATTGGCGTAATCCAGCAGTGATTACAGCTACTACAAGCATAACAACATATTAGTGAGGCAAAATTCGAAATGCGAACAACTCCCATTGTATCACATATATCATTTTGCTCTTGCTACCTTCGTTGCCTCGTGAATATGTTGTTTTGCGCTTGTACTGTCTGAAGCGCAGTCAGGTTTGATGTCATTTGAACCATCTTCATTTTCAACTTAGTGGTGTTTTTTTAAACAAGTTGGAATATTTCTTCGGTTTGTTATTTGGGGTTATTAAATCTAACGTTACGAGAGGATAGGTCCCATGTATGTTTGTATTTTGATGCAATTCCGGAAACTCCTGCTATCTTTTGAAGTCAATCTTTTACTGGCGCGCCCTTTTTTAATGTGTATCAATAGAATTGAGGCAGCGACGTTTGAGACATGTTCAGGGATCAGCAGTATTGACCATAATTCTCAAACTACGAAAAGGTAAAGGACTTGCCTCTAGTTTTCGTGTCATCTCTGTTATTTTTTAGTACGTACGATATATTTTAAAAAAAAAAGAATTAGTATCAAAGAACCTACCGCCCATTCTGTCACTTGGTATCTGAGTATTCTATTATTTGACTTCAACAAATTTATAATTATAATATAACTTAGGAAATTATTCTAACTATAAAGATGAATTAGTACTAAAATTGGTCATGCTTGATGACTGTTTAGAGAGACGGCGGCGGTCATTGCATTGACTTCTGAAGGTATGAGGAAGTCAAAATTCCACGTGGCTTTCTTGAGAAGTCAATTGACTAAAAAATGGAAGAGTCAGTAAGGGTTCTGTTATTTTATTAAATTTGATTTTCTAATTTTTCACGTTCGCTTTAATTGACTTGACTCGTATCGAAGTGATAGGGATGAAAAAAAAATTTCAATTCCAAAGATAATTCATGATCAATTAGTGATTATTACTCAATTAATTAACTTTTGAGGTAGCAGATTGCTCGAAAATTGAGTATATATTAAGATTGTTTTTAATAGATTGAACTTTCTGTAGGTCAGTAGAGAAAGCACCACATCAACACATAAAGAATATCAAAATGCCATACGCTCTATCCGATGCTCACAAAAAGATGGTCTCTGCTCATTTGAGCGAAAGTGACCCAGAAGTTGAACAAATCATTAAGGATGAGATCGACAGACAAAAGCACTCTATTGTCTTGATTGCTTCTGAGAATTTCACTTCTACCTCAGTTTTTGATGCCTTGGGAACTCCAATGTGTAACAAGTATTCTGAAGGTTACCCAGGTGCTCGTTACTACGGTGGTAACGAGCACATTGACCGTATGGAATTGCTGTGTCAAAAGAGAGCACTAGAAGCCTTCAACCTTACTCCAGACAGATGGGGTGTTAACGTTCAAACCCTATCTGGATCTCCAGCAAACTTGCAGGTTTACCAAGCTTTGATGAAGCCTCATGAAAGATTGATGGGTTTGTATTTACCAGACGGTGGTCATTTGTCTCACGGTTATGCTACTGAAAACAGAAAGATCTCAGCTGTCTCAACTTATTTTGAATCTTTCCCATACAGAGTTGACCCAGCTACTGGTATCATTGACTATGACACTCTGGAAAAGAATGCATTGCTGTACAGACCAAAAATTTTGGTTGCTGGTACTTCTGCTTACTGTCGTTTGATTGATTACAAGAGAATGAGAGAAATTGCCGACAAGTGTGGTGCATACTTGATGGTCGACATGGCTCATATTTCCGGTTTAATTGCCGCTGGTGTTATTCCATCTCCATTTGAATATGCTGACATCGTCACCACAACCACACATAAGTCTTTGAGAGGCCCAAGAGGTGCCATGATCTTCTTCAGAAGAGGTGTTAGAAGCGTTAACCAAAAGACCGGTAAAGAAATTTTATACGATTTGGAAAACCCAATCAACTTCTCTGTTTTCCCAGGTCACCAAGGTGGTCCACATAACCACACCATCTCTGCTTTGGCTACTGCTTTGAAGCAAGCCCACACCCAAGAATTCAAAGAATACCAACAACAAGTGTTGGAAAATGCCAAGGCGTTGGAAAGCGAATTCAAGAAATTGGGTTACAGGTTAGTTTCTGATGGTACTGATTCTCACATGGTTCTTGTTTCCTTGAGAGAACAAGGTGTTGATGGTGCCCGTGTTGAATACATCTGTGAAAAGATTAACATTGCTCTAAATAAGAACTCTATTCCAGGTGACAAGTCTGCTTTGGTCCCAGGTGGTGTTCGTATCGGTGCTCCAGCTATGACTACCAGAGGTATGGGCTCTGAAGACTTCCACAGGATTGTCCAATACATTGACAAGGCTGTTAAATACGCTGCTGCCGTCCAAAAATCTCTACCAAAAGAAGCAAACAGATTAAAGGACTTCAAGGCTTATGTCGATCAAGGATCTGATGAATTGACTAGCTTGAAGCAAGAAATTTACAACTGGGCAGGCGAATTTCCATTGCCAGTGTAAATGAACTTAAACATTTTTGAGACTGGATTTCATTAATATTTTCAACAAATTTTCTCTTTCATCACATCGCTATGATATTTTACGATTTCGGGTTTTGTATTTGTTTCTGTCATTAGTATAATTCTTGGATGTCATGACACATCCAAGGATTTACGTAAATATATATATCATAATTTCAACATTAGGTCAGACTTTTACTGTTTTTTTACCTTAGGTTCTCTTTTTAAGAGATGGCCGCCTGAAGTGAATACGTAGTCGTCCAAACTATAGTCATTTGCATCGGCAAAAAGTAAATAGAAGTATTTCATGGTTCGCGAGTACCATTCACTCACATACTGTCCTTGTGGGTCTTCATGTAGTTCCCTTACTTTCCAAACCCCCTTGGGACCAGAGTTCAATTTGTAAAGGTTGTCCATGGTGGTTTTGAAAATAACTTGGCCAAGTTGTCTCCATGACGGATCTCCAGTAAATCTATACATGTAGAAAACAGACTCTATGAGGCTTGATGAAAGGATATGCTCTTGTCCTTTGCCATTAACCCAAAGAGGTATCGATGGATCATTTTTCCATTCTGTTGTGGCCTGGTTGATGTCGTTGAGATCCAAATTAAGATTTGGGGTTTCACCATATTTTGAAAACGATATAACTCGATTTACTGCGTTATCTTTGTTAATTTCTTTATCAAGTACAATGCTACTCCCATCTTCTTTTCGTGTATACCTGCCTTTTCGTGGTTTATAAAAACCGCTGGATAATCTATCTATTTTCTCTGAGATATCAAAAGAGCATTGTTGGTCTTCACAAGAATCCAGAAACAGGTCATCAAGATACATACCTTGGGATAGCTTGAAGAGTTCAAAACAGCTTGAAGTTAGATTGATTGCAAAAGGCATGTATGTATCCGATGAAATAAATTTTGAACTCAATGCAAAAATTGAAGCCAGCGAGCATCTTTCATGGTGCATATTGAAACCTTTAGACACTTCTACATTGAATTGATGTGTGGCCGGAATCCATTCTGTTCTAGTTTTAACTGATGTTATCAAAGTTAAACTTTTTGATACAGGAGTGAGGGGTGTGAACGCCATATAATCAATAACTTCATCCATCGAATTCTCCACGATATTCTTGACAGTGATTTGTTTATTGCTACTCTGCTTGTCCTTCGCTGATAAATCGATAGGATCCATTTTACTATCCGAGTCTCTTCCCACTTCTTCATTTGTCGTGTCGGCGTACGCACTTAACAGATCATTCCCATTCAAAAGGTGAAGTGATTTCACCATATTACCATACAAGGATAGTTCTGGTGCATTCATTTTGAAAATTTCCGGTTGTCCACTCTGTTGTGAAACAGTCTTTAACAACTTATCTGTTTGGTGACAATGAACGAAATGCAAGCTTTGTCCTATACTCTTCATACCTTTAGAATCTCTTAAATGTTTTCCTGATAATACATCTTCATTTGAAATTACTGAACATCCAGATGCATCAACAGTTATTGGAAACATGTACGGCAGAGAAAACTCATGCGAAGACATTGCGAATGTCTTGAAAAGCCTCTGAACAGCATCGAAATACTTACCTGCTCGGGTGATCTGTGCAAGTCGTAGCAATTCCAAAGACATACTTGTGAACCCTCCAGAATATGAATCCTGGTACGGAAATTTATTATTAGTTTTTGAGCGCCATTCATATTGTAATAGGGGAATTCTGTTTGGTGTATCGAAAGATCTAAGCAAAAAATCAGCTACTTCAATTGCTTTTGTTAAAAGTATGGTATTCTGGGATAAATCGTATGCAGATATGAGACCTCCCAGTAGCCTGGATCCGTAATCTGGTATGTCAATGACATCAACGGATTCTGAAGGAACCGTAAAATCGATTTTTTCGACAATCTCAACAGCTTGTTGGAATTCTTCATTTAAACCCATAATGTATAATGTGTCCATCGTATCAATCAAAGTGATAGGCCAATTATGATTATCATCGCCAGAATCTACGTTAGATAAGACATCAACAGCCCATGTACGTGTGAATACACGTCGTATCTTTGACAGAATGTCATTTTGTTGGGGACCACTCGCTGAATGTTTGTTTGCTTGAATAGTTGGATAATTTTTAGACATGTAGGAGAAGGATAATGGCAATGACATTACATTGAGAACCGGGTGTTTTTCTTTATATGACATCAATGCGGATACATCAAACTTGTTTGTCTCACCTAACAGTATGGATGGATCTCTCGATGAATCTTGCAATAACAAAGGGAAATACTTATTCTTTTCTCTCAATACCTTCGGATCTGAAAGATCAGATATACTGGTTTCATCATTTGTAATCAAATCTTTCGTGTCCTTAGTGGTAACCAACTGTTTGTTTGTAGCTGGGTGGGTATTTGATGATGGAATAAACTCATTCTCAGCGAAAGAGTTCAACATATCGATTTCATTTTTGAATGTATAATAAAAAAGCAACGATATCGTCACTGACAAAAGTATCACAGATCGTACCCTTCTGATCACCGATATTAGCACTTTGAATAGGGTCATGCCTTCCGATGAGTCTGATCCTTGTTTATTGAAAAGTGATATCTATAAAACTCACCTTCTATTACATCAATCTCACCCATAAAAGTGATGCGGGTTGATCTCGGTAAAGTGATCTCAAAACAAAAATTACAACAACTTAAAGAGAACCCTGAAAAGCTTACTAAATCGTCATATCTTAGATACTACATCATGAATAATTCCAAGAAACGAAGTCTAACTTTAACTCCAAAGACCAATCCAAACCCTAACAATGGTAAGAAACGTATGTTGAACGGATCACCACAGAAAACTAAACGATCACAAGACGGTTTGATTGATTGGGAAAAACAGTACATTATCCAAAAGTATGAACTGGAACGTATAAAGAAGCTAAAGGAGCATTTAGAACTAGAAAAACTACATAATTGATTGCGAAGTCAGATCAACACTGTTAATTCTTGTAAAATGCGATCACTAGTCCAACGGCCGGTTGATTCGAATACTATCATACCAAGAATGCAGTTGATAAGTGCCATCCTTTTCTCAATTGTGGAGATCTCCTCGATTCTCGGAAACAGTTCATTAATTATTCTCAGTTTTGAATCCTGAGGTTGATTCGACAAGTATTTGTCATCGCCACTCGACCCAAACATACCACAGAACGCATCAGAAGATCCAAATTCGTGTACTTCCGGCCATTCTTCAATTGAAGGTATCCCGCAACAGTTAAAAATTGATAGTATTAATTTAATATCACTTCCCGATTCTCCATCACCAAGAGCACAAGAGCCATCATCGAAAAGAGCAGGCATACAAACTGATGGGTTTCTAGTGCTTCTTTGAAACCATTGAGACATGAGTACCATTAAAGCCCATATATCAATAGCAGAACTATAATTTTTGACTCCGAATAGCAGTTCAGGTGCTTTGTAAACAGATGTACATACGTCAGTAATTTTATTATCTTTCGGTTCGACTTTTAATTGATTGAGATTCTTGGAATCATACGAAATTCCAAAGTCTGTTATGACTAAACGTATCAGATCACCTTGTTGTTGAACTAAGATATTTTGTGGTTTTATATCGCGATGTATTATATCATTTGAGTGCAGAAATTGTAGGGCTTTAGCGAGCTGTTGAGTGAAGTCGAGTCCATATTTGTTGACATTGAATCTATTTCTGAAGTTTATATTTGCCTCTGTCTCGAGAGATAGCTTGTAGTAAGGATTTATCGAAGTTTTATAATTTAGACGCATATAATCGTGCAAATCCATCTGGTATAATGGAAATAGTAATTCCAGATCATCATTGCTCGTTCTTGAATCTAATAAATCGATAATATGATGCTCATTTTTGTGTGATAGTTTCAAAAGGATCGCTAACTCGAAATTCGGGTTATGTGGTTCAATCACGAAATCTCGCGGTATTGATTTGATTGCATAGGTTTTGATGCGGTAGATAGTAGCGAACCTTGTAGACTTCAACAGTTTCCGTTCCCCATCATTCAATTCAGAAAAATTTGCCATCAGAGCCTCCGGTTTCTGAAGTCACTTCACCTTTCAGATCGGCGAAGTTTTCTGTCTTTTCACAATATCCATCTGGAAATCAATATGTGTATTTCAACTAAACTACACTAAATGATATATAATTTATCTGTAATAAAAAAACATGAAAATAAAGAGTCCAATAGGCTCAAAATAACTGTCGTAAAATTCAATTGTCATAAAATTTAGGACATGAAGTTGAGAAATCAATTAACTTTCTTCATTCTTTCTTCAGTTCCGTAAACTCTGTAAGATTCGTCTTCCTTATCCATCATTTTGATGAACTTCTCACATTCCTTTAATTGTTTTTCCATAGTTGCCTTAGATCTTAAAGTAGGATCAAATAGTTCATCTTCTGGTCTACGGTAAGAACCACCCAATCTATCCCAGAGAGTGGTGAATTGACCATAGTTGTAGTTGAAGTACAAATGATGAACTGTGTGGCATGCAGTTCCGTTGATAACAGCGTTGTTGTACATGTGTTGACCATCGTGAATCATAATTGTCCAGAAGTTAACAAATGTGAACAGAAGTAAGTATGATACCTTGTTCAATGGCATAACTAGAGGATAGATATGGTAGGAAATAGATTGCAAGTATCCATCAACTGGGTGGAACGCGTGTGAAGCAAATGGTGTACACACCAACCACTTGTGGTGAGGCTTGTGCAGAGCCTTGTACACTCTTGGCCAATGTAACCATCTGTGAGCAAGATAAACACCACAATCAGTGAAGAATAAAAATGACAACAACTCCATGAAAATCTTACGCAAACCGTGGTTCTCCCAGTCAACCTCCATGTATAATCTCGAGTGTCCATGCAATTCCATAACAAACCATGGGACAGTCAATGCAGACATCAGAGGAATAGCACTTAATGCCATCTTGATCTCTAGTGACATCTGATTTTTTAGATAACGTGGGTGATTGAAAATACTTCTGTCAAAAACAAACACATAACTCACGCTCGCCATACTCAAATATAACAGCCAGCCAAATACAGTCACAACTACACATAACGATAGAAACTCTCTTAAAATGCTCGAACGTGGTAGCAGAGAAGCAAATGTTTCCGCGGTGAAGTCCAGCAGGTATGGTGTGTACCCGTACACATCCTTGTTGACCCTTGGAAGATTGTTCACACTGTGTAGAGTCTCCGCCAAAAATGTAGAGTTATACAATCCCTTGTTCAGCCCCAGTGCTGATTGTACTGAGCTTGGGATGTGTGATGCCAGCGACGTTGGTAAAATTTTAGCATATAGCTTGTCGAATACGAAGCTATCGCAAACCTCGAGAACCAAATCCATGATCAATACCCGTACCTGTATACGAACCGATTATGATCACCGCTCACTTGCACTGAATTACAATCTCATTAAGCTGTCTTTACATCTATTTTACTCTTGCACCTGTTTAAATACTTTCACAACATCGCTTACCACTGCTTTGATGGGAAATATGTCGGCTTTCACGTCTAAACGACCGTATCTGGACACTATACGAGCTGTCCAGAGCTCATTTTCACTTTAAACGAGCTTTTCAGCGAATCACCGTCTTTGCCGGATTTAAACGACGTACCATCTGACATTTATACGAAAAAGAGTAAAAGAGATAGTCATTTTTTCTACTCAGTGGAAAGAAAAGCGATAGGGTTCCAGTCGGACAAAACTGAAAAGGAGAATTCGATCTCCGGACAGTGTTACCCGCCTATACCGATGTCCGGAGTTTCGAAAAATATTGTATCATGTGACAATGGTGAATGGGTGTATACATTTTAAGATGGATTGGAGTTCGGCGGCTAAAAGAGAATTGATAGATTTTAACCAACACTCAGGTTTAAAATGTTACAAGTGATACTGGAGAATTAGTGGATTAGATTTTGACTATGATCATATATTCGATGGCTTTGAATGGGTTTATGGGATTAAGGGTGACAGTAAAATCAGCTGTGAGCTGCATCAGGGAAGATTGTACGACAAGGTACGGTTATAATATATTCAAGAATTGGATGATGTATGAGAAGATGTGCTATCGAGACGTGTTTTAAATGAGAATCAATACTTTGAGAGTTTGTTTGTTAATTGGTTTGATAAGGCGGTCTCATCAGAAGAGGAACAGCAATTAAGGGGAGTATGAGATGGATGTGTTATATTTCATTTCTAATCTACTGAAGGTAAAACTGGGGACAATGGGTTTTAAAGCAGGCGTAAATTCGTCATAATAAAGGTTTTACATATTATAAGGTACTGGGAAAGTATAGAATATGATAATTGGAATTAGAGAGAATGGCGGTTTTGATTTGAGGTTTTGTAATGAGTCTTGGCTAATTTATTGTAGTCTTGGTTCTGAGGACGCTAAGTGTTAGGGTTGAACAATTGGAGACGACGGAAACATACAGAGGACCATTCAAAAATATTTATGTGTAAATATGGCAATGCGTGCGAATGTGATTTTTGAACTGCACGACAGATCCGAACCGTAAGCTCTGGACCCAGGTGATGATCCAACTCGTATAGGACGCATTGAACGGGTATTCAAAGGAGAATTAAATGTGTGCCCTACGAAAAGTAATTTTTTTTTTTTTTTTTTGATTTAAAAACCTAAACAATGAGAAAAATTAAACGACGATGAACGATATACAACGGTACAATCGATCAACTACAACAATGGCAGATTTTCGTCTCTTATGAGGAAATGGGAAAGGTCCGTGGGGTCGCTATGGAGCCAGTTCTGTGCTAGTGGATGCAAACTCTTGACTTTTGAGATATGAACGCTTGGTTTTTCGGCAGTAAAAGTTACAGAACCATTTCCTGTGGCTTCAGAGGAGTCTACAAACTCAACGTCTTCCGCATAATCAAGTTCGTCAACAATATGTCCTTCTTTTAAGTGCAGAATGCGGTCAGGCCACTCGGACAATCCATCAAAGATATGCGTTGCGTAAATCACAGAGCATTGTCTTGTTTTTGTTTCCCACTGTAGAAACCCCAGCAACTTGGCTCTTGCGATTACATCAAGATCCACGGTTACTTCGTCCAACAATAGCACTCTCCAAGGCTTTAGTAGACCCATAACAAGCTGAACACGTCTTTTTTGTCCATCGCTCAGCTTGAACATCCTCCAAGTCAGATCAACGTCCAGGATCTTGCAAAGAGTATCACCACGGCTCTGAAAATGGGGAAGACCAATGCTATTCAGTAATTCAAGGACACCAATGTCTCGGTTGATGATGTTCATGTGACACCATTCAGTACCTAGATATGTTGTTATTAAACAGTCATTCTCACCATTACCATTTGTATGTACTGGACTGAATGGGTCAGAGCCATTAACGAGGATTCTTCCGTTCAAACATAGGTGTTTGCCACTTAAAAGCTTAAGTAACGTAGACTTTCCTGCTCCGTTGGAGCCTACTATTAGGGTTCTTGTATTCCATGGGATCTTCAGATCAATGTCAACCAAAGCTGGATTACTCCCCCCCGGGAACTGGTAAGTTAGTTTTAATACTTCAACAGCAAATGACATGATCTTGCTGGTCAAGTTTAGCTTTGTTTGATTGTGATTGCTATTGTAGAAGATCTGAGAGTGTACCTTATTTTTTATTTTTCAAGACAGCGTTGTGCGGTAGGTTAATGACGATGATAAAGTTGAACTGAAAAGAAATATTATATATTGAAAATCAAAAGAATAAAAGAACGAACTAGGCTACGATATCAATTAGCTTTTGATATGGACGAAGTTGATGACATTCTGAATCAGAATAGGGTACCAGAGGAGGGTATTGAAGAAGATGAAGAAGATGAAGATGAGGATGACACGATGTTAGGTGGTAACATAGAGAAGGTCAATAGCATGGGACAAGAAGAGGATCAAGATCAGGAGCAAGATCAGAGTCAAGACCAAAACCAGGATGAAGATGATGTCATTAATGATGGTGAAGAAGATGACGAGGCTGAGCCGGGAGATGATGATGCCGACGACGATGACGATGAAGATGAAGATGAAGATGAGGATGAGGATGTCGACGACGATGACGATGAAGATGATGACGAGGATGAAGTTGAGGATGAAGTTGAGGATGAGGATGAAGCTGAGGATGACGAAGATGGCGATGAAGAAGATGAAGACAATAACAACAACAATGACACAAAACTCAATGGTTCGAACGGTGGTAACAAGAAGGATGAAGAGAAGTCGAGTACAAATGGTGATTCAAGTAGAAGAAATGGAGGCGTACCAGAAGGTAACCCCGGGTCTAGTAATAATAAAGAAAGCATAGATGAGAATGAAGATGCAACCAAGAATGAAGATAAAGATGAGGATATGAATAAACTCAATGGAATTGATAAAGTTCACAATTACTACACCCAGATGTTGAGGTCGGCAAAAATTGCTGATACCTATAATATATATCCAACAGCAGCAATTCCAATACAAACCAACGTCAATGCGCTAACTATGTCAAAGGGGCTGGAATATCTCTTCCTCGGTGGAGATGATGGATTTATAAGAAAATATGACTTCCTTAACACTGTTGATGGAAAATTGTCGTTGACGATTTTGCAGAAACATTCTTTATCGGAGTCAATTCAAAATGCAGGAATATTGTTATCATATTGGGAAAATGAGGTTCCTCAGAAAAGATCACAGCTTAAAGTACTTAAGAATAACAAAGAATATGAGCCTAAAGTAAGCTCAGTGTATTCTTTGGAAGTTCAGAGCGAATGTCTTTTTATATTAAGCGGTCTTGATAATGGTGGTATCACACTTCAGGGAGTAAGGTATATGGAGGGTACTATCGGACATTATTTCAAAGGTAGAAATGGACACTCTAGCATTGTCAATTTGTTGAAAATAAATGGTGATGAGACAAAATTTTTAAGTGGTTCATGGGATAAAAGGATACTTGAATGGGATTTGCAATCAGGAAACTTGATAAACGAATTTAAAGGTTCTACATCAGAACTTTCATCTCTCGAACTAAGACCCATATTCTCCACAGCAGATATTAACGAGGTTGCTACAAAAATGAAAAATGAACTAAACGACGGACAACAATCAGCTGAAAAAGATGATGATATGGACTCTCTATTTGGCGAGGATGAAGAAGACAAATCAACTGTCAATATTGAACTTGATCGAGAAAAGGAAAATAAAGATTCAGATAATGAAATCGATTCAGAAGAAATTTCAAAGAGCACGTTGAATGTAGTTTATGATGATTCCGTATTTATGTCATCAGGTCTTAATGGTACAATTCATATTTGGGATCGAAGGACTCCATCGAATCCAGTTTTGAGTCTAGAGAGAGGTCCAAAAGTACCGCCATGGTGTCAATCAGCTTGTTGGTCTATGGACGGTGACCGTGTTTATGCAGGTAGAAGGAATGCAATAGTGGAGGAATTTGAACTCAAGATGCCATCAAAGCCAAGCAACGTTTTAAAGCTGCCTACAATTTCTGGACCAGTAACATGCGTACGTGCTATGCCAAACAATAAACAGGTTTTATGTGCTTCGAGAGATAATATAAGGTTGTATAACACAGTGAACAATACAAATTCGAAAGGAACTGCAGTGCCGTTCCTAATTGTCCCAGGTCATCATGGAGGGGTGATTTCAAATATGTATGTAGATCCAACTTGCAGGTTTCTAATAACAACTAGTGGTAATCGTGGCTGGCAAGGTACCTCAACGGATACAACATTCATATATGAAATAGACTTAAATTGATTTAATGTATATCACTGTAAATCAACACACGTTGTATACTCTTAGATTCCAAAAGCTTATGATGGCAGATATTTTGATACTTTAGAGGCCCAGTTGGGCAATGATGGATTTTTTATGAGTTCTTGTAGCGGATCCAGCCATACGTACTTTAAACCTTTATAAATTCCAGCAGTGGAATGCCCCTTTAGCTTTTTTAAGTACGCTTTGATACCGGGTATTGTGGTTTTCATTGATCCGTCTCGATGTAGCTTCACAAGTATTGCCAAAAGGCCAACTAAAATAGAGACCTTACATATCAGTGGTAATGACTGATAAGTGAAAAGGCGAACTAAAGATCTCTTGTTATCATGTCTTTTCAACTTCCCAGACATCTTTGCAGCCTTTCTCTTATTATTAATACCAATCTCCTTGTCCAACAATTTAAATACATCCTTCAATTCATACTTTATGTACAATCGACCTGATGCGGTTGTAAGAAGTGTGCTATAATTGTTTACAAAATGTTTGCACTTCGTGAAATGTTCCTTTGTTGGATTAACCCTTATATCTCCGAGAACTTTTGCCCACATATTTTCATCATATGAAGTTGGCACCAAAACCTGCTGAATTACACCATGGACTAGATCAACATTATTTTCAAAATTCGCAAGGTTAGCACTATACTCCTTCATAATTTTGTCTTTATTTTCTAAAATCAACCTGGCATACATCGCCAATGGAACGATCATTGACTGTGATGATATAACAAAATCAAAAATTTCAAATATAATAGAACTTGGCATATTTTCACATGGCTTCATCTCATGTGAAAAGACAGTGAGTATAGATGATATTGCGAAAAATGGTTCAATTTTATCCAGCTCCAATTTCTTATAAAAGTGTTTGCAATCTTTTTTAATGAATTCAGGAATTAGTTTCAATTGGTCTATGGGAAAATCTAAAGTATCCATCATGAAGTCCCTCAGATACAGAAGAGTAAAAATCTCCACGCACCTAAAAAGCTTGTCCTCATCAAATGATGCTTTTGAAGGTGTGTCATTTTCAGAGAATTCTGTGGAAGCAGAGCTTAATCTGTTACTGCAATCCTCTGAGGTTCCATTACATCCAATGTCATCACTTTTTGTTGTAAGGCCACTTAGAGACAGATAATCATCTTCTTCATAATCACATCCTTCAAAGAAAACCACAATAAATACAGAGACTACGTCATGATATCCTTGATAGTAGCTTAGCTTTGGATACTTGCGGAGTATTTTTATAATTATACGTTCCAACAGTTTCCGTAATTTTCCCTTACGGACCTCATTATCGACAGATGTGAATGATCTCTTAACATCCAAACTTACCTGGTTTTCATCCTTATGCTCTTTGTATGACTCTGGTACAGGATTGTTATCATGGTCGGGAAATTTAAGTTGTTCTGATAAAAGTGTATACCAACACTCCTTTCTTAGGGGAGTATCCACAAATCCAAAGTTGCTCATACCAAGCGTTGAAAGCGTTTTAACATTATAATGTTTCAAAGCATTACGGATTACTTTGACTTTAAAGTCCTTTTGTTCTTGATTGTTGAAGTAGTTTAATATAGATTTCTCATCAAATATAGATTCAGTCAGCAGATCACAATGTAATGAAGATTCAAGGCTTGATGTGAGTGAAGGTCCCTCACCTCCAACCTGCACTTCCATGACAAAACTCGATAAAAATTTGATTTCAGTGATGAGTGGTATTGCTCGTCAATATCTGCTTGTATTTTAAATATGATCAGTTTGGCTCGTAACTATTTTTTAATGTTTAAGCTATCGAATACCCTCGTCCGCTTTTAGAAAAGAACATACTTAAGTGAAAGCTATCAAGAGAGCAGAAAACCAATGTAAATGAAGCGCTTCTAGGTTTAGTTATGCTCTCATAAATAATTTTTCATGTATCCACAAGTTAAGTTTTTTCCATATATTCAAATTATATTGATATTTGACCCTAAGCCGCTATCGTGAGTTGAAGTTGAAAACGATTACATCAAGCACATAATTGAAGTATGAAGTATCAAACGGCACAAGATAAATTATAATTTTTATTAGCTACTTCTAGAATCAAGGCCAAGCACCCTTATTAGCTTTATTCAGTGCTTTTTCATATACAACAAACACAAAATATGATAAAGAAAAGTATTACAGATATGGTATGTTAGGTTTGAGACAGATGATCAACTTATACATGATGAATCATATTTCAAAATATATACACTATCATGAAAGCTTCTCAACTGCTTTTCATTAGGGGAATATACTAAATTTGTTAAGACCATAAGATTATGAGGCATGAGGACCACACTATAATATACTATTACCAAGCTATCGTCCCAAGAGCTATCCATTACCAAGCTATTCGATGCCACAATACTAATCGGTGAGATGTTGATGCTTTGTGTGGAGCAAGTGTTGTAATCTGAATAGTGTTGCTTAAAGTCCTTACAACCATTGTAATTACCTGATTTGGCGATGATATGAAACAGGGAAGGTGAAATAGAGATATGTCCTTGGTCAATCAAGAATTCAAAACAGTTACGAAAGTCATGATGAATAGGTATTTAAATGACAGCTCGTTGCTCTGTTCCAATCAAGTTTTTTGCATATATCTACAAAACAGTAGGGGTGTCTCAACAATAGCGAATACTGAGCCCAAGCACCACTAATATGGCATTTGATGATAACTATAACCCTAGTGAGGGCCTTTTAAATTTTATCTCAATTCAAGGAGAGGAATCAGTGACATTTCAATTTGTTCAAGGATTGATCAACGAACAAATCACACAAGGTGTTGTGTTCGGAGTTAGATGTGGTGCATCAATGCTAACTTTGGTGCTTATGTTTATGATTTCAAAAAACAGAAGGACTCCTGTGTTCATTATTAATGCATTTTCGTTATCTATGGTGATTGTGCACTCCACGCTGTATATTACGTATATCCTGACTGGTTTCACATCCCTAGCCTATGTACTGACAGGGTTCCCTCAAGCGGTGAGTTTGAGTGACTTTCATGTCTTTGCTGCTTGTAACATCATTCAAGCATTATTGATTGCATCCATCGAAGCATCTTTGGTTTTCCAGGTTCGAGTTATTTTTGCCGGTGACCAGTCAAAGAGAATTGGACACAGTATGACGTTTCTGTCTATAATGATAGCATTTGCAACTGTTGGAATGTATTTTTTCACTGCTATTGTGCCCGTTATAGATCTGTACACTGGTTCTACTAATTTCAAAGTGAAATACTTCAATATATCCTTGATTCTGCTTGCTTCATCAATAAACTTTACCACTATTCTGCTAACAATAAAACTTGCTATGGCTATTAGAACAAGAAGATTTTTAGGGCTTAAACAGTTTGACACTTTTCATATATTATTGATTGTTTCCTTTCAAACGATGCTGATACCATCCCTTTTGTTTATACTCGCTTATTCCTTACCAGCAAGCAAAGGTACTGATTATCTAATTCCCATTGCTACAATGATATCAGTTTTGTCACTGCCGTTATCTTCGATGTGGGCTACCGCTTCAAATAGGGATGTTAAGCCACATGGAACATCACAATTTTCTTCTAGTTCAGGCTCTTATTATGGAAGTTCACTTAATTATTGTTCTGAAAGCGTATATTCCAAGTCCAGGAAGAGTTTAAAAGCGATTTTTTACGACTTTTGTTCGAATCATAGGGCAGATAGTGATAAGCAATCCGAAAAGACATGCTATGAGGACATCGACTTGGAAAAAGAAAAATATCAAGAGCTTTCCACCCCAATTGTTGACGACAACCAGTTTACCGATCGATCCCATGATAATAGTTATTATAAGCAGACAAAGGAAAAGTTTGATACAGTCGACAACAAAAATCCAGATTGCCGTAAATCTTTCACTCATTTGAGAGAATCTTGTGAATTAAACAATTTCAAAAACAATGATCAAGATCTCAAAGACGATACATGTAGTGGCTTTATCGAAACTAAACGTATAACCTTGAAAAAATAAGAAAGCGTCAAGAATGCCATATATATTACCTTAATGTCTGTTATATAAGATCACGTTATCATTAACTTGTTTTAGTTATTGTTTATAAAGGATTTGATAGTTTACATTATATTCTGATTACCAGTGTAAGCTCTGTAAAGAAACCATGCGCACAATATATTTACAAGGTGATGAATCCAGTACAAATTTCTTGAACCATACAAAAGTCCGAAAAATGAAATGTATAGCAACAATGCACAAGTCACATTGCATTCATATATCCTTTTGCATTTAAAATCAGGCATTTTTAGGCCTGAATTGAAATTTACCAGTAGAATTATTGGTGCAATCGCCAAAAAATTATGGTGGGATCTAAATGGAGTCTCCCATCGTATTGCCACATTATGAAAAAATACTATCATTATCGGTGAGTTTATTAGTACAACGAACAGCAAAAGCAAAAATACTGAAAAGTTGTAGTTCCTAAGATTATGATATTCTGACGGTGTAAAATTTTTTGAGTTTAGCATTACCCGCAAACATGTGGCGATTTGGATGATAAGACTTATTGCTGAAGCCAGCTGATATGGTATGTATAATAACACAGCGCATATTAGCATTAAACATGCAAAACCCCTGATTTTCCATGGTCGATGTGCTATCCCCCCTCTTTGAGACAATTCCTGAGAGTATGGGGAGCATAACCGACTCTTACTCAAAAACGTGGTAGCTTTTTCTATTATATCATATAACACTGCAATAGCATATAAGGCAGTTATTGAAATCAATGCAAAGATTATAGCAAGACCAGAGAGGGACCAGCTTCTAATCCCCAAGAAATAAAGGTTTGTATGCATTTGCAGTTCATCCAAAAGAAAAGGTCGATTCAAACGTATAGGATCAAAAAAATACAAAATACTCTGTACAGCTCTTGTATTCACAATGGGGTTCAAACCAAGCAAAAGAATGAACCAGTATGTTCCATATCTTTTCAACAATTTGGCCAACGCCTCCTTGAAACCCAAAAATATGTCTGTTTTTTGACAGTAGTAACATTGGTATGTCATCACTAAGCATACAACACTGATGGGGAAAGAAAGCAGTGTCAGCCTATAGCGTATGAACAACATTTTTATCGTGAGTCCCCAATTTATTCTAAGTTCAAACCTCAGTTTCATATCTGGTGGTATAACACAAGTAAGTTTCAGAGACTTATCGTGAGTCTCTTCCAGCGGTATAAATGGTGCAACATTATGCATATTTACATTGAAATCGGACATACTGATATTAACATGCCATTTAGATTCAAAAGGGTCCTCTATCCATTGCCTCACAAAGGGTTCGAAAGGATAGACTTTTGAAGCCTCTGTAATTGTTCGTACTTTTATTTTATAAGATAATAGAGAATCCCACAAATTTGGAAATGAGACTGTTTGTAACATATCATTTGATGTATCGAATTCAAAGCCGAATAAGGCAACATGAAATGGAGTAATTTTATAAGTATATTGTGGCTTTTCTGAACTTAATTGCCCTATTATGAAACCTGAAGGTTTCATATCGACTTTGCTGGACTTCTCTAATAGCAGATAATCATAATCGTTAAAAACCTCAGAATCCAAGGTCATCATTTTGAATGGCTTGATTTCATTTTCGATTGATGAATCTGACGCATATTTTGTGGATTTGAGAGATGCAGGGACTGTTTTGATGTGATTGTTCACTAGATAGCAAGTATCGTCTAACATAGACTTTATGTTGGAAGGATCAAAGTTATCTCCATTTTTACAGAGATATAATACAATATCATTATTAGATAATAACATGTCAAGCTTTAAACCTGTTTTGTCTTTGGGAAATAATATTTTGGTATGTGCGGGAACATCATTTAAGTTTTCAGGTAAGATCACTATCTTATTGGCAGCTCTGGAAATCTGTGAGACGCCCAAAGTTTGTAGATGGTGAACCGACAATGGGAACGGCACTTGGATTTCAGAAACGTCTTGTTGTGTATAATTCTCAAAACCAGATAGTAAAAATTTCCTTGATACCCTCATTCTGTCATTCAATGATAGCACTTTGCTAGGGTTTCTGAAATCTACGGATTCCAGAAGTAACGTCGCCATTATTTTTCTCAGCTGATCGCACCATACCACGGCCAAGTGGTCAATTGCTGTCCATACTCCAGGAATTGTAGTCGAATAAGTTGTAAACCCATTTTCTAATGGAAGAATGTCTTCCACCGCTGTATAATCAGCCGGAAGCATCATATCCAAAATCCCTCCGGTAATTGAAACTAAAGAAACATTTTGGGAAAAAAAAGATTCTCTATCCTGCATCTGAGCTCTCCAATAATCGTTAGTTCTAGCATATATTTTTAGTATATCACCATCAAATGTCACTGGCGCTGTAGCGTGAGGGGAAGACAAGGTTATTAATGACTGGATGGATCCTTCAACATGGTTCTTTAGGGTTGGAAGTATACGTGCTACTATCCCGCCCATTGAATGACCGATTACAATTACGGAGGATGGTTTTGGACCATATGAAACCGTCGATTGTTCGTACAATGACAAGATATAACGAATTGCATCGTTCAAATATTCTGCCTGGTCTAGCATAGTTCGCCCATGGAATGCTGTAAAATCTTCATTAAAGTCGGCTGTAAAGAAGTCGAGGTTTTTAGAGTGTGCATTTTCAATATCATCTGAATCTTCAAAGTACTTCCTAGAACAAGATGCAGCAATAGACCGTACCTGTTTGAAGCTGCCAGCATTTCCAGGGATAAATATTACTGGTATACCATTCAGTTGAATTTTACCATCCACCAAAGGTTCCATATCAAGGCCTTGCTCTCGATATAAATAGAGGTGATACTTTTTTGCTAAAGGTGTATACCTCAAATCAAACCCATCAACTCTACCATAGGATGGAAACATATATATTGATCGGCACTGTGAAATATCGGCTCCTTCAAAAGGTTGTAATGTTGTGAAATTTATAATAAATAAAGTGATAATAGCTCCCAAAAGGACACAGACCTGTAATATATACCTGTTTTTGATATTCTTCCTTGGCTTTAAAGTGGGCTCAAGATTGCGGTTGTTGACCTTTCGGCTAATCCTATCCCTCTCAATCGTATAGTCAGATGGTGAACAACTAGTACTGGAGTTGACAATGACCTTATCATTAAGTTTTCCTTCGTTCATCGATTTTGTTATTCGTGAGAGGCTTAAAAATAGCTCGCGTAGACCCATTGTAACCGAATAAACAATCTAAAAGGGTCTTCTCAAGCAATTCGACTAGATCAGCATAAATCTCAAGGATTTGTAATGATATCTGATTTCAATTTCCTATCGCTGTGTGCACTTTTTGATTTCTGTCTCATCTGGAATAAATGTCAGGAATAGAAATTTCAATTTCGACATTATTTCGCATTCTAATGAGTGCTTCAGCCCTGATCAAAAAAATGAAAAATGTAAACAAAAGCTAAGATATTGAGAATAAAATGAGCATGCATAGACATGTTAACAATATATGTAAAACTATATTTTTATTACTAAATTCTAAAATTTTAAAAATCATGATGTTTTGTGGTCGTTACAATATATAATAATACAACCATTTCGTGACGTTCTATGTCATACAGACATTTCGACACAATGGTGAATGTGGAAAAATCCATATGGTGGTTAAGAAATAACAGATAGTTATGTTGCTTCCTTATGCAGTTTGAGATGGTGTTGATGTCTTTTGCTTGTTAGAAAACATGTTCTGGCCAGCATGATCGACAGCATTCCCGTTACCATTGATACTTTTCGGTACAGATGGTGTGCGTGAAATCGGTGTAGAGTTATTCATATTTCTATCATTTGATTGTTGCAATTGTTGTTGTTGCTGTTGCTGTTGTTGTTGCTGTTGCTGTTGCTGTTGCTGTTGTAAACGTAATTGCTTCTGGTTATTAATCTTCTGTTGTCTCATCCGCGATATATATTCTTGACGATATTTCAGGGTTACCTCGCGAAGTTGCTCATATGACTTACTGCCAAGCATGGTACCGAATCTTATTACCTGCGTTTCATTTGAGATTTGATTCAATCTGGAGGGCTCATCAGACACTTTTAGTCCATATTCGTTCCTTGGGGAATCATATTTCCATTTGAAATAGAGTCTGGATAGTTCGTCTAATTTTGACTCATAGACGTTTATAGGCTTATCAGCATGTTTTTCTTGTTCTTCAATTTCATCGAAGTTGAGAAAGTTACCCAATACGGCCTCTACATTAGTCTTAAATTCATTTGGTTTGCGATCTATATACTGAATACCATGACGACCAAACCTTCTTCTGAATTTAATAGGATATTCCTTAGAATGGATCTCGTTATTATTTTGAAATGGTTCGTATAATTCAACTTTTTTAACCTTATTGTTTTGCTCTGATAAACATTCTCCACTCGTGTTAAATGCAGTAATGTCTTTACTAGTGCCATTCAAGTAATCAGGCAAGTTGGGAGAATAAAACGATCTATCAATTTCAAACCTTGAAGAAGCAATGGATGAAAAGGGTGCATTGGATGCAGTGACGTCCTTAGGAAGCGTGATATCAAATACGGGGTTGTATGGATCATCTGTAACATTGAAAAAGATGTCACTATCGTCAAGTTTACGCTTTTCCATTTTATCAAGTACAAACCTCCGTGCATTTTTTTCTTTATTCGTCAGAAGATCTTCAACTTCTTCAAGAACAACATCAGGAACTTTGGAAGAAGGTAAACGGACATACACATGTGATGCAACCAGCTGCGGTTGTTGTCCTTGTTGTTCTGCTGAATTGGAGCATTGAGTGCCTTGGTGTTTGTTATTAGCAACCGAGCCAGCATTCTCCATAGCAGCTTTTTGATTCTCCAGTTGCTGTTGTCTATTTAACTTCTGTAACTTATTTGGCTGTTCAGAATCTTTCTTATGTTGTCTGGCTTTACTCTTCCGTATAGATGAATCTGATGTGATAGCCGATTCCGCAGCGGCGGCGGCTGCTGCCAACTGCTGTTGTTCTCTCCTTTGATTGGCAAAAATATTGAGGCGCTTTCTCTTAGGATTAACCAATAGCTCATCATCGTCTTTAATAGATAATGACCTTTTGAGCTGCCTGAATCTACATCTTTCATTAAATATTGTTAAATCCTTCTGTAATAGATTTGATGAGACCTGCTCCCTTTTTGCCACTAATAATGCTAATTTTTGAGCGTTTTTTAATTCCGCATACAGAAGTCTTAATTTATGGCTATTCAAGATATCTATTCGTCTTGTCTTTCTTGGCAGTCTGACGTCACGTCTCCTAAAGCAGACATATGGATCCACTTCTTCTTTCTCGTCTGGTCTCTCAAACTTCAGTTGTGGAAAGATTTCTGTATTAGGACTTTCTACTTTTCTTGATTTCCAATGCTCATATACTTGTTTTCCAAATTTATCCAGTAGCACCCCAAGGGGTTTCACATTGATTTGTGATGGAGAGTCGAACTGTGTGATTAAAGGACTATTGGAAGGGGCCCCAATTTCTTTCGCTAATTCAAGTTTCAATCCACGATTATCAAAATCACTTTTTAACAAAGTGGGTTTGATCTCGTTAAATGACAGGATGCTTTCAGGATCCGTATTTAGAAAGGGCTGTCTCTCGTGAATGGCATGCTCGAATGCAGAACAGAGAAGTTCAAATTCATCTTCAGAAAGCGAATTCTGCTTCTTGTGGTTAACCTCTTTCAACAAAAACTCTTCATCTCTCTCGTCCATGTTATAGCCAGAACCACAGCAGTCTTCAACAGTCGCAGAAAATTTAATGTAGCTTGTTGGCTCAGCGAATTTGCTTTGATAGAACCGATTGTATTCACTCCATGTCTCGGATGCTTTGGGTGTTGGAATGTATTCCTTCTTTTGACTACTCAATTGGCTGCTACCCTTCTGTAGAATCCTATGTAAATGAACTTCTTTTTCTTCATTTTTTTCCACACCTGTTTCGATATCTGTGGTGACACGTTGCTGCAGCTCATCCTTGTCCAGATTTTTCAGGTCATTGGGTTTATAAATCCTCAGTCGCTGTTTCACGCTAATCTTCCTGTGTCTGAACCTAGACCCACCTGTCAAATCAGAAGAGCTATGCTCTTCTTTTGTGCTACTTTTACTGCCATCATCAGAGCTACCTTTGGTCTTTTTACTTGCACATCCACTAGGCTGTGGCATTATATCACAGAACACTACCCTGATCTAAGTAGGTTGAAATTGTTACCCGGACCGCGGTACTTCCTATTTCACAGATCTTACCCTGACCTTTTTGTCCGAACTTCCTACTTTTGAAAAACTTGGAAAAATGTACTGTCCGGACAAATAGCTTTTTTTCGCTCCTGCGGCGTCTTCAGAGAGAACACGAATAGGGTGGCAAAAATTTTTCAATACTCTTGCCAGTGACAAACACCAGATATAACCAACTAAAGCCTCTTGATGTATGATACTTAGTGCCCTTGTCAGAGTAATGGGCCTTTGAACAGATACACTGATAGTTCTTTAGTCCCTTAACTTGGATGGTCTTTTATGTTAAAGGCTCAACTGAGAAACCTCCTTGTTAAAGTCTTATGCGGAGATTTATTAATGCCGGACGGACAGTTGCTCTTTCAAAAATAAATAAAAAATTGAGAAATAGAAAACACCAAATTTGAAAATTCCAAAGATGGAAACAGAAACTCTTGTCCGAGCGTTTTAAAATTCAGGAGTTAACCGGACACATTCCAATAATAAAAGATCTATACCAAACTATGGTGAAAAGATCTTCAATGGTTAGGCGGCTAGTTATCGTGGGTGAAGTGGCTGAGAATGTCTTTGATATTAATATTGGGAAGCATTTTGAACTTTCATTATATAGTAAGATAACTCGTAGAATGCGTAATTCGATAATTGATAGGTTTTCAATGGCTATCAATGTTGATTTGGCTTTTTTCAATAGGTATCTTGGAAGCACAGGATTTTGATAGTGTCCGGAGATGACCGGGTACTATCCGGACAGAAATAATTGTATGTTTAGTATGAAAAATTCATATATCAAATGAGATGGGATGAAGATCAATGATGGAGATGGCAGAAGCATTAGAAGGCGTACAAGAACTATGGACGAATTGGTAGAGTCGTTCAATGGTACACTCCGGAACCTCAAAGATAAAAGGGACTTTTTGGAGGAACAAAAAGAACATTACATAGGAATTAGACGTCATTTGTTGGACTTTGACAAAAAAGCGGCAGATGCTGACAATCCAGAAGACAATAAGGGAATGGTGTTCGGAGACATTATTATAGCAGCTCAAAAGCTATATCTTAATATTGGCTACGAATATTTTGTGGAAAAAAGTTGCCACGAATTGGTGGATTTTGTTGATAGTAAACTTCAGCTTATGGAAGATGCTGTCGTCCAATTCAACGAGAAGATCTCTGAGGCGAACAAGACTTTAGAGAATCTTGAACATTTTTCTAGGCATGATGATGATACGGGGTCAAGCGATTATAATGAATCTTTACCGTCTGTGGAAATCCGAGAGGAGCTAGATGAGGATGGCAATGTGATCAAAGGTACAGTGACGCCGACATCTTCACGAACTTCAATCCAATCTGGAAACGATAATGAAGAACTCAACTCTTTTGAAAAGAGTCTAAAGGGTCGTCTGTTCGCAAACAAGGACGAAAAAATACATAATCAGAGAAAGGATGTTACTAAGGACCATAGCAGTGAGCCTGTTGCAGATGAAGATTTTCAAAGAAAAAACTTTGAAAAAGATATTGCAAGGAATGCTAATTCTGAAAGGATTGATTCTCATAATGATATGGAAAAGAATTACAATGGTAGAAATGGACACGAGCAATCTAAAGACCCGGAGTCTAAAATCGATTTGAACAATATGTACACTTTTGCGGATTTGGTGCGACAATTAGACGAACAAGATGCACTGGAAGATGAAGAGTTCTCAGGAGAGGAACATACTATAGATATCGACGCGTTTGAGTTGAGCAGTAATGATGATGGTGACGAAGACTATGGTGAGAATGTGCAAGCGCGTTTTACTATGATCCCAGGGCTTTCAGCACAAGAAGAATTTATGAGGCAGATTGAAAACTTGCGTCAGAAGGAGTTTCTTGAGAATAAACAGCATGATACCCCAGAAAACTACAAAAAATATGATGAACAACATGTTAAAAATGGCAAAGATATTCAATTAAAATCAATCTTGAAAAAAAATCATCAAATAGGTACTAAAAAGCCGAAATCTGTTGGGTTTGCCACTAAACTTGATATTAAAGAAGTAGAAAGTTTTAAGGAACAGAATAAAAGGAATACACAACGGTTTGCAGTTCCTTATTTTTTGCAGGAATCCATGGACACCAATATTCACGATGTTGTTGGAGAAAATGCCAATGAGGAGTTTGATGGTGATTTATTTGCTAAATTAATTGGCGCACAGGGACCAGACGAAGTTCATTCTAAATATAAAAATAATCTAGAGGAAGAAGAAACAGCGCAGAAATCGCATCAAATGACCAATAAGAAAAGCAGGGTATCGAGATTTAAGAAAGAGAGAGGAAACAAAAATATGTCAGGAAATTTGTACCAGGGAGGCACTAGAACGTCAGAGATGGAAGACCTTGTAGTTGATGAGCGCCTGGCTGATGCTGCGGATAAAGTTATCCACGAAGTTTGTGAAAGGCAAACGAATGAGACTGTTTCTGATGAAACGGTCGAACGTTCAAGCAAAGACTTTGAAAGTCTTTCCAATATCGTCGAGAACCCCTTTGATAATACTCTCAGTAATAGTGATGGTGTTATGGAGCACAAAGGAACCCCTCTTCATAGCCCTGAAGATAATCGGCAACTAAGCAATTCCGAAGAGGCCGGAAAAATGCTAGAAAGTTCATTATTTGCAAAAAAAATGAAGTCTTTAGCATATCCAAGAAAGAATGTGATTGAAAGACCAAAAGTAGACTTATCCATATTAAATAGCATGCAGCCTTTTAAAGAAGAAAGAGGCGGTAAAAGGAAACAGGAACAAAATTCTGACCACGATATCGGGGCCCTCCTGCGCCAAAAATCAGATAATGTTGAAACTATTACACTTCAGAAGCCAACTGTGGATTTTCGTGCTTTGAGTGATGACATTGATGATATGGCGCAAGCATATAGTCTTGGAGTCTATGACGATGATTTAGAAGAGGATCCTGGCGTTATAATTGAGAAGATTGAAGATTTTGAGGAGCATAACAAACAGGTCGATATTTTGAAGGATGAGATTGAAAATTTCAAAATTAACAATGCTTTAGACGATACTGAGTCGGTGAATAGTTCAAAAGATAGTAACCAATTAATGTTTGATATTCAAGAGAATGAGATACCCGAAAACTATTCAGCAAAAGATGATTCTGGACAAATTAATGATGAAGACCTAAGCCTTGAATATGGTAGGTTAACAGATTCTATTGCTATAGAATATGCACGTTTGCGTACAAGAATTCATGCTAGCCGCACCGAATTGTCTACCGCAACTGGAGAAGATAATGATCAGAGGCAATTTGAACCGATCGATGAATTTGGGAATCCAGTCAAGGTTAGTAGGTTCAAATCAGAAAGGGTGAATATATAATTGTTGTAATATTTCAACCGTATAACGATCTTAATGTAATCATATCTAAGAATGAGACGAACTGGCATGTTTAACTAAAAGTTGACATGCATTAACATTAATATATGTCACAGTACTGAAATCTCTCGTATATTTTATCGGTAATTACGGATATTGTATTAAATTCTCAAATATTCGAGAGGCTGATGGGTATAAATTTTGCAATTATAAAATCTTTAATTGTTTCCGCAGATTCCATTATAGAAAAGAAACTACTGATATTTACTATTGGAGCTGCGCAATTTGGACTTTGCACGCAGATTATAGTGTGTGGATCTTTTTTCATTATCTGGTATATTACTAAAAGCCAAAACATCAGGGCGTGCCTTTTTTTCTGCAGGTCTAAGTCTTTCCTTTAATTCTCGTTCTTGTTCAAATTCCTCACTTTTACGTTTCTTACTGTTTTTTTTTTGTGGACCTGTCGAGGACACATTCGAGCCATTTCCGTCTGAAATAAGAGATATCTCATTGAGCTCAGCGCCAGTTGTAGATTCAGATATAGATGTACTATCTTTGTTGTCATTCGAATAAATAGTTGTAGGAGCGGTGCCAGGAGCACATGGTCTTGTCACAACGGTGTTCTCTTCACTTTCATTCAATTCATCATCAGATTCAGATTGCTTCAATACAATATCTAAATCATTACGTGCCTCATTTACCATTTCGACCAAATCTTTGAAGTCATCTTTATTGTACATTTTTTCAAGATGCCCTACTTGATGGACACTTATATTACCATTGTGATTCTCTGTTTTATTTATTACAGTACCTTTCGGACTTGTTTCCCTATTGCTCGACCTTCTACTCGATGAAGGGATTGCGATTTCACAGGGGAGATACTCGCTTCCTGGGTCTTTTCCCATTTCTTTAAATTTCTCTAGAACTTGTGGATCCTGCTTATCATCTTCCAGTATTTTCTGGTTATTTAAAACAGCAAGTGGTTGACTGGAATATGTCTTTCCATGTTTTAGACGAGCATGATTCACAATACCTTGCGCAGATGTAAATCCACTTCTCTTACAATTTGAACAAGTTATGATAATTAAAATACCGTCATATCTCCGGAAAATTGCTTCATTGTTTTCATCTTTACCAACTACACCACTATTACTCGTAAGTGAAGTACTACTATAATTTCTTCTGTGATGCAAATTCATTTGATTTGGTCTGAATGGTAAAATTTCACATCCCGAATCATTGGTGCCATGACCAGATGTGGTTATAGGAATAGATTTGGCACCAGACATTCGCAGGTCCATTATTGTGGTATCAGCAGGTCTTAAATGCGGTACTATGGAAACTTGGCCCTGACTTTTGCTTCTTGTATGGTAGTGATGCATTGGCATGGAATTATTTGTGGAAGGCACGTCATGAAAACCTATTCTAGAGGGCGTCGATATTGTAGCTCCTTCGATGAAATTTTCAGAGGAATAAGCTCTCATAGCATTTTCATCAAATAGCTGTTGTTTTTTCTTGTCCTTTTCGCGTTCATGATATGTTTCGATCTTTTCCAATAAGTTCTCATCATCATGCAGCTTTTTCAATAGTTCCATATTTGCATCTGTCCTTCTTATTTCTAACTGAAGTCGATCTAACTCCTTGTGATTTATTAGCGTGTGTAGGTGAAGCTTATCGAGTATTTCATTTTTCGCACTCTCATATTTTACCCTTTCGATTTCTTCACTCTCTCTATTCGATTTACCTAGTCCTATATCATGCGGACCAATGTGGTTATCACTGAGACTATTGTGCTCCATCGAGTGATCGTGTGGATTACTACCCTGGACTTCATCATCATCACCATCTAAAGCTAATTCATGAGGTGACTTTGGTGTGGCAACTTGATAATAAGTCGAAGATGGTGGATTCATATTTGTTCTTGAAGCCAAATCATGTGTGTCCATAAATAACACTTGGGATGGAACCGTCGTGTCCGCGCTTTGGTGATTAGCAGAGCCTAATGAGCCTTGTAGCCCGAATGGTCTATCATGAGCGTCCATGGTCTTATCAGTAGAAAATATTCTCTTTAAAAGACGTGTATTTGAATGCAGTTAACTAGATGCTTAGAGGAACAATCAAATGTCGAGCTGGAAACTTCGATGAGTTCATACTTTTAGCCCTGTTTATTATTATATTCAGTTTCTCTTTCCCTCTAGATGAAAAACCTTAAATCATCTGACCATTTCCAGATGTTATAACTCTACCGTTGGGGTAATCCATCAACATTCCGAGGCAACTTGGCCGAGTGGTTAAGGCGAAAGATTAGAAATCTTTTGGGCTCTGCCCGCGCAGGTTCGAGTCCTGCAGTTGTCGTTATTTTTATTTTTTTTAACAATTTGATGATCATGCTCTAGTACAATATGAAAGTTAAGCTAATGAATGGTGTGAACCATTTGCATAAATTGATGAGTTATGTCACGGTATCTTTGCCGAACTTAGGCTCTTACAAGAAGTTTTATTTTTTTAAAGTTTTTTTATATGTTTTCTTGTGGGAGAATAATATTAAGCATCTTCTTCAATATATGAGCAACAAATTTAAATCTACAATCAGGTGCTACTTCGGCAGGTGGCTTCACCACCACTGGATCTATAACTCGAATTATCACTGGTTTCTTTTGTTTGCGCAGTAGATAAATTTTTAAGTATAATTTTCTTATTAGTGGAAGTTTGTTGGTTATTCTCCATGTTTATTACATTATTTTGATTAGTTAATGGGGGGAGATAAACTGCCTCTGTTGTAAGACATGGAAGTTTTTGGTGATCGGGGCTCTCCACCATTGGGTAGGTCAGTTGGATTGGACCAAACGATTCTTTATATGGATGTTGAATATTCGTCTGCATCTGATTTGGTTGGGGATATTTCATAAAATCTTGATAAAGCTTGTTCTGTAATGGCGAATCATTTCTGAAATAAGGATGAGAGTATATATAGGGATAAGGATAAGCATAGGCATAAGAGGGAGGAATTGGATTGTATGTATAAAGAACTGGTGACATTTGATGAGGCATATCCGTTTCATGGAATGATCCTATATTTTGAAAGTTGTTCCATGAACTGCTGCGAAGTATTGGCGTCGAGGTTGATTGTGGCGGCTGATCGAAATCTTCAAACTTCAACGATGTATCAGGTTCATTTTTTTTGTTTAGCCGCCCAGACTTTTCCAATTTGTTTTCGCTTATTCCAACATTTTGGAAAGGATTATGCGATACCAACTTGATTTCAACATTATCCGAGTTGAATACTGTTGTTGGTTGAATTTCAACCTTTTTGTGTGAATATCTTTTCAGTTCGTTTTTCTGTTTTTTGGTTTCCATTTTAAATTTAAATTTGTTATGTGAATTTGATGGCTTTGATGACTTTGTAGGTGGTTCAAGTACTGTGTGCTTAATATTAGTAGCTCTTGACTGTAGCGGTTTCGCAACCTCATTATCTTTGACTATTTTATAGCGTTTCGCTGGCATTATTTTTGACTGCATCACTTTAAAGATTTTAAACTGGGTTTATTAACAATTCTGACGCTTATTTATACCGCCTAACAAAAACAGTTATTGCAATTTCAACATACAAAAAATTCTAAAACCAAAAAAGTGAACCTCTTTTATGATATATAGTTACATAAATAGGATTAATATACCGATTCATTATCCAAATCTCAAGCCCTCTCTTTCTAGCACATGTTTATCAAACTGAATCAAATAAACCACCCTTTGAGCATAGTCGTCCTGAGGCATTGCATGTGGTGTTACAGTACATGGAAAGTCTGCATTATTCAGAAAGCCCTGAATTATTCCACAGACAAAATAATCACTCGAAGAACCGCCTGGTATAAATTGTGTCAATAATGGAAAGTTATCTACAATCATGTACTCGTTCTCTCTCTCTGATGACTTAACTAAATCATCACTAACATGCCCAAAGAGATATGACCACACAGTTCCGTGGATGAACTGTAATATGTCGAGAATCGTTAAATCTCGTGAGCGCATCGTATTTATTAGTGATGTGAGCAATTCTGTATTTTTTTCTTGGTCGTAATAGATATCTGCAACTCCAGAGACGCTGCGGTTAGAAGTTGTCCCAGATCCAGGTAGACCCTCATTGGAGTTGCTGTTGGGTAAACTGGAAGAAGATAGGAAGGCAGAACCTTTTGGCAAATTAGATGCTGGGACAGAAGCCCTTAAATTTAGCAATTCCAACAATTTAGATCCTATCACAAAACCGTAGTCATTTAATTTAGTTTCGCATTCAGACGCTGTTTTACTTGTGTTATGTATACGGGCAATCATTTCCTGGTAAAGAAACGTCATTGCAGAAAGCGACAACTCTCGTTTCCTAAACATTAAGGATTCTGAATACAACCTTGATGAAATTGGCTGGGCTAACGCTTCATTAGGTAGTGATTGTTTTGGACCTAAAGTATATTCATAACCATCACTATTACTAAATACTTGCTCATCGGATGTACTCGGTAGTATAATTCTTTGTGACATTGATGCTTATGTTCCCTCTTCCTTGATCATTTTTTAGTTTGGCAACATTCATATGTCTTTCTGTTTGAACAATTCGAGTAAGCGACCTATTTTCTTCAAAATGAAAAATAAGTAGGATAATTTATGAAATGGTTAAGCAGAGCAAGCTCAGTTTCGCATATACACACTTCAAAAGAGATAGATAGAGAACGCTAGTAACTATAGAGAATGGCAATTACAATCAGAAGAGCTACTGTGGAAGATATGGTATGCATGCAAAATGCCAATCTACATAATTTGCCGGAAAACTATGTTCTGAAATACTATATGTATCATATTCTATCATGGCCAGAGGCTTCATTTGTAGCTACAACGACAGACATTGAAGATTCAACTGATGAAGAGCTTGTTCTCGAAGATGGGAAAGGCAATGACATTAAACTAGATCCAAACTACGTTAGATCAGGCGAAAAGCTTATTGGATACGTTTTGGCTAAAATGAACGATGATCCAGATCAGCAGAATGATGCACCAAATGGTCATATAACATCCTTGAGTGTAATGAGGACATATAGACGAATGGGTGTGGCAGAAAAATTGATGAGACAAGCTTTATTTGCATTAAGAGAGGTTTACAAGGCAGAATACGTTTCTTTACATGTTAGACAATCCAACAGAGCCGCTTTACATTTGTATAGAGACACCCTTGAGTTTGAAGTTTTAAGTGTTGAAAAGTCATACTATCAGGATGGTGAGGACGCTTATGCCATGAAGAAGGTCTTAGTCCTGGAGGATCTGAAACCTGTTAATTTTGTTCACGCCAAAGGCAGCGAGAAATTTGAAGATGATCTAGAATGCGATCTGCTTGATGCGACCGCTATTTAGACTCACCCACTAACTACGACTTAATTTATTTAGTTAAAAATAATGAATAGATCTTGCAAGAACAATTCTATTGGCTCATTTTAAAGGCCATTCATTTCTATAATTTTCAAGAAACTTTTAATCTTTTTAAATCAGACAATAAAGTATAGGTAGCTTGAGTTTTTCCACACCGACACATACAATAAAAATTGCTGCATCTCGAGCCAAATGCACTCACAGTCATCATGTAAATAAAGAGAAAAAAACTTCCTCAATCTTTTCCAATATTAACAAGTGAAGAACTTATTGATGGAAAACTATCCGTTTAAATAGGTTTGAAACTGAAAATTTTCTGGCATCACCAAACACGAAATGATATTCATAAAATCTATTAGGGTTTATTATTTAATTATATATTGATTGTCTTCTTATAGACAACTTTGTCAACCTTTACTTCACCGTCAACATAGATATATATGTAGAGAGCACATGTGCTACCTTGTATATCCAATAGACAAAAACTGGGATCGTTAGAACCGTCAACATCGAGCTCTGGGATATCCAAATCGTCATCTGAATTGCTATTTTCGTCCGGACAGGCATCATCCTCTTGTTCATCCGACTTCTCTGTATTATTTTCGCTTGATGATGCTGCTGTAACTTCTTGTTTCCCCCCTTCTGTTGGAATCTCTTTGAAGGTTTCTTTAGGCTCAGCAGACTCCTCATCCACATTCTTATCCTCTTCTTTAGGGGGCGTTCTCATTTTGAGAAGTGGGTCTTCTTCACCAGCAATTGGCCAATCGGTGTTGAATGCACCGGTACAACTACCTGGGTTAACAAAGAATTTTCCCTCCAAGGTATACGCCTCAACATTATGAGTACCACCCCAGAGAAGAATATCGACATCTAGCTGACGTGCCAAAGCTAAGAGAGACAACGGATCATTCTTGGGGACGACAGTATAACCATTGCAGCAGCCAATTTTGAAATCTCCCTGTTTAATAACGGTATCCATCGGTATATCCCCTCTTTGTATGTTTTTGCCGACAATAGGCAGCTGTGAATTATCGAATTCCCCACGTACGAATGTTACATTTGGCGATATATCATTAACAAAGTTCAAAAATTCGCATGACCTTGTGCAATTTCCAAGTAAAACCACCTGTGATATCTTGTTTGGAATACCTAAAAGCTTCTTGAATTTTAGGGGCAAGTCCTGTCGAAATAACAAAACAAAATGTTAGTAACGATTTCATTCACGCAGCATATTTCTGTATAAACATACAATTGCCCGATCCGGGATGTGGGCATCACTTAAAGCTAGTATCAGCATTTTGTAAGACGATTTGTTACTTTCACGCCGTTCGACGTATCATCAATTCTTAAAATGCGGATCTCTTACTTTAATAACAGCGCTGAAAAAGAAGAATATAAACATTTTTTTACCTGAAATTGTAGAAATATAATTAAGTTTATATACAAGTCAAGAATCTAAATCAAGTATCCCACAAATCAAATATATTCCCTTCCTCCCATGTATTGTCTGAGACATTCCGGTAAAATCATCCGTTGGTTATCTGGATTGTAATAATTTTCTACTAGTGCCAATAACATTCTGGGTACGGCCATTGCTGTTCCGTTCAGCGTGTGCACATATTCTAGTCTCCCAGTAACTTCATTCTTGAATTTTGTATTCATTCTACGACTCTGAAAGTCGAGACAATTTGATGTGCTACTGATTTCTCCAAACGAACCCCTACCTGGCATCCATGCTTCAATATCAAACTTCTTATAGGCTGGTGCCCCCAAATCATTGGAAGGCATATCTAAAACTTTAGCCGATAGACCTAAAGATTCCACTAGATCGATTTGAAAGTTTTTCAATACTTCTAATACATGGTCACTGTCCTCAGGCTTACTCCAGCAAAATAGTTCGACCTTGGTGAATTCGTGAACCCTGTATAAACCTTTAGTATCTTTACCTCTTGCGCCTGCCTCAGATCTATAACTACGACTTATTCCAGCAAGTTTTTTAGGTCCATTTGATAGATCAATAATGCTATTCATGTTTAAACCAGCCAAGCTTATTTCTGCAGTTGCTACCAGGCCCAATTGCGTATTAGACAAGTGATAAATTTGTTGCTCATTATTCATATCTCTGGGTCTGAATCCACACGCATCGATAATCTCGTCTCTAACAATGCTTGGTGGTATACACATCTGAAATCCAGCTTCCTTTGCCTTAGCAATGGCAAATGATACCAGCGCTTGTTCAAGGTCGGCACCGTCATTCAACAAGTAGTACCACGATGATCCACTTACAGATGCTGCAGCTGCTAAATCTATCATTTTTTTTTTTATCATTATAGCAACGTGATCTTGCTCTTTATTTGGCGTAAAAGACTCTTTAGAATTAATCCAATGTACAATTTTGGGTTCAGTCAAAGGAGAGTCAGGAGATACAAGATTCGGGAGGGAAGAACATGTTTCCATAATATTGTTCTTAGTATAACTCAATTCATTAGAAAGTGATTGAAATTGTTGCTTTAAACCTTTAATTTCCACGTTCAACGCAGTAACTTTGGATTTGTCGGCCTTAATCTCTTTCTCGACAGCTTTACGTTGCAATTGCACATTTGCAATTCTTTGATTTAAAACTTTCTCATTCTCATACGTCTGAGGTAATTTCCTCAAGTTTTCTATGAGCTTACTGCCTTCAATAAGCTGTCTATTTCTTATAGATTCTTCATATAACGGTAAATTGTTTATAATTACTTTCACATCAAACTGTGGTTTTTTCAGTACTTGATTGATCAGCGAGGTGGAAAACAATCGTTTTGAATACATTGAGATTGATTATCACTACACACCTATAATACAATTAATTTTAGCTGTGAGCTTTTTGATTGAGAAGAAGAAAAGTGTTGAATAATATAATAATCAAACTATTCAGTGATGTTACTAAAGTTGAAGTTGTTCCTCTTTTTTTTACATAAATTATTGAACTAAAAAAAAGTGAGGCAAAAAAAAGCCATGAGCTGTGAGCTAAAAATTACATATAAAAAAAGTATCCATCCATCGAATTCCCATATCATCCATTATCCAGTTACACAATGAACACGGATATTGATAGGCTTAGAAACTCAATTTAGTGAAGAACCATTGGTTCTTACCAGCTTGGTGTCTTTCTTCGAATGCTTTCTTAATGACCTTCTTGGCTTCTTCACGTTGAGATGGTTCTTCAAAAGTTTCAGTGGAAACAACAGACTTGAAAGCTTCAACATCCAAAGTGTATCTGGTTGGCAACAAGTGGTTGTAGTTGATGACCTTGATGAATGGCTTGATCTTAGTTCTCTTAGCAACCTTCTTAGCACCGTGTTTGTTGGTAACCTTCAATGGGTATCTTTCAATACCGGCAACTAAAGCATGACCGAATGGGTGAGCCTTAGAACCTTCATCGTGAGGCTTAACGATAACGACCTTCTTACCGGCGTAACGACCACGGACGACAACAGCTGTAGAAAATAATAAATTGTTAGTATGAAATTCTTCTTTCTATGCCCACCAAGAAGAGTACCTTCTCCTAATGGACTCCAGTTTCCAGAGCAATCCATGAGTTGATTTTCTCAATCGAATAATTCATCTCACAACTTCAAACATTTCTAAATCGAAATCACATTACTCCACTTCTCTTTGATATTGCATGTTTAGTCTATCTCATATTCAATTCAGATGCTCTCTTCAACTGGGAATCCCAAGCTCAGGTCTTCTCTCATTACGATGGTGTATTTTCCTCTTAAATTATAATTATACGTACCAACTTTACCAGCTTTCAAGAACTTAGCCATTTTTGGTGATGTATATGCTCTGTTTATGATTCCTATCTAGAATTCAACAGTAGTTCTATATTAATATGTAATCAAGTCTGAAGAATACCTTCCATTGACAATTTCCAAACCTTACAGAGTCCCACTCCGCTCAACACATCCTACTGCATTTACCACACACCACACACCAGAGACACCCACCGCCACGGGAAAGTCTCCGTCTGTCCTTCTGGAGACCTCCCATAGTATCTCGTGCTAGAGGGCATTACCAACAGATACTCTGTCTGTGTTTGCACAATCACTAGTTCCATCGTACTTTGCTAGAAGGAGCCTCACGGAGTAGGACCTGACAAAACACGAGCCACAACCAGACAAGCTTCAACAATCTTTTCATTTTCGTCTGAGACGCGAGCAAAAAAACGAAAAAAGCAAATGAAAATTGTATTACTGTATGGGTGTTCCATCTGAATGGTGAATGGGTGCAAAAGAAACAGTCAAATAATAATATCAAGCCTCGATCAGAATTGATGTTGGTACGATAGATGAAATGTAGATATTGGTTGTATTTGATAAATATCTTCAAGATTAAGTGAATATAAAGGTTGATGCAGTAGTTGCGAAATTTGAAGTAGTTTATCAATCATCAGATTCATATAGAACTGATATTGATAATCCTAAACAAATCCTAAACAAATCTTGTTTACACTGAATAGCTTTGAGGTACTCGCAGTGGCTCTTCTCTACATTAGATGGCTTTTGTCTATATGGAAGGGGTTACAGCAATTTTGTCCTTCGTGTGTTGTAGAAGAGGCTAGTTACCGCTATGATATTATCATGCTTTGTTTATCTACTATTTGAGCATTTAGGCCATATGGTTGTTATGAGACTTATATTGCACACCGCTATTCTTGCTTATATGATCTCAGTAGTTATTAATTCAATACATGCGGTTTCTACGTCCTAGTGATTTTAAAAAATACAGCAATTGATGCTTCTTCTGATTACGATCACGACCAACTTTTTGTTGTTTGTATACTTTCTGTAATTTCTTGAGATGTTCCCTTTGTATTTATCACACGCGGTGAAAACAAGAGGCGATGGATTACAAGGGTGGATATTAAGACATGTTTTGATGTGAAGAAAACGGTCACACTTGGCCAACTGGGATCATAAAAAATGGAAGAACCTAATAGCAGGATACAGGTAAGACCATATTATAATCCAGATACATTTAATGCAGGATATTCGGCAGTTTTCAGACCCGATAAAGGAGTCATCGATGTCAATGGTCAAAGCATCTCCTCAAAGCTAGCAATAGTTCAGTCTTCTGGTAAAAGGATGGGTAAAAATGTGTTTAGTAAAAAGGCCTCAGGGAGTTTACTTTCTGGGCTGTCATTAGGCGACAGCAAGAAGTTATTCTCATCAGACCAGGGCCGAGCTAGCGCTGATTCTCAGAAGAACATTAGCGATATGGAATGGAGTGATTTTTTAAACATTAGAACTTGGAAGAAGATAGTAAGTCAGTTATGTGAACAGTTTTTGAGGAAATATTTCAGACATTTAATTCAACAACCCTTTGAGGTGGCAAGACTGCTCCTACAAGTTGGAGATTTCAGCGATCTCAATAACAAGAAGAACGTCACATTACCGGCACCAGTTCAACTAAGTAGTGAACTAGAAGATGAGGGATATTATAATGAAGAGATCGATTTTTTCCCAACAACTAATGATGCATCAAAATGGAGATCACCAAATTTGACTGAAGCGCAATCTCAAAAGGAATATGAAGAATACGTCAATGCTACAGAGCTTTTGATCAAACCCGAATCAAACCGCACTGTAGATGTTATGAATTCTCTGATGGAAAATGAGGGTGTTCGTGGGTTATGGAAGGCTAATAACACGACCTTCATTTACAACTTTCTATCTATATCTCTAGATGCTTGGTTTACAGGTTTGATTTCACCCTTTTTAGGAATTCCAGATCCCTATTTTATGGATTTATTACACTCACCCAACTTAAGAGCTTCGATCCTTCTAACTTTATCTGCAAATATCTTGACTAGGATGGCTTTATTGCCATTGGACATTGTGAGGACAAGATTCATTGTTACATCGATCCAAAAGAAGTCAAACCCAATTAGAAGCCTGAGAACATTGATTCGCAGATGGTCTTGGCCAAAAGATGGTATCAAAATCCCAGCTGACATGTGGATTCTAACAATCTTACAATCGGTATTTAATGTTACATTCAACAAGTTATTTGATGTCCTGATATATCATCAATTCAACATTGAAAAGCATTCACAAATTAAATGGTACAGTTCGCTGAAATTTGTTTCCCAATTGATGGAACTGTTTGCCAAGTTACCCGTGGAAAACTTGCTGCGTAGATGTCAGGTCAACTATCTGGTAGGACCAGATCAAGGCTCGCTGAGTGTCGACAGAACCGATTTGATCATCAAGCCCGTCAGGTATGAAGGTATGTGGAGTTCAATTAGAAACAAAAAAGTAACAGTCGAACTTTGGAACGGCTGGAGAGTCGGTCTGATGAGTTTGGTTTGTTGTTATGGTTTTGAAATGATAAATAATGATCCAATAGATTTGGAACAAGAAAAGTTCTAACTTAAAACGTGTATATATCCATTAAATATGTTACAATTTATCTATATTATCATTTATTAGCTTCACTCTGCTTTATCAGATATTCACCAAGGACCTTCAAAGGTTCATCAGGTTTTTCCCTTGCTAAAAGCCTCATTCCATTTAACAAATGCGGAGTAACATTCTCATTCAGATACCTTCTAGTTTGTGAACCACCAACAGTTTCTGAGAGGTTGATAAACTTTTTTAAATCATCGTGATTCCGGGGTTCGTCTTGGTTATCCATTGTGTTTCTTACTATCACATTCTCAGCAAGTAAAGTAGAAGCGCGTATCATTTTGATTTTAAACAGAGATCTAAATATATGCTAGAGTTGAACAAAAAGGATAAACGTAATAAAGCATACATTGTAATAAAGCATGGATCATGACCCTTTTGAACAAGTTGTGCAAGATACAAGGGAGCAAATTGCACGACTAAACCATTATCTCAATGGTAGCTCTAACGATGAAGATGACGAAGTGTATGATATCCTAAAAGATGTGGAAGAGACAATTGACGACCTGGATAAAAGTTGTATCGTTATGAAGAGGAATGGACAAGATACCACCACACGTGAAACACAAGTAAAGGAACTCACCTCTTCATTACACGACTTGCAATCTCGCTCACAATCCAAAGCAAAATCCAAATTGCAATCACAATCACCCTCCCAAATACCATTGGAGGATAGCGAGACAAAAACTCAAGAGCCAGCAGCAATGTACGAAAACCCCTTCCAAGAACAGATGCTCAGAGAACAAGATACGCATCTTGACAGTATACATCATACAATGACTAACCTGCATAACCAGGCACAAATAATGGGCGAGGAACTCCAGGATCAAGGCCAGTTACTGGACGAAATAGATGGAAATATGGATAATCTTACCAATAAGCTAACAAGGGGTCGACGCCAGCTGGAGTGGGTATATGAGAAAAACAAGGAAAAATTCAACGACTGCTGTATTATTTTACTTATCATAGCACTTATTGTACTTCTCGTACTAGCCTTTATAGCCTAATATACTGAAGAACTATATGGAACTGTGTATTTATAGCATTACTTCAATATAATGGAAATTCGCTCACGTGATCACATGAAATAGAGGAAAGGCGGCTAAAATCAGATATAATACCTAACACTTAACATATAAATATCTAAATAAATGTATGCCATAAAAGAGTTATTTTGTAGTAATGGGAATATATTCTACTACTGAAATTAAATATGCTGCTATTGACAACTGTCAAGTATAATAGACACAATGCAATTTATTGTTGGATTAAATTAGCTGCAGGTAAGACTCTCAGCTATTTTGAGTATATTTTCTTTATACAGACTGAAAAACGCATATCCAGCACATAATCTGAACAAATGTCTGTAGAGCATTACATGTTGCCTAACTCAACCAAATGAAAGCACCTGGCGGTATTCCTAGAATGATTTCTATTCCCATAGATATCGGAAAATCTGTACATATAATCTAGAATCCTTGCATATCCTCGTTTATCACAGCGGATAGCTAAGATAGCCAGAAACAGTTTGTGATTCTGGGGCCATGATTCGCCGAAGGAACGAAACAAAATCATGAGATGTCAATTACTTGAAGTTTTCCAACAATTGCAAAAAACAACTTTTGGTCCAAATGGAATGATATGATGGTCTTAAAGTTGAGAAAAAGATTGTTACCGCCATTCTACACATAATTAGATTTTAATGACTCATCGAAGCCTCCGCATCCAACCAACAGCTTGATCCTGGGTAGGAATATTCATTATCATTGGAAGTCTACTCGTTTACCTATCATCATATGAGAATATGCCACATATCATTCAATCTGCTTTCCTCTGAACTCTCACAATGGCTCATCTGGCGGAAATACCTCGACAGAAAACACACGGGTTCAATTGATTACAAACACCGTACATTACTCTAGTCTACACATGCAAGACTACAATCATATATCATCAACGCAGACGCTGATTGAAAAGTACATTCTGCTTCATTCCCTGCGTTATAGGTGTAAATCCGGAATAACTTTCGTGCTTGCACTTCAAAAAAAAAATCCCAGGAATATTTCCAGCTCCGAAAATCCCTTTAACGTACACTCCAAGCTAAACCTTTGAGAGGATTTTCTTGAAGGGAACTTTTTGCGTTTCAAAATGTGAAGCCTAACTGATTTAACATTAATTTAACTGGGACAAGTCTTTCCTTTCGTCGTTTCTGTGAACCCGGTGCCGCATCGGACAGTAAAATGCAGGATTGGCAATTCCTTACGTCCCGGCAGGCTTTGCCTAGAAATTTGATGGTGCACACCTAAACGAGGCTTGAGGACGCTAGGCAGGAAGTAGCGTAAGAGAAACGAACGGGCGGTAGTAAATGCGAGAGAGAGGGAGGGTGTTGGTACGAGAAAGCAAAACTGCTGATTTTACAGTGAATTTCGTATGCATTACTCAGTATGGTAATTGAGCTGAAACCAAAATTGAGAGTCAGACAATTGTTTCAAGAACTAAATTTCAGTACGACTGTAATAGGTTGTTGTGGCAAAAAAGTACAAAGTTTGACAGGTTGAGGTATCGGTAGTAGGAGTTTGATTGCATATATATATACATATATGCTTTTTTTGTGACTGGACTGTTATCTGACATTATATTATTAAAGAATAATCGGATTAGGATTTTTAACGGGAAGCAGTGGATTGAGTATCATGCCTACAGACTTTATAGATAAATTGACATTCCTGTCGCATCCTTCTGGCAAGGGTCAAGGCAAGCATCATATAGTAATAGTAGGAGCAGGTATTATCGGGGTTTGTGTTGCTTATTACTTAACAAGACATCCAGATTTCCATCCTTCAACACATCATATTACCATACTAGAAAGTAAGAGAGTTGCGGGTGGTGCATCGGGTAAAGCAGGTGGTTTGCTAGCATCGTGGGCATTTCCACAGCAGATCGTTCCTTTGAGTTTTCAGCTGCATCAGGATTTAAGTGATGAACACGATGGTGAAAACAACTGGGACTACAGAAGATTAACTACAGTTTCATTGGAAGCAGATGTGCAAAACGTTTCGTCTGATGATGAGGATGACTCTGAATCAAGTTGTTCAACATGCTCAAGTGCGAGCTCGAGAAACTCTTTGGATTCTGGTAGTGGTGGTACACGTCTTTCCTTGAAGAAGAAATTAAAGGCAAAACTAGCATCTAAAAATAAGATGAAAGACGCCGATAATAATGATAACAATGAAGACGATGACGAGTGTAACCTACCACCAAAAAATAGCACACGATTCCACAGTAGTTCCAGTGTTGTGGATACGAACCAACAAAAACCTAAAAAAAGCCCCTCAAATAATAATTTTAATGATGATGATGATATTCCTTATAAAACCTATCAATCATACGATGATTCTGATATCGAGATGAAACATTCAGCTAATGCCATGGACGGTAAATCCTCGTCGATTTCGATTTCAAATACCATTCCATTGGGTGATCATTCCAACCCGTTACCATCAGATTTAAACTGGATCAAGAAAAATTTGGTTAAGGACTGGTCGTCACTTGGTGGAACAGACTCAACTGCGCAAGTTCACCCTTTCAAGTTCACTCATTATTTGTTACTAAAAGCAATGGAAACGGAAGCTGTAGACTTGATATTAGGAAAAGTAACAAAACTAAACTTTAATAAAACAGGCACATGTTGTGGTGTTTCATACAATCCAACTACAGAAGACGATTCAGCAAGCTCTGACATTGTGGATATTTTGGATTCTCAGCAAGTTGTTTTGACTATGGGTCCATGGACCTCAAAAATTCTTCCAGATTGCCCAATCTCAGGATTAAGAGCGCATTCCATAACATTAAAACCTAGTACAGGAACAGTATCACCTTATGCAATTTTCACTGAGTTAAAGATCGGTAAAAATGAGTATTTTTCTCCCGAAATGTATGCTAGAAAAGATGAGGTATATGTCTGCGGAGAGGGTGATACATTAGTTGATTTGCCGGAAACAACAGATGCTGTTGAGGTTGTGCGTGAAAAGTGTGATGAATTGTATCATTACGTCTCTAAACTATCAAAGAATTTATCTAGTGGTCATATTCTGAAGAGACAAGCATGTTATCTACCAGTTTTGAACGTACCTACAAGTTCAGGTCCATTGATTGGAGAAACAAATGTTGAAAACCTTTATGTTGCGAGCGGCCATTCTTGTTGGGGTATTAATAATGCGCCAGGTACTGGTAAAGTGATGGCAGAATTATTATTGGAGGGCGAGACTAGATCTGCTGATATTTCTGCACTAGACCCTAGCTTATATTTCGATGCAAGTATATTCGAGTAGATAAAAACCTCTTAAATATCATATTTATCTCATTAAATTGCCGTTAATAATAATATTAGGGAATCATTTATAACTTTATTTATTTGAGTTCGCCTTCTTCTGTAGGTTTTTAAATGCTGCTGATGCTCCGCTACTTGCTACACTAGTTCCCGTATTTTGTTTCAGAGCGTTTAGTAGCTCGTAACGACTACTGCTAATAACCATGTTGTTTGGAGCTGCATATTTTTTCATCGAACTTGGATTGCTTGCCATTGGTGAAGAAGGCGATCTATATCCTGCCTTTTTTGCATATATTGGTATGACCGGTGATGATACTGGTGGGGACAAGGGAGGTGGTGAGCTCTTTGGGCCATTACGCCTTGTATAAACCTCAAGAGATGGTGAGGATGATATCTGTCTTCTTTCAGATAAGTTAGATCTTCGACTCGTGGGAATGGATTGCTGTGTCTTTTTCTTTTTGACAGTGTCTTTTGATTTTTCATTGACTGGAGAGCCAATTGGTGGAGTTGCAATGGGAGACGGCACTGGCATGAACGGTTCATCTAGCTTTACATTTTTTAACTTATCAACTACAGTATTTTCTTCAAGTATTTGTCTAGCTCTGAAAAAGCAATCAACCCAATTCTCCTTTTCGTTCTTGATGGGTCCGATTTGTGCACTGGGTGTAACAAAAGATAGCGAAATGAACCAAATCATATATCTAAATTTTTCCAAGATTAAAAATCCATCACATTTCTGTTCGTAGAACTCAAAATCGTACATGGATAAGTCATGATCTCCAACATTGACTATATGCTTAGAGAACCCATTGTTCTTGTATGACAAAGTGCCATCCTTGAATAGTGTCAATAGAGTTGGTAAGCTTGAAGAAGATTTTAGATCATCCCTATGTTTGGAAACAAGTTCTGTTATAAGTTCATTGTCAATTTTGCTATAACTTTGCAAAGACATTTGTGGACCTGTTTCTAGGAACGGGATCTCAAAGATATTGACATAACCTTGTTTCAGCACAATACTGGAAGTATGTGGGGGGTTTGCTACCGCAGTGGGGCTTGGATGAGAATGTGAATCATTCGATGCCGATACCGGTCGGTAAAGGTGTTTTTCAGATGTGTCAACAGATAGTAGTGGTTGTGATACTGACCTTTTTACAGGTCTCGGTATGCTGGCTGCTGATGATATAGAATGTGGTGACTTTAAAGTTCTTTGGGGTTGCTTTACAGTATCGAATTGAGGCAAAATATTCGGTTGGCCTCTGATTTTACTTCCATTTGTAGATACCGATATTTGAGCAGTTGGCTGTGATATGCCTAATCTTTTTCTCCATTCAACAATACTGCTTGTTGTAGTTGAAACCTTAGTAGGCTTTTTCTTTTTTTGTTTTGTTATCGGTATGCTTCTGATTGGCGTATCGATTACATGCAATGGTTTATTCGACATCAAATTTTGTCTTTGTGGAAATCCGTTAGTTGATTCTGGTATCTGCCATATTCCCCTCCATATCAAGTCCTTATCGTTCCAATCGACTTTCTCAAACCAGACATCTTTCTTCATATTGGCTAATGTTAATCTTTCCACTGGATTAATTACAAGAATATTTTGTACTAGTTTAATTATTGCTGGACTAATCTTATTCGAGGAATAATGTGGATTATTCCATACATAATCCAAAGATGCAATTTTTTCAAATGTTTGTAGCTCATTTTGACCTCTAAATGGTGGTGTACCCATGATAAATTGGAATATGATACATCCTAATGCCCACACATCTGATGCAAAATCACATTTGTTTGACAGCAAAAGTTCTGGGGAGACATATTCTGCTGTACCGACAAAAGAAGAACATCTGACGCTATTTCTATCATGTTCTTCTTCATCTAATGGTGTTGTTGCTGTACCAAAATCGGTAATCATCAATTTTCCCAAGTTACTCAGCAACAAATTTTCTGGTTTGAGATCTCTGTGTATGATTCCTTTTGAGTGGATAAACTCAATTGAATCAATCAATTGGCAAGTGAAATGCAATGACCATGATTCACTAAATTTCCCCATTTTGTGCAGGAGTTGAAGGAGTTCACCTCCGGCTGCATAATCAAGAACAAAATACAGATTTTCTTCATCGTGAAATGTAAAATACAGCCTCACTACCCCTGGGTGGCCAGTCCTTGCCAGTAAATTCAATGTGTTTTTTTCTATTGTGACATACTTCACCTTCTTTTCTTTGATAATATGCGCTTTCGAGCACACCTTTATCGCATATACATGATTGACGTTGTACCGGTCAATTGCTTTGTAAACAGTAGAATACGACCCATGTCCAAGTTCTTGCTTGAATATAAAATCATGTGGTGACCTTTTACGAGTTATTTTCGAGGAGGACATGTGCCATTACAGAGTACAAATACTTCTACGCCTATAACACCCACCGAAGAATATTTTATTGACCGCTGATGGTCGTTTGAACGCTCTGACCATTCAATTGTTACTATAAAACCCATTATAGTCTATAATCGATTCATCATCCCTCTCACATCCTAACAGTCCAAATTGCAAATTTCGGATTTGAAACGTGACTATTAGCCGGGTAACATTTCACGTGTACATTCTATCATCTTATCCGGACACTACCAAGGTAGTGTCCGGGCATTGGCCCCTCATTAAAATTCCTTTTATTTTTTCAAAAGAAAGTTTTTACATGTGGACAAATGGAAGAAGTTCACTCCAATTTTTAACGCTCTCCTTCTGTCCGACCCGATATATCCGAAACATACCACTTAAAACCAAAAAAGTGTCCTGTGTCCGGACATCTATCTCAGTGTCCGATCAATTATCATTATTCACGCACAGTCACATGATTACATCTCTAATAACCTTTCTCTTATTATATATCGATGATTGCAGTAAAGCAAAGTTCTTGTATAGGTTACTGTCTTTCACAGGGATTTGAGATGAATTGTTGGTCCATATAGATTCCTCGACACAATTTTTCAAGCTGGTACAGAATAGATTGCCGATCATCCCTCCGAAGAGCAAAGGTCAGTGACTTTTGGCGATGAAAATATGTTCGGGTTACTTTTTTCACTAAGGGACATATATATAAAGGGAACAAAAGAAGTATCTAGGGTATACAGCACAGTTGAAACAAGAGAAGCAAGGTTAGATAGTTAAATATGTTTGCAAGAAGTGCTATTAGAGGAGTTGCAAGAACAAGCCCATTGTTTGTGGCTAAGAGAACAAAGGTGAGTTTGCCAGAATTAGACTGGGATTTCGGTGCTTTAGAGCCACATATCTCAGGTCAAATTAATGAATTACACTATTCTAAACACCACCAAACATACGTTAATGGATTCAACACAGCAGTCGAACAATTGGAAGACTTGACTTCTACGCTGGAAAAAGATCCATCTCCAACAATTGCAAAACAGATCATCCAGGTTCAGCAAAACCTGAAATTTCACGGTGGTGGTTTCACAAACCACTGCTTGTTCTGGAAAAACTTGGCACCAGAATCACAAGGAGGTGGTGAAGCACCAAAGGGGGCTCTAGGTGACAAGATCAACCAACAATTCGGATCATTGGACAATTTAATCAAGCTGACAAATACAAAGTTGGCAGGCATCCAGGGTTCCGGTTGGGCATTCATTGCAAAGAACTTGGAAAATGGTGGTGAACTAGAGGTTGTTCAAACGTACAATCAGGACACTTTAACTGGAAAGTTGATTCCTTTGGTGGCCATTGACGCCTGGGAACATGCCTACTATTTGCAATATCAAAACAAGAAGGTTGACTACTTCCAAGCTATCTGGAACGTTGTTAATTGGGCTGAGGCATCTAGAAGATATGACGCAGCTAAATAAGTCATGTTTATAGATTTAGTTTTTATACATTCTTATTAGGACGGCTTTTTATGTAAAAATTTAGAGACATGAAAAAAAGCGATGCTTTATTGAAATACATGGGATGAGCAAAGCAAAAGGTGCTGAAAAAGATTGAAGAGAGCCTGGATGTCTGAGTTACATTCATTGTTGACACTACGTGCACGACCAATTACCAATGATATCTATATTCCAGAGCTGAAGAGGTTCTTATCTAGTGGAATACCAGCGACATATACTTTAGAACAGGTCGCAGCTTTTGAGCAAGGTAGAGAAGCAGAGGATGATGAAGACGCTTCCAACACAACACCATTACACATACTAGCCAGATCGCTGCCTCTAGATCTCTCTGAGCAAGAAATTGAAGTTGTGCTGCAGATCATGGAGATATTGTTTGAATACGGTGCAGGTTGGAACTTTATAGATTACGAAAATAAGACAATTGGCGATTTATTACTAGAGCGAGGACAGAGTCGTGAAGGAAAGTTATACCAAAGACTGATGGCTGCAGGTGTTAGCGCAGAATTGTTGTTGAGGAAGATAAACGGGGGTGAAATTGAGTTTATTGACCCTGAGCAGGATGAAAGTTTAGAAGAAACGCAAGAAACAGAAGAGGAAATTGCCCCAGTGAATGGAGATAACATTGAAGCGGCACACATCGCTGGTTCAGATCGTACTGCAGATGATAACAAGACATATCTGGCGACCCCACTGGAGTATACTGACGGTTCTCTGATTACTAAAGAGAATAAGGACGGAGTAATGATGGATTGGGAAACCGAAATTATGGAAGTTGCTGCGAAAACAATATGCTCCACCGCGTCTCCGGACGAGAAGGTGATCCTAAACATCGGTTTTGGAATGGGAATAATTGACACCTTCATCCAGGAACAGAACCCATCTAAACACTATATCTGTGAGGCTCATCCAGATGTTATTGCCAAAATGAAACGAGATGGCTGGTACAGCCGTCCCAATGTAGTTGTGCTGGAAGGCAAGTGGCAGGATTCATTAAACAAACTGCTCGACGAAGGTGACACTTTTTTCGACGGAATCTATTATGACACCTTCAGCGAGCATTACCAAGACATGCTTGATCTCTACGATGTCGTTGTTGGTCTGCTTAAACCAGAGGGCATCTTCTCTTTTTTCAATGGACTTGGGGCCGACAGGTCTCTCTGTTACGACGTATATCACAAAATTGTTGCCATAGACGTTAACAATTACGGTATGAACTGCCAATATACGAAAATATCGGTCCCTATTAAGCAAAACTGGCAAAATGTGAAGCGTTCTTACTTCAATTGCAATTATTACTACCATCCTCGTATTAGTTTCGTCTAAACGACTTTCTTGTTACCCACATATATATAAATACTTCCTCTTAATACCGATATTATTTCCTACACTTACTAATCCTAATCGTATGACTTTGCATTGAACAATGCATCTCTATTGCCTCTCAAGTTCCCATCGCATTGATTTACGAGAATTTAGTTCGTTTAACTGTCGTTTAATTGTCGTTTAAGATAAAGGCTTTAAATTGTCCCTGTCGAGGCGAGCTGCAACACGCGATAAAGTGAAAAATGGGCCACATCGAACAATTTTTTGGACAATTCTAAACAAAGCTTGTGATATATATATAAGTAGTTTGTAAGGAGGTGTATAATTGTAAGGTTCATCTATCGTTTTATTGTGTCTGAAATAAAATTGCAGGCTTATTTATTTCAAATATGTCACAATCAGGTTCAGAATCTATTGTGGTTAAAGTGTTTGAATACGGTCAGCTGGCTGTATCGCATTTCCTATCGTTGTCTTTGGCACAACAGATTTCGATAGTTGTTCTAACGCCATTCGTGTACAACCTTGTTTGGCAATTTCTTTATTCTTTGAGAAGTGATCGTCCTCCTTTGGTTTTCCACTGGATTCCATGGTTTGGTAGTGCTATTCCATATGGTACCAAGCCATATGAATTTTTCAAAGAATGTCAAGAAAAGCATGGTGACATCTTTTCGTTTATGTTGTTGGGTAAGATTATGACGGTTTATCTAGGTACCAAGGGTCATGAGTTTGTTTTTAACGCTAAGTTAGCAGATGTTTCTGCTGAAGCAGCTTACACCCATTTGACCACACCAGTATTTGGTAAGGGTGTTATCTACGACTGTTCTAACAGTCGTTTGATGGACCAGAAAAAGTTTTGTAAATCTGCTTTGTCTAAGGACGCTTTCAAGAAGTACGTTCCTTTGATTGTCGAAGAAGTTAACAAGTACTTCAGAAACTCAACTAACTTTGACATTAACCACAAGAAAGGTGGTAAGATTGATGTCATGGTCACTCAGCCAGAAATGACTATTTTCACTGCTTCTAGAAGTTTGTTGGGTAAGGAAATGAGAGATAAGTTGGACACCAGCTTTGCTTATCTATATGGTGACTTAGATAAGGGTTTCATTCCAATCAACTTCGTTTTCCCAAATCTGCCATTACCTGTTAACAAGAGAAGAGATCATGCACAAAAGACCATTGCTGATACTTACAAATCTTTGATTCGTGAGAGACGTGAAAAGAATGATATTCAGGACAGAGATTTGATTGACTCTTTGATGAAGAATTCTACTTACAAGGATGGTACTAAGATGACTGAGCAAGAAATTGCAAACTTGCTGATTGGTGTTTTAATGGGTGGTCAACACACTTCTGCTGCTACTTCTGCCTGGGCTTTGTTGCATCTTGCTGCTAGACCAGATGTTCAAGAGGAACTATACCAAGAACAGATGCGTGTATTGGATAATGGTAAGAAGGAATTAACCTACGAGTTGCTTCAAGAAATGCCTTACTTGAACCAGACCATTAAGGAAACTCTAAGACTCCACCATCCTTTGCATTCTTTGTTCCGTAAAGTTATGAGAGACATGCAAGTTCCAAACACTTCATATGTCGTTCCAAAGGGTTATCACGTTTTAGTTTCTCCAGGTTACTGTCATTTACAAGATTCTTACTTTCCAAATGCTAAAGAATTCAACATTCACCGTTGGGATAATGACGCAGCATCCTCTACTGCTAGTGGCGAGGAAGTTGATTATGGTTTCGGTGCTATTTCTAAAGGTGTTTCTTCTCCATACTTGCCTTTCGGTGGTGGTAGACACAGATGTATTGGTGAACATTTCGCTTACTGTCAATTAGGAGTCTTGTTGTCCTTATTCATTAGAACCATGAAATGGCATTTACCACCAGGTAAGGATATTCCATTGTCTGACTTCCAAAGTATGGTTACCTTACCAATTGGTCCAGCTGAAGTTGTCTGGGAAAAGAGAACCCCAGAACAAGTGGTTTGAACATCGAATTCACACTGCGTGAGATAATGTTCAATTTTTTTATGCCGGCGGGCAAAATCTTTAACTGAATATATTTATTGTTTGTATCATTTCCATAACCAGGTTAAATTATATACGCTATACAAACGAATGAAACTAGGTAGTATTTTTGAATAATGTTTTGAATTGTTTTACATCATCCGCTGTGTTCCACGTCCAAATTTCGAAAGTATAAGTAGGTGGCATCGGCCCTAATCATTGATCGGGGCAAATACAATTCTCGTTCAACTGAAGCAATGTTATCATATCCTGTCAAAGATTTAAAATTACATTGGTAAGGAGATTGATACAGATTAACCTACTTATTATTCATTATTATTCGTGGGAGCAGGTCTTTTGGATATCGGAATTATGACGGGAATATCATCTGGATAAGGTCTTTTTAAAGTGCCATCTTCATGGAAACCTTCCATACTTTTCTCGACAAGGGAAGTACTAGAGTTTTGATTAGACTCTATTGGTAACTTTCTACCGTGGGAAATTATGTTTGCATCCTCTTTCGTAATATTGCTGCCCTTATAACCAGCCTCATCATTAAGTTCTCGTTCTAGAATACGCGCAACATCTAGTTTCCCCAGTGTCGTTGCAATCATGTTTAAGACTTCGTTGTCACTCAGATTCGTTGATCCTATCTTTTTAGTAGAGTAATCTTTCGGTCTCCTTAAGTTCCTGTCAGCCAAGCTTCTATTTAGTTCGATTTCAAACCATTTCCTTTTTTCTTCGGAATCAGAATCACCGAATTTGAGGGTGCTCCTTCTCTTCAATCTTGCTCTTAAATCATTTTCCCAATTTTTCTCTGTATTAGCTTCTCTCCATTTACGTTTGCGTTCCTTATTCATCTCTTTTTTCAAAATGTTCATGTCATCGTTTTTCAAATGTTCTTTCGCTCGTTTGAGAAGCATCACACGTTTGCCTTGTGTCTCTTTGAAGTCAGGGACATCAAAGGTGTATAAAAGAGTAGGTTGTTCTGACCTTTTTCTATTATATTTTGGTCTGACAGTTGAGGGCTGTTGTGGACTTGGGATTGGGCTTGGTAGCCTCATCTCGTTAATCTTGGGAACAAAGTTCTGTGGTGTTGGCGGAACAAGGCCATCAAGGTTTAGTACCTGTGTTTGAGTTCTTCTTGCACGTTTCCGGTGATCCTTCTCTTCTATCTTATTGTCCATATGATCTTTTTCTAATTCGGGGATTAATTCGCCTATTGTAGCAGATATTATTTTTTGAAAATTCGATGGCAGGTCAATGGCCTGTTGAGAATTGGAGGAAGAAAATTGTTCTTTCAATAAGGTTTCAACTGCACTACGAACCCCATTATCCGTAACTGCATCTCCATTAATTAAGGCTGGAAGCTCGCCTATAGGCTCATTTTTTAGATGAGATAACTTTGGAATTCCAGAATCAGGGATATTGGAGTCAGGGTTGTTCTCTATCTTCAAATTCATGCTGTTACCATTTTTAGAGACAAGAGCTGAAGTTTTGTGGGAAATCTGACCGCAGTTCGGCCGTTCCATAGAATTTGTATCAAAATTTGACCCCAAGGCTTCTTTATGCTTATCATTTCCCTCTTTTATATGCAATGTTAGATCCGGACAGCCTTGATCTATGCTTACTGTTTCAGTTTGGGTTGGTCCCAATTTAGAAATATCGGCCTCTGTAGATGGCATCTTCAATTGTATAACCGTTTTATCTCCGTCATCCTTTGAAGTTGCTGCATGCAAAATCGTAGGCTGCACACGGTCGACATTTGTATCCACAGCTGCTTTATTCAGAGTTTTGGTGGTTAGACCTTCTCGCATAGCATTAGAATCAACACCAGATTTGGTATTCGATGATACCTTATTTAAGAGCCCGGAAATTATTCCTTCCGAAGGTTTGGGTCCATCTGTAAACAATCCTTCGGATTCAAATCCTGAAAATGGTTTGGAGCCTAATTCAGACATTTCCTTTATAATAGTAATGTCGGCATTATTAGAGATGTTGTTGGGTGATCCTCCATTGACATTCCCTATCGAGACATCATCCTCGATCTTAATTATTGAAGGGATTAAGTCTTTGACCTGCGGCATATCATCCGAAGCTCTTTCTTTTGCCTCGATCTTTTTGATGTTAGTAAGACTGAACAAAGGTATTCTTCTGACTTTATTCTTCTCCTCCTGAGATTCAAGTATGTCCTTTTCATTTTTGATGGTTGAGTAGTCTTGTCTAGAATGTTTTCTTGACAACGCCAATGTTTGGGCAATAGAGTTTTTGGTGTGCTTGATTATAGTCATTAAATGACGACTTGCTTCTTCAGGGCTTGCGCCAGATGCCGCTTTGGCCTTTGCAGCGGCCTTAAGAGTATTGATAATAGGGAAAAGAACCGCAGGGATAATCTTGTTGCGGGCGTTAAAAAAAACAGAGGAATCTCTTTCATACCTTCGGCTATGTGTGTCGCTTCGGATATCTTTATTCTTTCTTCCTTTTTCTTTCCTTCTTCTTCTAGCAACAGGTAGTGCAAATGGGGGTTGACTAGGTATCTTCCACGGTGGATGAAAGGGTATTTTTTCTCTCCTTATGACAGTTTTCCTAGATATGTCAAAAGGTGTGAATAATGTACTCTTTCTAAGTCTCGCCGCCAAATCATCGTCATTGCCCTTCAATGTGGCATTCGCCATTTCTTCTTTTGTGACCTTTTCTGGTGGTGCCAATCTGTTAATATCTAATTTATAGGACTGCAGTGGTATCTTCTTGAGACTTTCGTTAATACCATTTAGTTTGGGATCCACTGTAGACGGCACCTTACTCTTGATAAAATTGAAAAGAGGGATTCTTTTCAGCGCAGATAGAGGAACTCTTTTCAGTTTCTTTGATTTCCTCTTCTTAGGTTTTTTTACCTTTTTAACCCTATTTGATTCGTCCGCTAACATGGCCTCTCTTTTAGTAAGCTCATCTTTAGTCCATCTTCTGTATGGTCTTTTTGGCTTTCCACTCTTGGTTAGACGTAAATCAGGGGGATAAGGTGGTCCCTTAGCTACGATCTCCTCTAGTTCTTTTCTTTCTTTCGCTAGTTCTTCTTCTTTTTCCCTTTTTCTCTCTTTTTTCTCTTCTCGAGCCAGTTTACGTTGCGTTCTCAGCTCTATCTTTATGGCCCTGTTCCTCTCTGTCATAAGTTTCCTGGCCTTTGATGCAGCGGCTTTTGCTGCTGTAAAATACCTCTTCCTAAGTAGTTCTTCAGGGTTTGGTTGAGGTTTTGCCTTCCTCTGCTTTGGAATTTTTGTCTTGCTTATATTTTCATCCGATATATTGGAGATTGTTTCCCTAGTTTTCTGTTTCGATGATTTATCCTTTTTGGTATCAGATTTCGATGGTGAGCTTGCCACTTTTTTCTTGTGTGCAGGTTCGCGATCAGGTCCCAGAATATTTGCTACTCCAAAATCGCCCAATCCACGGTTGAAATCTTCCATTACCGACGTATCCAGACCTTCTTGGTGTTGTTCCTGGAAAGCCATTGCCATAGCTTTTTGCATTATTTGGTTGAGATCAAATGAATCATCATTACGCTCAGTTGTTTGCCTTTCTATCTTCTCTGGCTCTTTTGGGAGTTCATTCCTCTTTGTCAACTCTTTCTCAGTCCTTGATGTTTCTTCGGTCGCTTGAGAGGGCACATCCGTCAACGATGTATTTACAACTTGATTAACCATATCAGCCAAAGCTCTAGAAAATTCATCATCATCAAATTCTTCTTGAGCTCCAGATGTAGATTTTGAAGATTTCCTTTTACCTTTTTTCTTATCTTTCTTCGAACGCTTCTCTAGGGTGTTACTTAGTTTATTAGCTGGTACAGCTGAGGGACTTGATGCCTTTGTGCTTTCTTTTGTTAATGCCTTTTTTTTAGTTGAAGAGGAAGCTGTGGATTTTGATGTTTTCTTCTTTGTAGAGGTTTTTTTGTATGTTGTGTCGCTAGCGGCCGGTCCAAGAAGTTCGCGTTCAAATGCCTTCAAGGTTGCCTCTACCAGAGCATGCGTTTCTGCATCACCAAGTTCTGTCTCTTGGTCAATTTGTGCTTCCGAAGATCCCGCTTCGTGTTGCATCAATTCTCTAATAACATCATCGGAAGTTAATATGCTGTCAGAATTTTTGTCATGTTTGCTTTTCTTCTGGTCCTTCGGCTGCTTCTTCTTCTTAGATGATGAGCTCTTCTGTTTTTCGGTGTCCTTGCTTTTAGGTTTATCCTTCTTCTTCTTTTTGGACGATTTTTTAGATGATTTTTTAGTTGGTTGTTTTGAATCCCCAGCAGCTTTCTCACCTCTTGTATTCTTTTCGTCAACATTCAGTTCTTGCAAAGACTCTAAAATTGCCCTTCTAAGATTTTCATCATCTTGATCAAGTTGTTCTGTAGGTGGTTCAACGGTCTCTCCTGCTAGTTGTTCGTTATCTGCATTTTGTAAAAGGCCTTGTTGCAATATTCGGGCCCATTCCTCCTGTTGTTGATCTTCTATTTGATCTTGATCTTTTTCAGGGTTCCCAATAGTGTCCTCGGGAAAGAAGTCCTCCGACGGCGCTCTTTCTTGGTCCATGTTTTGGATCGCACTCGCAACAACAGCTGCTAGTGCATCATCGTCACCTTCTACATTAAAGTTTAGCAACTCCTCTTCACTATTTTCTCTATTATTTTGTATTTCATCGTTTGCAAACTCAACTTTTTCAGTGTCAATGATTTCTCCACTACCATGCTCTTCATTTAGATTACCTGCATTGTGAGTACTTAATAGGTTTCCTACTAGCTCGTTAAAATTTAAATCGTCCCCTTCATCCTGTGACATGGTGGCATCAGTATTTATGGGTAAGTTTTTCCTGAAATAGTCAGTCGGTTGTACCTTCGCTTCCCAGATTCTTGTTAACCACTTGTTTAATATTTCAAATGCAAACATATGTGCGATGGCCTAAATTTCTTATCATCAATGAGTATTTCGTGTTAAGCTACGTTCATGATGATAAGGAAATAATTACAATGTGAGTCCTAATCATTAACTATTTTCTACTATACATTTGTTTAAGAACTGCACGATTAACGATTGAACCTATGAAAGAATAGTTTGATAACCTTCTTGAAACTCCCGGGTATTGCATGACTTACCACTATCAATACTGCAAAAATCAGTATTTCCCAAAATGCATAGAACTAAAAAAACTATCTCACTTCACGTATGTAAACGATCAGGCTGTGAAATTTTTTTGTTGGTTCTCCTCCTTAAATTTATAATTGTAAAAATTCAAATATTGTTCGTTTTCCCGTAAATGGGTTTCAGCTTGTGCAACCAGATCAAATTGTTTGAGAAGGGTATTATTTATGGAGATATTATTGTGCATACCATTATGCATTTGTACGTTTTCAGCTATTTGGTTTGTGTCTAGGATCGATGTACCATCATAAAAACAGCATTGTTCCATGTCCAGTGGAACACTGAATGGATCATTAAACTTCACTGAATTGGCAATATTTGGTACATCTGCTACTTTTGCAGACTGACCATGGCCTGTCAATCCTCCTTGTTGGCATTCCTGAGAGGATTCCGAGGAATTACTAGGTACTATTTCAAGTACTTGATTGTCTGCAGGAGAAGGATTTATTGACGAAGAGATCTCATTTAAAGCAGTTTCATCATCCATATATTCTGAAGCACAATTGCTATCATACGGGGAAACTTCACTTTCTAAAGGAGTTGTAGATTGGACAGCAAAACTTCCTAACCCTTCCTCAATATCATTCTTTATCGAGGTAGAGCTTACATCATCTCTCACAATCAAGCCCTTCCGTCTTGTGTACTTTCTCTTTGGTTTTGGTGCACCTTTAAAATCATCGGAGCTCATCATTATTTTATTATTTCCATACTTTGAAAGAATATCCAGCCTATTCGTGTTGTGTGCAACTATGGCCATCGCCTCCAATGCATCTTTATTGAACAAAACTTTGGGTTCAACAACACTCTGGGCTGTTGAGATAAAACGCGAATGGCCATTTGAAGTTTTAATCATTCTAAGTCTTCCTGATGTTCTTTCACTCTTTATGTTCTTCAAATATCCTTCTGGCAAACCCTTGCATTCACCTGTCTCAATATGTTGTTCAACCCATTGATCAGTGTTTTCAAAATACTGGCAGCATTGTGAACAATGACCGGATGACTTGTTACGTTCTTGTGGCTTGACACCCTTTGGATAAATGAAATGCCTAGCCTTCAAATGTGTCTTGTATGTGTCTCTTCTACTAAATCCGCCTGAGTTATGGCATCTAGACTCAGGAGGCGCAACTGGGTTGAAAAATGGGCAATGATAGGCCTTCCTTATAGCGTGTTTCTTTATATGACGCGTCAAATATCCTCTTATTCTAAATCGAGCATCACAATAATGACAAACATAATTTCCTTGATTGTCTGCTTCTGCTGATCCCTCTTCCTTCGCGGTATTTTCGTCCTCCTTCATTGGCGTAGCTGATGTGTTGCTCTGTGGAGATATAGGAAGAACGGAGCCCTTAGCTACTGACAGTTCATCAGTAAATGGTCTTCCACCTTCAACATGATCCTTATCGAAATTCTCTTTATTAAGCTTGCAGCTAAAATTCCCTTCAGGAGTAACTGAGATCGTCATTGGAGTATCCAATGACCCAATGTCTAACGAACATGGAATTACAGATGACCTCCCAAATAACATTGTGTCAACATTATGTTTATTGGGAAACAAACTTACACTGCTTTCGTGACTCGATGACTCGTCGTCTGCCTCATCGTCTGCCTCTTCCTCGGGTTCTCTGTTTAATTCCCCATCTTCTTGTTTTGACACTTTTTTGGTTTGCTTAAGTTCATCATCTCCGTTGTCTCTATTGACTTTCGATTCCTTTTCATTCACAGAAATGACAACATTGTTCACAAATTCTTTGAAGAAACGTACAACCGTTATAGCAACACTTTTTAAAGTCAGATGCTCCGCTCTTAGAAGGGAAACTGATGGCATCTTTCCAGTTATTATCTTCGATTATTATCTAATAAAGTCTCACAAACCTGCAATACTAACAAACCGGGTTAACTTTAACGCACGGCTTCTTGACCTGATAACAGTTTTGATGATTTTGGGGGTCTCAAATTCGTTGACCTCCAGAAAAACTTTCAATATTTTTGGATAAAGTAAAACCCAAAGTCCAACTTTTTATTATTCTCTCAAATATTCAACCTTCACCTCGAAGATCTCCACAATAGATGATTTAAGTATATCTTGACTGTCCTGCATGATCTGTTCTATTTGCGACTCCTGAACTTTTTTTTCAAAATCTTCCAGGGGGATTTAGAAAAAATATGTTCGTTTTTTATGATATCATTTGTATATTGTTCGTAACAAGTGATTCTAAATGGTTTATGTTATAAAATACAGAATATATGAGGTGTATTGATGTAGTACAGAAGAGTTCTCATATCTTATTATAATGATGAGGAAGTTTGGCTGGCAATGTGTCTAATTCATAGTCTTGTGAACTCTGAGTCGGCACGAGAGTCTGTTCACTGTTGTCCTTGTTGTCTATGTCATTGATAGGACCACTGATGGGGTTCTCGCTATTAGACATGGCGGCATAACTCTCTGCTGCTTTTAGAGCAGCTTGGTTTTCTTCATATCTATAATAATTGTAGTATGCAACATCTAGTAGGATAAGAGACATTCCTATCCAGTTGTGCAAGCCACTGATCCTCTCGTGTAAAATTATCATACTAACAACAATTGTGAGCAGCTCCTTCACGATTCCAGCGATGGACAATGTTAATACTTGTGCGATCTGAAGAATTCTAAATTCGCAAATAGTCATAAAAAATACTTCCATGCCGGGAATAACCAAAAGAACGATACCTCTCAATACTGAGGCAGCAGTACGTTTTGTAGGGTCGTCTGAAACAGTGAATAGCTGCGATTGTAAAAGCGCTGGATATGGCCTCTCAAGTGCTAGGCCTGTAAAGAATAGTATCACACCCATGATAGGGGCCAGTTGGTGTATTGTATAGATGGGGTGCTGTCTAACTTTTGGAGATTTTTGCTCTGATTCTTGTACTCCGTTTTGTTCCTCGTCCTGAATCTTTATTGCAACATGGTTCTTCTCTTCTGTTGCTTTCAGAATATATTGTGTAATAACCCATCTTAGTCCTGAAAGGCAACTACTCATTATGACCAGGAAAGAGCCAAACACTAGTGCATTTTGTTCACTTTGTCCATTTTTATGTCCTTTCGAAGGTGAAATAACCATTAAAAGAACACCAAAGAACATAACTGCAACAATTGCTGCTAGCTTCCAATGAAACACTTCTAACTTAAAAAGCACACCAAATAACAACACAAATGCAATACTTGCAGATTTTATGATTGTGTAGACGGTAAGAGGAACAAATTTGAATGAGACATTCCCAAATCCGATATCACCAGCTGTCGCGACGGCTGTGGGAACAATATATTTAAAGTAGAAGTTCCAATCGTGACTTGGTTCCACAGCAGCCGAGTCACCGATACTTTTAACTCGCCTATATCTAATGAAAGCGTATGAAAAGGTCCACAATGTGAATTGATGAATAGCGGTGATTGAAATTGGATATGATATTTGCATTCCCTTTGAGGGATCAAACATCCATTTGTTGTATAATGACAAGGTTATGGAAAAAAAGTACCATCCTAGTATGAATAGTGATAGAGAATGTGTCATGACCGCAGCTACCACAAGCTCAACCGATGAGAAGCCTGTATTGAATCCCTGTCTGTTTTTATTTTTTAGAGTTTTAATAATATTAACGCTTTTGATGAGGTGTAATAATCCAAATCCGTAGTCGATGACAGTGACGCCAGGTCTACTCAAATTATTAATATTTACATGATATATTTCTCCATTAAATATTGACTAAACCAGTTTACGAATCAGTCGATCTCTTGTATTCATAATACCAGATTTTGTTTGGTGGATGTTCTGTTGGCACCCTCAATTCCATAGGAAACCTCTTGCCCTGTTCGTCGACATTGGCCGCTTCAAACAACTTAGGATCAAGTTCTTGCAATAAGTTCATTGCCTTGTTCATGCTTTTGTACTGTAATTTCAATTGTTCATTCCGTTTTGCACGTAGTTCGGCTTGGTATGTAGACCAACATCTCTGTATTGTTTGGTGCTTTATCAAATCTTCATTTGAGAGTTTTAAAAGCTTAGGCTGTTTTCTGCTCGCTGATAGAACACTCAGCTGGGTTACAACTCTCTGCGCCAGAGGCGACAAACCACCCTTGCTCTTTGTTCTCTTTCCTCTAACAAAAACTGTCATTGGCTGCGCGATTCCTTCACCTTTTTTGGCAACAAAGGTACATAATGTTTGGTTTGCAAATAGCATCACGTCTATTAATTGTACGAATTGTATTTCTCGCTTGGGAATCAGAACCTTCTTATTCGGTCGTTCTTCACTTGGATGGTATCTACACTTCTCAACTTCAATTTGAAATTTTGAAAAATGTCATGTCATAGAAAACGGATTTCATCAAAATGATGTTGATTCAATTCTAGTTACTTAAGAATTGTAAATCTACAATACGTTTTCTTTGCCGGTGAATTTAGCACGGCTAATTTGCCTATAAATACCTCTTTGAGGTTCAATTCTTGATGTGCTTCATCGAAATTTAAAGATTTTTTCTGAACCTAAGCTGATGTTGTAATCGGATTATAAGCGTAGTATGCATTTCATATTATTCATTAAAGCCAAGATATCGGTCATGCTAGGATATCTGACGATTTGTTCAAATGTCAGTAGCTCTCCTCTTCTATAAATTCTGTTTTGCTTTGTTCTTTGCACGGCTATGCGAAGAGCAAGATTGGTCAACGTTAGATATCGAAATATAATACTCAAGACTATTATAGAAAAAACAACTGATCAGTTCAAAAGAATATCCCAACCGAAAAAGATTCAGAAAATGACAGAGAATTGCAAAAGGAGCGATAATCCACCATCATATGAAGAGGCAATGATGGAATGTAATGAGACCCTGCCCAATAACAAGGGGGCTAAGACCATCAATCCAGGAAATAATGGTAATAACTATGTACATACTCCTCACCCGAAGACTACGAGAGGTTTTCCTGGTGGAAAGCATCTTACATACGGTTCCAAAAGTTAGGTTTACAATTGTATATATGTTTAATCTAGATATGATTATTTATGAATGTTCTATCAGGTCTTTTTCTTGGGCTGTAAGGGAATGAATGAATCCACACTTAAAATACTTGGAGAGCCACTTCTCAGTGAATGGGCAACCATGGCATTCACTAAGGGCTCTTGTACATGTGATGAAGGATGATCTGGAGATTTTTCTGTCGCTGCCGGTAGTATAACAGCGTTCTGTGGGTTTGAAACCTGCTCAAATTCCCCAAACTCCTCATCTTCATCATTCTCAGTAACAGATACACCTGTGCTATTATTTGGGGCCAAAGTATAATGCTCAATGTCTTGCGTCTGTTCTTCTAAGTCGAATTCTAATGTTTTTGGTGCATCATTTCCAGAGATTTCTCTGAAACCGACTATTTCTGGTTCATCGTATACATCCATTTTGCTATGAACAACGCGATCTTCAGTTTCAATCCGTTGAGGATCATCAGTGCTTTTATTATGGTGCTTTGATTTTTTAGGTGAATCATCTTTTTTATGTCGATTGCTCCAAAAGCCAAATAGGCTTTTCCTTTTGGATTCGTGCTTTTTTTTATCAGTAGGATGCTTCTTACCTTCTCTAGATAATTGTCGAGCTACAAAAGTTTGTAAAGGATCAACTTGAAAGTGTGGGTCAGCCCAGTTGGAATTGTTTGGAGTAGCACTAGGATCTTTTTTGTCTGGGACTCTCTCAATTCGGTTATCATCTATCCTCAGTTCTTTTGATATCTTGGACAGCTGCTCAGTTACTCTCTTGTACAAATCATTGTTTGTTATTTGATTTAATTTAGGAGCGCCCTCATCTCCATGATCTGATCGGCTAACGGTAGTGTGAAGGTCTCTGGTTGCTTGAGATTTTTTGGTCCAAGAAAAAATCACTGGACTGTCCATCTGCAATGCTGATGTTGCTGCTTGTGATTCTGCCTGTCTTTCACAAGCTATCCATTCATGAGCTTTCATGGATGTCCTTGTTCGTAGCTTGATAGTTTCAGAACAAGTAATCAAAGCTCTATGGTTGCGGCCAAAATTCTTTGAAAAAAATAGAGAGTTCATAGTCTTACGAGCATTCGGTACTTGATCCAAAACTTCGTAAAGGATATGATCATCTCGCTGACTGCGTGGACTGTCTACATTAACTGATAAGAGTTTCTCCAAAATATCCCCCTGGGACAAAGACGTATTGTTCCTTATATTATTGGCATCTACATCATCATCACTATTTTCATCTTCTTTCATGCTTTGGACGCAAATGTATTGTGTTATTTTGTATTGTGTTGTTCGATTTTAAATGGGTCCTTTTCTGTTGGAACTTTCAACATCTCTGTGATTTATAGATGAGATTTGAAAAAAAATAGAGAACTTCCTACAATTAATCGCTAAAGTCATTAGTAAAAAGGGCACCAGGCCATACTTGAAATGATAAACACGCGTTTCCCACAATTTTCAAATTTCATTATCACAGTTGCTCTTTATGAAGACGTGACAAATTTAGAAGAACTTAGGGCAAATGCCGACTCTAATTTACCATTTGCCCTTATTAATGCTTCATTAATATATAGCAAAGAACAGCTATACTCGGCTATATACCGTGTGTTAGTGGAGTACTCGTATAATAAAATGCTGACAGCATCTTTTAGTACAGAGTGTCTTTTACGGCTATCAGCATCAACTAAGGTATCCGATAGTTTGAAATTCGGTCTCAAGTATCCTTCTAGCGTGATAATCTGTATTAATATAGAAGCCAAGGATGATCACACCAGAGACTACCCAGATAAATCGATATTCGATCTAGTTAAAGGGAAAGAAATCGATTTCAATGATGAGAATCTTTTAAAATTTTGCGATGTAGAGTTCGTAAGAAAGGTATGTTGAAATCGTCAACGGAATTAAAAAATATTACAGTAATACTAACATTAGCTTTTGTCATATTTCCAATATCATGCAGCTATATAAGATAGATCCAAGTTTCAAACCAAAGCAACCTGAAGAATTTTCAAGAGCTCTGGTGAATGCAATTCAATTAAGAGGTTTGTAATTCCTCAGATATTATACAACCGAGTCCCATGAAAGCTTCTGTAAGAACACGATTATAGACATAATCAATTCTGAAACCTGATGCAATAAATTCTTTCCTTTCCCGAAGGTCCTTGATGAAAGGATCATTGTATAGCTCTTCCTTGATGGTGTATCGTTTGGATTGATCTCTATCACCATTAAAGGGTGTGAAGGGCACTGTATCCTTCCTTGGTCCACTATTGTTGGCAGCCAAGTATGGATTGTTTTTCATAACTCTATTTAACTCCTCCAATTTTCTTCTAGCTGATGACTTTTTTAGTTTCACTGTGTTTTTAACACCCTCTATAACATCATCTACGTCATCGGCACTAGAAAGCCTATTGACAATTTCTCGCTTTGCCCAATCCTTATTCATTCTTTCTTCATCCTCGATTTGTCTTTCAAGCATCCTTTTTTTCAATCTCATCTCCTTCTCGAATTGTTGCCTTTGTTCGAAATTTTCCAAATCTTGTTTACTTCTTTCAATATTGGCCATAATTAACTGTTTGTTAAGCTCCTCGTAAGAACGCAACTTTTCCTCCGTTTTGGCAACGTCAATTCCATGGTCTAGGTTGTAAATGATATCCTCTACTTCTTCAAGATACTTATTGAATTCATCCAGATTCCCATCAAAATCTTCCAATTTCTTGTTGAAGACATTGAAAACTCTCTTTCGAATATCAACCTCTTTTTCGACACCAACGTCATCGAATATTTGGGTTTTGAATTTATTCTTTCTTAGAATCTTATCACATCCCTTATAGGGACATTGAGCAGGACCTAAACTGAATATACGATCAACGCATGACTCACAGATCTTGTGATAACACTCTGGATTCACTAGAAATTTTACATCTGGTGACAGATACCGATCTGTTTTACAGATCGGACACATGTCTTTATTCTCATAATAGTCATCCACTAGATAGTTCACTATGTTAGTATCGATGTGCTTTTAGTTATTTATGACTGTGTTACTCAACATACTGTTATAATGCTCTTGGTTTGTGAAAATGTATGATGTGTTTTATCTTGGTTTATTTTGGCAATTTCATTTCAATTAAAGCCTTTTTTCTATAGAACGCTGTAAAATAGGAAGGAAACTGATGAGTAATATTGAATAGAGAAAAAATAAGATTTACCTAGCTAGAACTATCTCCTCTATATTAACAAAGCACGGTAAACATAAATTAAATATATATTAATCTCAAATAAGAGTTTCGGTCAAAATCTTTTGTATTCATAATTTGATACCTTATAACATGCCACGCCACCATCAAAATGGATTGGATTTATTCCATCACAGCACTCTTGAAGTTCGCGAAATGTTCCACTAGCTCTAATTCAGTCGACAAAGTATCCCATCTATAGTTTACTCTGATATTGGGCACGTTGGTCTTTCCCACATCGTTACCTTCAACACTCTCCTTCTCGAAATTTTTACCTAACCAATGAGCTTTAATTTGGGCTTCCCAACCACTTTGTAAAACAGAATTTTTGGCCAACTCACACATATCAACATTAGATAGTTTGTAAATCTGAGCAGCCACAGAGTATTCTTCAATTAATGGCTCCCTTGTGTACGAAAATTGCAGTGGATCATCTGTAGAGAGGGAAACATTCAAGCCTCGTTTGAAGTATCTGGGGAAAGGATTCTTATCGTAGGTCAAAAACAAAGCATTATTTGATAAAGGTGACATTGCAATACCAATTTGATCTAGGTAATAAAGATATTGCACAAATGGTACCTTTCTCAATAAAATACCGTGGGAGATACTTTGGGCCAATAGATATGCAGAAACCAAATGTTCGGGATCACCAGCTTCACCACAGTGAGGTCTTAGAACAAGTGTGTTAAATCCTCTCTTAGCTCTCCACTGGTTTAACGACGTCAGACTGGAATATAGATAGTAGAGATAATAAGAATATGGAGGATTTTGAGGAGTTACCCATAATGATGGAATTGGATATTTTCGATGAAAACGGCGATCCACTTTAGATTCATCATCAACAGAATCAAAACCTATAACTCTTTGTAAGAACACATGTAATTTTGGGTGAGACTTCGGATTTTTGGTAACTTCAAAAAGTGGTTGAAAAATATTAGTAATGATCTCGCTGAAATTCTGTACAATATCAGTCTTCTTGTAAATATCGTAAAGACGTGGAATTTGAATAAGCCAACGTACGTTATGTGAAAAGACCTTATTGTCAATTACCCAATTGGCTAACTTATCCCATTCGTCAATAGATCTTCCATAAACAGAGATACGGTACTCACAATTTTGATATTTCGAGTTTTCAAGATCAGATAGAACTTGTTTTGTGATTTCCGCAAGATAAGAACCTTTGATATAATTGTCTGTCTTTAGGAAAATTTCTCTGAGACGCGATTCACCGATTGGATTATATTTCAGATTAAACTTATCGAATCTATGAAAAGTATCTTTGTGAGCATGCATATCCAAGGTATCTATTGAAAGGTCATAACCTGATAGATTCAACGATTTGAACACTTCGTCTAAGGTAAGCACTTTCCCATCCCTAAAAATAACATTTTCATCTTTACAATGTCTCAATTTGTGTTTTATGAAACGCAACAAATGTTTCTGATTCATACAAGCAGAATGATGAACGTGAGTATCCACTTTTCTGACATTGTAAAAATCCCTATGTGGGTTTCTCTTGGACACGCTTGTTTCTTGAAATTCATTCAAAAGTGTGTAAAGGTTCCAACGTGCTTCCAAATATTGTAGTCTTCTGAACGCAAAAGATTTCGCAGGTCCATCAGATGATATGGAAATTAGCTTTTCTAGGTCGAGATAATAGTCTCTCAGTGTTGGGATATTTGCGAGTAACTCGCTAGGTGAACCTGTCTTGTAAACTACAAAGGAATCGTCTTCATTTATACGATACTCCCAGTCCTTATCCTCACCTGGAATTTCACACTCATTAAAATCGAAAACTTGAGAATCCGGTTTATTTTCATCTTTGATCACAGTTTTTGTCTCCGCATCATATGTTGGCTTTGGGGGAGCAGGGTATACAGTCCAACCCGGGTGGTTCTTGGGGTTTTGATGGTTTCTTTGCAATGAAATATCTTGATATTTAGATCTCAATTTTCTACATTCTGCAACGTTTGAGTACAGTCCTATAAGCTCAGGAGAGGGCTCCTCTAAAAACTGTTGTCCTGTCTCATCAGCTAGCATTCCCATTTTATAATCAAATTCATTAGACGCATTTTTTTTGGTATCTTTCCAAGGTTCTAATTTGTGGGGTATATCAGGTAGACTCATTTGAGCATTTGAGGATAGAGTTCTGTTTCGCACCATAGGCTGACCTATGGTTTCATCGTTTATATCGCCAGTATTTGTTCTTGAAGGTGGTTGGGCGACAACAGATGGTAACGAAGGTCCATCGTTCAATGCTACCTGCTTTGATCCATTCTCAAATAATTTTTTATCCTCATGATACGAAAAATGTGCCGAATTCAGCTCTTCTAATTCGTCCCTTGCTTCACGATCTTCTTCCGTTTGTGTGAGCTCAAGGGGCACCATCTTGCCATCCTCACGTCTTACATCGGGATTTCGAAACATACCTGAGCTATTTGAATCAAGAGGGTCATAAGAGGGAGACGGCTCTAAAGAAAGGTCACTAAGTGCTCTAGCAGACTCATTGATGTCCATTGCATTGTTATTGATGGGCATATCACCTCCTAATTGTTTGCAATGATACCGGAAGAGTAAAAGTTCATCTATGTTCTTCTGTTGTATTTTCACCCTTTGATAGGTGCGATTACGTTATAAATGATATAAGCAGCTTTTGTTTACATTTCCTTATTTCATTGGCAATATCAAAAGGTTGATCAAGTAAAAGAAGCAGATGAGAGACACAAAGGAATCCGTAATATCTAACCATTGTCTATTAAAGGCTACAGGATTCCATTTTAATAATAGTGATGGATACTGAGTATTTAAAGAGTGACTTTGATGCCAACGGTGTCAAAGTGGCCGATTTGAGAAGAATCTTAACAGAGAATGAGGTAGAATTCGCATCTAATGCGAAGAAGGGAGAGCTTGTCAAATTGTTTGAAGATGAAGTTAGGCCAAAAATTTCACGTTTACGAAGAAAATATGAAAACCTATTGCCCAGCGATCAAGGTATTGTTAAAGTGGCCTCCAAGCGCAAAGGCAAAGTCAAGGGTCGTGAGAAGAAGAAGGCGAAAGTACTAAAAACCAAGGTAAAGAAGGGGACCAAAGACGAAGTAAAAGACCCAGAAAAATTATCGATCTCTGGAGATGACGAAAGCAGTAGCGTGCAAAGTTCTGAAGAACCTTCTGTAGAGCCTTCCTTGGGACCTTCTGTCAAATCAGAGATTGAAGAAGCTAAGGAGTTAACACCATTCAGCGAAGTCAATGAGTTCCAACAGGGTAAATTGCGTAGTTCCATTAAAGCAGTGTCCCCAGATGGAGTTAGCCCAATTATGGATAATAATTCAGGTGCCATGGAGGTCGGAACGCCAATAAAAGATGAGGGCAAAGAGGGTGAAATTGATTCAAAAAATACCAAAAAAAGAAGAAGAAGGATTGGAGATGATCAGAACACGCCCATTACAAAAAAGGTAGCAAAGAAATCACCTCAAAAATCACCACATCGGTCACTTATCATTGAGAAATTTGAGAGTTCTTCCTCAGACTCATCCTTTAACAATTCCTCAGTATTGAATATTTCCAATGCAGCTCAGCCTGTAATACACGTTGAAGGAACTCCAGAAAAGGCTCTCTCAGCTGGTACAGACTTCAGCTATAGGAGAAAGACCATATCGCCAGATTTAAGCAAATTAAAAGTCAGTGCTGCATTTGCAGAACAATTAAAAAATGCCGTGAAAGAGAATCCTGTTAACGAACCTTTTGAATCAGAGGCTGAGTCTGATTTAGACTCACTTTCACGGAACAGCGTTCGCATATCCCGCAAGGGTGTGTCAACTGCTCAAAATGATGAACATCTTTCGTCAACTGGGCGTGATGACGATGAGGCAGAATTATCTTCCCAAGAGACGATCAAATCACTGGAGGTTGTGAAAAATGATTCTAGTACACCAGAAATCATTTCAACCAGAGACCAGGACCAAGACAGCATTTGTTCTCCTGACCTGCCCAGCCATAAAGACGTTCAAGATAGTGAAACTCGTGTTGAGAAAATAAAGGATATACTAGATGAGGTGATTGATCCAGATGAACCAAAACTTGCATCCCTCTCCCTGAGAGTAATTTTCAAAGGCATTTTCAAATTTCTGGTGAACGTTTTATTATTTTTGCTTTGCTTAACACCTTTGTTATATGGTTTATGGTATCGCCAACAAAGGATCTTTACGGGATTTTGTGGTAATGAAAAGGATTTATTGGATCAGACTTATTCAAATGTCGTCCTAAATTACGCGGATAAATATCTTGGAGAGTTCAAGCCACAATGTATTCCATGTCCTTCCAATGCAATTTGTTATCCATATTTGGAAATTAAATGTAAACCAGATTATGCACTGTTTAAGAATTCTTGGAATCTTCATGGTTTACTACCTTTACCAGATTATTGTGTTAAGGATAGTAAAAGGGAAAAGTTAATATCAGAGGTTGTTCAAAAATCACTGGAATTTTTGAGAGCGAAAAATGCAATTTACGAATGTGGTGAATGTACAGATGAATCTAAGAGCGGTATAAGTGAAGAAGAACTATATCAAATATTTTATGAAGCTCGAGCACCGTGGTTAAATGACGACGACTTTAATGAACTATGGGTTCAAGCTATTTCGGATCTTGAGAATGAGCCCGAAATAACATGGAGGCAAGTGAGTATAACTTTGGAACATGAATTACTATTAATGAACTCTATACTAACAAAAAATTTATTTTTTTCACAGTTACGAAACTCTGAACTTGCAGGCTTTGGAAACTCCAACAACTCAATTGGATCCGATGACATTCAAAGGAAGGAAAGACATATTTCAAAGACAGACGAACCGGAAACAACGAGGTTTTTTCGCTCGACATCCAAGAAGTACATCAGCTTAAGATGCAAATTTGAAAGAGAAATATATCAAAACTATTATAGGTTTAGATATTTGTTATGGGGTGTGGTTCTCACATTAATTTTGGTAAAGACCGTAGACTATAAGTTGAGAAAATACTATAGAGAAAAGAAAAACATTGAAAATTTGACGAAAAAAGTTATCCTCAGGTTAAAAGAGGCAAAACGAGAACATACGGCAACTGATGGTGTGGCGTTTTTGAGTACAGTACAACTGCGAGATGTATTCCTTGCGGATATAATGGATCTCAGTTATAAGAATGTTCTATGGCAAAAAGTGGCAAAAAAACTGGAACATAATAATACCAATATTAAATCTAGTCTAATGGAAATTCATGGAGAAATCATGAAATGTTGGGAGTGGATTGGACCGTTGGATGACAGTCTCAGTCAGAAATAAAACAGTTTTTATTGAAAAACTTACGCCGTAGTGGATTTGGACGCGTATACGTAAATAGTTTTTAGATTCAGTAGTATCGTTTCAATAATGAATGCAGTCTTGTTAGAGATCAAGTATGCTTCGAAAGATCCTGCATGTTCTCCCTCAATTATGAACTATAGTGCGGATTTCTTTTATTAATTGTAAGAACATAAAGTCAGAAAGGTATTACGTGGTTCATTAATATATGTATTCGTCAGAATTTCAAGTGAAACTTGATATTATTAGTATAATTTTGTATCAAACATCTTGGTTTTTAAGTTTGTGTCATATGTTTGAAAAAATGGTGCTTTATTTGTCCCAGATAAAGACAATTGTAGAATTTCCATTGTAGGGATTAAAAATTGGTAGAAAGTCCTTGAGATATTAGCCATCCAATTTTTGACCCAAATATTACCCCGCAACTTTGATATTAACTGTTTTATAATGCTGGAAATTTTATGATGTTGTATACATTCATGATTTATGATTTGTTTTTTCGACATCAATTTCTGTTAGACAATATCAAAATGCTGAAAAAAACAAAACAAATATATTTTTATTGCCAGAATATTAATATGATAAAATTAATCGTTTAAATTATATAGTTAAGATAAATTAAAACTTATTGAGTAGATTAAGCGATACCAAAACCTTCATGACCTTCATTAATAGCTAATAACAATGAACCCCGTAGAGTTTCGTAAGAATTGTAAGACGGCAGATTCAACTGATTGAAGCAAGTGTGAGAAGTCGGCAGCCTATCTGTATGTCCATAATCTCTATGAATAGAAAATTTACAGACACCACTAACCCCTGTTAATTCTTTAAAACCATTCAATGGTACTTTACTTGTTCCCGTTACAAATTGCAGTAATTTGGCACGTTCTTCAAGATCAAATGATCTCACAGCCCTCCAAAAGTAGTTTATCTGTTTACAACTAGATGTGTAATTGACATATGTTGTGTTGTTTTTCCAGTCATCAACATCAATATCTGGCAAACCACTAATAAGAAGTTCTAGTTCCTGTTCATCAAAAATAGATATCAATTCAACTGGTATCAGAGCGTAAAAACCCTGAAGAAAGTTTTCCATTTGCTCAGTAACGGATGTCTGTAACTTATATTGGACAATTCTCTTCACATAGTCTTGTTTGTTATCTTCTGTTACAGGAATTTGGCTCCCATTTTCAACCAAATCAATCGTTTTATGTTCACCATAATCATCAGCTTCAACAGAGAATGTTTCCTCAATTATATCTGTGATATCGTTCTCAAGGATCCATACCAAAGATTTGTAATAATCCAAGTCCAATGACTCCATGTCCTTCAAGGAAACTGGTCTTCCAAGAATATTCTTGTACACCTCCCTGCTGAAATGACAGTCAAGGTAACATTGATCACGTATTGCTTTCCCGATAATCATTCCAATAAACTTAAAAAATGAAAGATGTTCCGGATTAATCCCGGAAGTACGATTAGGACGGAATGTTGTTTTATCAGAAGCTACTGGAAGAAATAAAGCATAATCTGGATTAAACATTTGTCTTGACAAAACTTGGTACCATTCCCTAGTTAAGCCACCAGCATCAACACCGCTTTCCCCTTTGAATGTAATCTCCAGCTTGGATTTCTTGATATCATCGTTGGACTTGAAAAACAAAGCTCTATAAGAATCTAAAAACACATGTTCACGACGAACTGTTATGCTCAATTTTGGTCTCTCATGAGTATCTGTTAAGAGACGTGCAGTAAAATAGTATCTTTTATTATCGAAATCGAGTATTTTAGGATTCTTAACAAGGAGGGAAAATGGGCCACTCATTAGTTTTGGATTAGAACGAATCATTTGATTCAAAAGCTTCTTGTGGGCCTCAGTGAAAAAGAAAAAGAGGTTTTCAACCGGAATTGCAGATAAGTCAGACTTGCCCTCAGAAAACTTCGAAGCTAAAACTTTCGCTTGAGTTGTTTTAGCATGTTTGAAAACAACCATAAGGGATTCTATTAAGGGCAAAAGAACTGTGGCAGATGTGTTCAATCCATTCCTGCTTTCAAACTCTGAAAGACACTTGCTTAGAGGCTCCCAAATTTTGCCTAAATGCATACTACTGTAAACTCCCATTAGTTGATTCACTTCTGCATCACTCAGAGTTTTCTTATGAGCGTAAAGATAATCAACAGCAGTAAGGACTTTGAGCAATTTAGCTTGGTTTGAACTTGGAACGGTGAACTTTTGAACAAGCTCCGAGTTTATCTCAGAACCAACAGTTGCTTCTGAACCTTCAGTGGTCAATTTCTCTAAATCTGGAATCAAAGATTGCATTGTGGTCGTTGCAGAAGATATCAACTCCTCTGTAAAAATTTTGACCGAGTCTTTTAATGATGCCAAATTGTGCATTATATTAAGCGTTTGCTGAAAGACTCTAGTATTACAACTGTCCGATTTTATGATAGAAACAATTTTTTCCAAATCACTTCTCTCGAAATAAGGTATAGGAAATTTCTTTTTTGAATCATTTCCTTCACCAGAGTTTTTCGCAATTGCACGAATAGGCTTAGTACATACTTGCAAAATTCTTGTCAATAGATCCATGAGTACAGTTTCATCTGTTATAATTTTTTTATCCAATAAAGCGAAAAGATGTTTAACAGGCCACCTTGAATTTTTATTGAAAATATCCTTCTTATTTTTTATTGGTGCTTTACTGACCATAAGATTTTCATGTTCCGTGATAAAAAAATACTTGAGTCTATTGTCTGAATCTATCAAGTGTTGTAGTATTTCAATGGCTTGATTAGCAACGATCAGTGGCGTACAATCCACTGGAAGTTGACGAACAATTGGGGTGTGGCTGACAAATTTACTTTGCCCATGGGCCCGAGTTGATATCAGGTTATATACCCTTTCAAGTGCAGTTTGATCTGCTACACCTTCCGTAAGAATCAAAAGTAGTAGATTGATTATGTCACCCCTATTCTGCTTACTTGAGCAAAGACGGTAGAACAATTGATGATAAATTTCACGCTGAACATATGGCTGCGCTATAAATGTAGACTTCATCAGCGCCGCAGTGCCCGAACGATCGACTAACGGTGAAAAATAGATTCGTGCAGATTTCTTCTTTTCAGACTCATCTACTTGGTTATCGTCCCCACTTACCATCTCTTCATCATTTTCTACTTCGCTCTCACTTTCCATGTCTTCATCTTCCTCGCCGTCCTGATTCATTGAACTTATAATATTGGAGAATCGTGATTCGGCGGTCTCATAGTCTAATATTTCCTCGCGCAAATTTTCTGGTATGGCATCAAGGAAATCTGCATCAATTTCCCTAGAGTGAATATCATTATGTAATGCCTCTGCCCGACGTTCACGCACATGCTGAGCAAAGACTTCCGCCCTCATATCATCTGGTAATGCATTTAAAAATTCTGCATCAATATCAGTACCCCCAATATCAACCTCCGAACCTTCTATGTTCACATAAACAGGTTCATGTTGATCTCTATTGGTTTCAGATTGAGCGGAGTCATTACTATTCTGGGAAATCCCAGGTGATTGTTCAACTGATACAGAACTGGGTGCTTCAACAATTTTCTGCTGTCTCCGTTTTTCCACCTTCTCCTGCTCTTTCTTTCTTTCTTCTTGGAATAACTTTAAACTTGGATAATACAATCGCGAAATGACTTCAGGGAATATGTATGATGAATAGATCCTCATATCATAGAACATGTCATAAATATCTTTCCATCTCATGACAGTAGATTTCAAAACAATACCATCTGGTGACCTATCATCAAAAAAGTCTCCGGAAACCAAAACGCCTCCAAAATGTGTATGTTCCGGCCTACTGCGTTGATTTGTGGGACTACTTAATTGCTCCGATATGCTGTTCTCGATTTCTTCAAGTCCAGAGGGTCCAAGAGGGTTAATTAGATTACTCTGATGATGACCCGTACCATGTAATAATGTGAGCGATGGTAAGCCCAAAGGAGCACTGTCGTGGTTACGGAACGACCTGTGGTGATGACGGCTATGGCCTCGTCCGTCTTGCACTCTGTACAGTGGCTGGCTTTCACCCTGAAAAACATGCTCAATTCCTTGAAACAACCCTGTACCACTCTCTTCGTCAGATTCGCCTTCTATAATTTCAATTCCATCCACATTGGCAGTCCATCTTCTTCTACTTCCATTGTTCCTTCCGAAACCATTATTATCGGTTACAACGCTGTCCTCTTCATCAGAGGCGGAAAGCTCAGATAAACCTGATTCCCAATCCGATTCCTCGAGATTATAGTCACTCAAATCAAGTTCTAAATCCGAATCATATTCCCCTGCGTCTATATCCATAATTTCAACATCCTCGTCATCTCCATCATAATAATAACCCTCATCTCCGGAAATTACTTCGTCATTTTCTTCCTCAGAAGTTTGAATACTATCGTGACCATTTGAAGCCGTTTCAGAACCACTTTCATATTCTAAACTATCATTTTCATCCCGATTTTCCGCAGTACTATGAATCTCTTCATCGTTATCGTCGCTGAAAACAACTTCAAAACCTTCATCCTCACCATCAACAAAAGCAATTTCTTCATCGTCTCCAATTAAAGAGTCGTCATCCCCTTCATCATCTTCTTCAATATCTGCGACGTCATACATACCGAGTGCAGAGTTCCTGAACATATCTGATGGATCTTCTTTGTCTGAATCATCGTCTACGTCGACTTCTTCATCATTACTTTCCACTTTAAACATTTCTGCGTATGTTTTCCTGACAGAATTGATTGCATTCAAGGGATCGACTGCATTATTGAACAGTTTCTTACAGAACGGATAATTCAGATCTAGCAATGCTATACATTCTGTAATAGCAGAAGGCACATTCATATCTATCATTAATTTGCAAATCTGATATTGATCTGCTTCAACCTTATTAGAATCAAGAATCAACCGGAGATATGGTGCTTCCAAAAAAACCATTGAAGATATCACTTTAAACCAAGTGTCGAGTTTACTAACATTTGCTTCTAACATTTTAGGATTAGCAGTAGAGTTTTTTAACGCCCTTGTAACAGTTTCGATTGTAAACTTTCTTATGAAAGTCATATCAGGATCAATTGATTTCAGATCCTTCTTCTTTAAATGCTCGTCTTGAACCGTTGACACAAAACCAACAATAACGGATCTTGCAAGCATACTTATTACTTCTCTCCTCTTGGCCTCGTGTTTGTTTTGCTCATAATCAGTGGTTTTATCAAGCAACTGATAGAAAAAGAAGTTTAATGCCGTTGTCCTTGGCTTAGGGAATTCCGCATAGGAATTTCTGCGATCAAAGGTCAAAAACTCAAATTTTGACTGTTTGTAACTGGAAATAAGTTCCACCAAAATCTTCATCAAAAAAATCATATAAGCACACACTGGGTTTCTTGCAGGCTCAACTTTTCCATTCTTAGAAGTCGTAGTGACTTCTTCAAGAGAAGCTGGCTCAGACACCCAGTCTTTTTTGGATGCTGCCATAAGCTGCGACAATAGTAAGTGCACTATCCCCGTCCTATTTTGAGCTGGAGAAATATTTTTTACACGCTCGGGAGTTTCATCTTTCTTGTTTTCCAAACTATGCTTGCGATAAAGATCATATTCCAGTAATTTGCCCTCTTCATTGAAAGAACGGAAGTAAGTTTCTTCGCATAGAATATTGACAAAAAGTTTTGGATTTCTCATAACAACGTGTGCTTTCTCATCGATGATACCACCTAGATTACGCTCTCGTTCTTTGTAAGTCCCCATAACTCTTGTTGTGAAACTCTTATTCAACTCGAAACGAATTAATGAAGCCACTATATCTGCAGTTTCAAAGCATCTTCTTGTCAACAGCAAAAAAGATGATTCAAGATAGTTGATCTTGTCTGATTTTTGGTAAGCTCCAATCACCTTTAGAAGTTTTGAAAGAATCCCTGAACTGGAGACTTCAATCGCGAATTCACTGTCCCTAGCATAAAATAGCAATATCCTACATGTAGCCAAAGCTGAATAGAAATTGGTTATATCGCCGACTCTTATCAAAATTTCAAAGATTTTTTGCTTCACATCAGGTGTTATCCTATAGATAGGAGGATCTGGTGGAGAACGATAACGAACACACATTGTGGAAGGAACTTCTTCCATTACTGGAACTTCAGATTTTGCAAGGATAATTTCGTACACGTATAATGCCTTTGAGAACCACGGACAGTTTACGTACTTTGGATTTAAAGATGCCTGGAGATAATTCAAAAATGATCCCATAAGGGAATGTGAATTCTCATAAACACGTCCCTCGTTAAGAAAAATTCCAAATAAATGGATGAAAGATGAAAGCGTAGCATTATCGTCTAGATCTGTTTTGATAATCTTGTCCAAAACTTGTCCCGCATAATCACCACTTGGCACATTGTAATTACTGAATAATTGCAGTAAGGTTTTAGCAAATGCGTTGACTAATTTTGGATAAAAAGGTAGAACTTCAAACACCTTTTGTGGCAATCCTGTTTGAAAATAGTCATTTCGCATAGGCGATAACTCATCATAAGAAGTCATTTGTCCGTATTGAGCTTCCATTAATGCTGGATGCAACTGCCAAGTATTTTTCTTTGTGAGAGTTTGGTATTTGTCCCACTCAGTTTCCGAAAATATATCTGGTTTGGTCACTGGAAGCTCATCTTCTGTCTCCTCCAAGAAGCCCCTTGCAACTTCATCAGTGATACCACAAGTCTTCAGTAACTGTATCTTCCTACGTGAGATTGGAATCAAATCCCAACTCAATTCATAAATCTCTTCTCCTTCTTCGTTCTTATCATAGTAAACATTTTTTAGCATTGTTAAAATGTGCTTGAAAACTGCATATGGCACATTACGTGATTGAGAGCAAAATAGTAAATCCATCTTACTGAGATCAATGATCAAGCCCAAAGCCAACGTTTTAACTAAGAGTATTAAAGCCTTAGTAACATTATAATCGTTATCTAAGTAAGGATAAAATGTTTCCATGCTCTGAATATTTTCCATTGAATCTAATTGCATAGATTTATTGAAAAATGATAAAACATTAAGTAGACAGCTTAATATTAAAACATCCTCCGAATTTTTGACATAATCAACTTCCTCAATTGCTGATAAATCTTCGAAGCTTGACATTTTGGAAAAGAGAAACTTTACTGCTTCTGCATAATACTTATATCCACCTCCCTGATAAAACAGATATGCAGGCACAGTCTGCAAAATACCTGCGCCAGTGATCGTTGTTTTAGGAAAAGTAAAAACATAGGTGTTGAAATTAAACACCACAAGAAAATAGGATATATGATTTTCCAATTCCACTGCTCTTAGCATGCTAATGATTTGTTTGGTCGCCTCATCAAAAATATGTACCTCGAGTGCTCTATCATAATCTTCCAAATCTAAATCTTTGACCTTCGATAATCGCAACAAACATCTAAACAGCATAGATGTACAAGACTGTAACCTACTAAGCAGCGATCTCGTTTGAAATGTATTCTTGAATTTTGCTGACGTGTAATTATCTTTTTGTTCACGTTTCGAGGGTTTCTCAGCATGTATTTGAATCGGTGGCGTATGTGCCGTTGGTGGTGGCAGCGTTAAACCAATTACCTTATCAGGCATATTTGAGGTTATGTACATCTCCTCCAGGGCACACTTTTGAAACAATAACCTCAAATTTTCGATTAATTTGAAGCCATTTTTGTCAAAATAATCCATAATCTGTAGCACTCTTTTTGGAGACAAGGATGTAAGATTAACATACACATCAGTAATAATGTAAATCAAAGCGGTAAGCTGGGATAACTTACTCAAGGCATTCTCTACATCCAAATTGTTTCTTCCAGGTTTCGCCTTCAATATAAAACTTTCTTCATTAGAAGACATGAGGTAATCGTTTAAACCATCTAGGTTTTCTGCTAGCATCTTGATCAACTCTGGGAAAGCAAAGTCTTTGTATTGCTCGTCAAATAGTTGCAATACGTCTGTAAAATTTAGAAAAGCTTGAGAAGAAGTGTAGTCAAATGGCGGATTTTCCATAACAATGATGGAGAATAATTCTTTAACTGAGATTTTTTCTGGTAACTTCTCTAATTTGGAATTTTCTAAAGTCATCCCATAAAGGATATCTGCAAAACAATCCACAATGGGTGTCGAATCTTGCACATCCCAAAAAGAAAGCTCCTTCTCATTATCTTCCATAAGTATTACATTTTCGTCTTTGTTTCTGTAAAAAAAGTCAGAATTGTCGCAATATGTATAAAGAAACTTTTGATTAAAGTTGATATAATGTGGCAATTCCTTCACTATATCGCAGAAGCAATCTAATATTAAAGGCTTCAATTCTGGGTAGTGCCTTGAAAGTTCATCCATAGATGCGCCCAGGTCAATACACTCCGCCTTCCAATGTAATACTTTAGCATAGTCAGAGTTTGTGACAACATCAAACAAAAATCTAACCATGTTTTTTTCTTTTACCTTCTGCAATCCCTCATTATTCAAGCAAAGTGCTGAGATTACGTCGGGCAAAATTGATAGCAGTTCGGAATATGGCCCTAATAGCTCACGGAAGTGATCTATGATATAAGGGATTAGACCTGCTTCCAATAAAATGGGATAGATGGTTGGCTCACTATTGATAACCTTTTGTAATACATCCAAAACATAAGTTATCAAAGTGTAACCAAAAACAGGTCTATTTTCCAGAATTTTCTTTAGCGAGCCTAGTATTGGAGAGTCAATCAGATTTCTAATGCGATCTCCAGAATCAGTCTTCAAAAGCTTCAATACTAATTTCAACAAACTCCTAATATATGCTAGTTGCCTAAATGACACGGAATAATAGACCACAGAATACTTTGGCGGCGTACCATAGTCCGGGTTTGCTAACGCAAAATCAACTTCTTCAGTTATTAAGTTGATCAAGGTAGTAAATCCATTATTGTTGATGAATTCACTTGATGATTCACCATCATTAATGACAGCCTCCAGTAGATGTGTCGCAGATGCCATAGTGCGTCTATACGGCGATTTTCTGACTGAAATTATATCGAGTAAACTTGAGATTAATCCAGCTGACAATAATGAATCATGTAATGTCTTAACATCGCTCAAATTAGAAATGAGATAAAACAAACGAACATTATACTCTTCATCGACCTCAGGGGAACCTTCTCGCAGAATCTTGCTTATATAACGAAGAATCTGAAACATTAATCCATGTGACATATTACCGCCCAAATTCCTTACAATATCAGAACACCAAACGTGCCTCAAAGAAACACATTCTAATGCAAATAATGAATCCATTCTGATTTCCTTTGGAAGTTTTGTTTCGGATAATGATATAAAATCCGTTAGACTGTTAAAAGCATATGGGTCTACTTCGAATAGCTTTGAGCTAACTTGTGGAGGATGATAAATAGTATTCGTGGCTGCAATTGCATTGAATTTGGTCCGCAATATCATGTTTCTTAATTCTATATTTTCAAACGAGTTATCACTGAAAGCCTTAGCAATAGCTACCTTAATTGAATAATCAAACCAGTTTTCTGCTGGAAGTGTTTCCATACCTTTATCGTATAGCTGCTGTAATGAATGTGATTGCAAGTCTTCCTTTGAAAGCAAAAGCTTTTTCATGGATGAAGATTGAGTGTTTCCTTCCTTAGTTTGTTGTGATCCTGCTAAAGAGGAAGCCTTTTTTGAAGTATTTCCAGATGCAGTATAATATGCATATTTTAGTTTTGTCCATTTTAATGGATATTTCTTATCGAAGAAGAGATCTACTAGAGAGAAATGATCACCATTATCGTCCATAGTAGATGATGGTAAAGCCAATGCTAATTTCAAAACTTTCTTTTTCAAGTCCGGATTCCCTAGTATATTTTCTGAATCAATCCTATCGCGTGATATAATGTAACGTTCGCCCATAATAGCCAAGACTTTGACAGCGTGTAGCTTTATTCTAAAATTTGGACAGTTTAGAAAGTTATTCATAACATCCATGGATGAATATATATATCTGTTTTCTGTATTGCAGAGGAGTCTAGTAGTAAATTCCATTAAATCTACACTTAATTTTTCATCCTCTCTAGACATTTCGATAAGTTTAACAGATTTTTTCTTGAAATCAGTCGATGCATAAGAATATTTTGTAACAATTCTTGATAATATCTCGTCGATTCGATTCAAAACCGGCGTCCAAACAAACAAGTCATCTCGGGACCTATCCCATTCTTGTATTTCATTTAGTTTCTCAACAAAAGCAGCCTCATGACATTGTGTTAGTTCGTCCAATAAAGGTTTGAATGTTTTAGCATTCTGCTCCTTTTGCAGTTTCTCAAACCTACTCAGTTTTAGCATCGTTTAAATTTTTCTTTCCTTTGTCGACTTTCGAAAACTATCTGTAGTTTATTAGTGACAAGAAGGTTATCTTTCCGACCAAAAAAATCAAAGAGTCTTGTTCAATAAAATTCAAGTAAATTCAGATTCTAACGATTCTTCGAAGCGAATATACTACTCTCTTTATGGTGGTTATCTACTTGCTGATCTTCAGCATTGATATGCCAAATTCATTTTCCTCTTTAACATAAAAAGGGCAATAATGCCAAATTCAGCTAAATATGCCGGGTAACCTGCAGCAAAGAACAGTTACAGGATAGACATTTATATATGATGCTAAACCCTGATTAAATAATTACTGCTAACAACATCATTCCTTGTCTGGTGTCGAGCAAATTGATCAACTGAATTATGGAGGAATTGATTGATGAGAGGGCAAACTCAATCAAGATTCCGCCTTTTTATGATAAATGGGGTTTATTTTCGGCCTCCCCACCTCTCTTCTGGTTGTTTTTGCTGGAGTTGTGATATTGCTTGCATTATTGGGATGAACGACAGTAGTTTGGGGCGCAAATTTAGATATAGTAGGAGCTGTAGTTAGAGGAGGAGAGCCAATAGGAGAGCCATCTTTGGCTCCTGTTGGATTATGACTGCTCAGATTATCATTAGGTTCTACATTAGCACCAATTTGTTTACCTTTGGGAGCAAACTTTTCGTAGAAAGAATCTCTTGTATTTTCAATACCCTTTTCTTTAAGAATTGCAGCGGGTACATGTTTCGAAGTACTTTGGTCTAAAGTGTGCTTAATTGATTGCGCCTGATACTTAGGATCAAACATATTCTCTTGCGGAATATAACCTTTATTTTGTAACGATGGTGCAGCTTTTGCTGTAACAAATGTCACTGATTCAATCGGCGAGGAAGAAGTTGCATTTGGCACAGGCTCTATAACAGGTTCGAGTTGATAGTCTCGTCTTTCCATGTTAATTATGTCCTCATCTTGAAAATCGTCGCTGAACATGAGGGAATCATCCAGTAGTTCATCCTGTTCCGATGCTGTTTGTTTACCCCCGCTGGTTAAATTAGAAGGTTGGTTGTTCTCATGCTGACCTATACTCTTGATCTTTGCAATAGTATCTCGGTGTATTTCATCTTTACCATTGGGTATGGTTTTCACAATAGTCCCTACCTTAGCTGTTTGTCTTCTTTTATTCGTATTCACCTGTTTCGAGCTAGTGTTTTCTATTGTATTTGATCTGGAGCTCTCCGTGATCTCATCGGAGGGACGAAACAAGTTGCCTTCATCAAAATCTGGTGGATCGAATTTAACTTTATCAATTCTGGAGAGAAAATCTTTATCATAAAGACAGTTACCCAATGCATTACCGAATCCCCTTAAAGATCTCTTCATTGCATCGGTGACAGCAGACTTTTTAGCTCTTTCAAAAGCTGCTGATTTCCTCCGTTCGTTTTCAACAGTTCCATACCCAATATCTTCTCTATAACTTCCACCAGTGAGTGTTACTCGAACAATGGCGGTACAGCCTATGCAAAATTTGCCTTGCCGTTCATCTAAAAAGTCAATGGTGACACTCTTTACCTCTGTAGACCAACCGTTGTACCCAAATATTTGATTGGCTAAATTGATGACCCTCCAACCCTCAATATAAGCGATTCTACTGCTACCATAGCCCACGCGCTTCGAGATATACTCTGGTCCTAGTTTTTTATCAAGTTTCACCTGGATGTCATCTGCGGAATGGGAGATATAGGGTTTCTTCTCCTCCATAATAGAAGTTGTAAGAGTGCCCCGAATGAGTTTATACTTCCAATCGTAATGTCAGATACGATAAGCTTTCTGCTTCTTATTGAGCTACTAATGTTCAGAGGTGGCAAAGCGCGTTGCGAAAATGAGAAGAGCATCTTGCGCGATTGATTGAAAAACTTCAACTACAGACCTTCTTGATAATTCAACAACCGAGATAAACAAGAAACAGAGGTACTTTGAAGAGCAATTGACAATTTTCACTCCACACTAAAGAACTGATTATGCTGGATGGTTCAAATTCATTAAGCTCGAGATATAGTTATCACACAATTTTCAGTGATATATGCAAAACTCGATTTAATCACCTCGCGACTCGCCTTTTACTGACAACAACAGTTCTTGAAGCATCTGTCCTCACTCTATTTTCTCATGGATATACAACCACATTTGAGCGCATATTAATATTCCCACTTAGGTTTCTATTGATATACTTGGCGAACCTGTTTATTATTATATGCAGGAAGAATTATTTACATGTGCAATACAGGGGTTATTCAAATTTCCTAAAAAGCGCATTGGGTCAATTATTTTGCATCAGGTTTATAATATATGAACTGATCCATAGTGTTTGCAGTCTTTGCATCTCAGTTGCAATTAGCGATTTTTTCGGATTAGCTGGTTTCTCAAGCTCCTCATACAACTTTACCAAATGCTATCGAATGCTAATTTGCATTCTACTACCAACAATATATACTCTTCAACATTGCATTTTCGATCTGGATAGACTTTCTTTCAATTTTGAGATTCATTTTAACCCACCACAACAATACATTTCCTCGCACTTAAAGAAGATTTTTGCGAAATCGGCTATCATGACTGCCTGTTTAACTATTCTATCACCATTTGTTTTCCTATCAATAACACCGAGATGGGAAATTGGACTACAAGACTCCCTGAAGATGGTAGCTTTGTGTTTTTGCATTCTTTTCAATATCGATTTTATCAATGTTGCTTTCAATGCACATATGTCTATTGGATGCCTTCACAAAGGTAAACCTATATCTTCTCTTTCCTCAACTCCTATGGAAGCGTTGGTGACAGGATTAAGATCTAAAAGACTGTTCACTAAGCTGACTGCTTTTCAGGAATTATCATACAGAGCCACATCTTCTGATTTCTCATTAAGATTACCTATTTATCACAATAAACACAGGAACACCCATGTTTGGCCTGTAATCCTGAGGGAATGCTTGCTTACAGTACAAGAAACCAACGAGTCTGTCACAAATTACTTAGATGCACTAGAAAAAAGTTTAAAAACACAAAAACACACATATTACAAGTCAAGAAATATATTTGCAGCTCACAGGGAAGAGCTATTTGGAAATGAAGCGTCCGTAAACCGTAACAGATCCACATCTATGCAATCTAGAATACCCGGAGCCCCACCAAATATGCAAGACGATGCTCTACATAAAATTACATTGAAAGATGACAATGTATTGATAAAAAGAACCCTACAGCAAAAAAATGAGAATGATCCTCGTTTATTTGATAAAAATATGCAAGCAAGTCACTCTTACAATGAACCGATTATCACTCAGGACACCACCTTGACAGCATTGATAAGCACCCTTATCGCTAATGTAAAGAATTGCATCAGCTCTTTTTTCTTCCCATCGGGTGTTCAGCTTCAAACTAATACACAACACCTTTCAATTATTGATGCTTGGTGCATTTCGAAAAGAAGACAGGCCGAAAAATTGGTTCCACTGCCAGTCTGTCATGCAGAATGCATAATATCATTAATGGGACTGTTAATTAACGCATTAGAGGAGGACCCTAAAGGTGGAGTTGTGTCATCTGTCGGTGAAGTTTTAAAATGCCTTGAAAGGTCTGTTGGCTCTTTAGGAAGATTTGCGGATTGGAATCCCGATATGACCAAATATTCTGCAGAAAAAAAAGGTAGTCCAGATGCTGTCTCGATACTGTACGACCTTTCTGTAAGCTCATTTCTGGAAATAGTGATCAAATATAACACATTATTAAATGATCTCTATCTTGATGAAGATGTTGTCAAACTGAGCAGTTGGGTTTTGGACATGTGTGGACAATAGTTTCATACTATGAAGGTTTCATGTTTCATTTAATTTACTGAATATATCCAAAACTTACATTTCTTTTTATTTAATGTATACATATGCATAATTGTAAGTCTCATGGTTTTTTCGTCCCCAAGGCTGGTGAGTTTCTACCACTATCTCTCACGGGCGGAGTTTTATTGTCGAGGAATACAGGTTTTAAAACTTGCTCATCAAAATTATGAAACCATTGAGAGTCTGAGTTAAAAATATTACCAAATGTATCTTTAAGAGCCTGTCTATCCAACATTAAGCCGGGTGCATCAGCGCTTATACCAGCAGCCGATGGGCTATCATCTAATAATGTTGAATTAGGATGTGGTGAGAATTCATTGGGGAGCATCAAAGAAGAGCCTATCGGGGTACCGTCATCCGAATATGGTTGCATAACATTACTCTGACTAGTATTTCCAATTGGGGAGGATCTTGGTGCCTCGATATCGAACTCATCATCGCTCATGTCATTTTCGTCGAAACAACCAGTCTTAATATTCAAAATCTCCAACATACCAGCAGTGGTACCACCAAAAATGATAACTGTTAGAACAACAACAACTAGAACAGTTGCCAACAAGGTAAATTTGAATTCTCCCTTCAAAGCCATTGCCAATGCAACACCAACGGCCCCTCTCAATCCTGCCCAAAAAGTCATTACTTGATAATTGTAAGGTATCTCGTCAGGGATAGAAAGGTTTTCAGAGGTAGAAGCCCTAAGCGATCTAACAGTTCTAAGCCTATAGACCCAGTTAATAAACCTAGATAATGGGAAAACAGAACACCAACGTGCCACACATATCGACAGCGCTGTGATAATTATCAGAACTGGCTTGTAAACTAATTCAACTTGAGTAAATAGTTCCAACCCTAAGTAAATGAAAATGAAATTCTCCGACAATCTAGCCAACAGCTGGAAGATGAATTTAATCGTTATCTGAGTACGTCTGGACATATTATAATACGCGTAGTGTTTCAAGGTGATTCCACAAAACAACAGAGAGACAATTCCTGACATGTGACAGCCATTAGAGAAGAAATAAGATTCGTAAGCAATCAACAGCACAATACAGCTTTCTATCTGAGGGTATCTCCTGATATGCGTGTGTTTTAAAATCAATGCTACTAATATACCAATAAGAAGTCCAATCAACAAAGATACCATGAAAGTCATCAAAAACAAACCGATACCTTCAAACAAAGATGAAATACCTGCTGGAGAACCGCGTAATTTCTGGCATGTTTCGAACATAACGATAGATATTGCATCGTTTAATAGCGATTCGCCGAATATAACAGTGTATAATTTAGGATCAACTTGGTAAGCATTGAAAATAGACAAAATTGTGACCGGATCTGTTGCAGACAACGTTGCACCCACAGATAAAGCATCTAAAAATGAGATATTGATACCTTCAAGTCCTAAGGACGTCCATATGAAGATTATAATACCCAACACCACCGCCGATATGAATGTACCAGGTATAGCAAATGTCAAAATTGAGAACATATTATTGAAGAAATTCACTTGGTTAAGTTCATATCCAGAATTCAAAATAATTGGCGGCAGCAAAAAATTGAAGAAATACGACGAGTTAAATGTCACAGAGTCTTGAATATAATGCCCTGGTGACATTCTAATGATAAGACCAACAACCATACCATAAAAAATCGACAAGACGGTTTCGTGAACTGCTCTGATACGCTTCTGTGACAGATAATAGCTTGACCAAAGAGCAGAAATTAGTAGAAATAGAAGGATACAAAGTGCCCATGAGAAGAACATCTCTTCAGCAATTGGATCTACATTATCATCTCCATCATCACTCAGTGGATCATTTGCACTCGGTGATCCTGGCATTGGTGGTAGCAGCTCGTCATCGTCATCCGAACCTGTCGCTACCTTTGCTGCACTCAGCACTAGCTTGAGCGATATACTAATCACAAATTTAAGCAACATTGCTCATCCATTCACACAGCAAGGGAAATCGATAGGAATCTCACAAAGTCTCAACCAATTTTCAGTAGATAATTCATTCTAAACAACAAAATCGATTGTCTAAGATTAACGGATCCCTTTATGGAATACATTTCTTAGGTTCCTCGCTTCGCCCAGATCGTAAAGAACAATCTGTGAAAAAAGCGGTGTCTAAATATGAATACCACAACTTAAGATGGGACTTCAATTCTAATTGAATGTTTTCAATCTTAATGAGTATTGACTTGACCTTCTTTGAGGTGGACTGAACTTCCAGATCGCGAAGTTCCACTGTTAAACACATCTGATATGAGAAAACCATTTACAATCATATTGACAAAAGAGTAACTCATCTTGCGCGAAGCTGAAGCTTGCACAGAGATTTGAGGCAGATCAACTGTTGGTCGAATCATTGCGTAATTATGATTCTGATAGATTGATTATATAATACAACGATCCCACGTGACATCGAAAATTTTTCAGTTTGTGTTTTCTTTAATAGCTTTTTGATGAAAACAATATCAAGGTTTGAAAAATCGATGATGAATATTTACGTTTGGTATATCTTATTGCAACTGAAGTGATCCAAGAACGTGTACCAGTTACAATAAATAGTGTGGTGGTTAGCTTTGCGAAATTATACTCGTGTATTTACAATGTCCCGTCCAATCGTTATGTCAGGCCCAAGTGGCTGTGGTAAATCTACACTGTTGAAGAAACTTTTTGCTGAATTCCCAAACAAATTCGGATTCAGTGTCTCATCAACTACCAGATCACCAAGACCTGGTGAGGTTGACGGTAAAGATTACAACTTTGTCACTGTCGAGAAGTTCAAAGACATGATCTCCAAGAAGGAGTTTGTTGAATGGGCTCAATTCTCAGGCAACTACTACGGTACCACTGTCAAGGCCGTGAAGGACGTCGCTGATGCCGGAAAAATCTGTATATTGGATATCGAAATGCAAGGTATGAAGGCTGTCAAGTTCGAAACCGATCTAAACGCAAGATTCCTCTTCATTGCCCCTCCTTCCGTAGAAAGTCTGGAGCAAAGACTCAGAGGCAGGGGTACTGAAACTGAAGAGTCTATTGCAAAGAGATTAGAAACCGCAAAGGGCGAACTGGAATACGCACAAACCGGTGCTCATGATAGAATCATTGTTAATGACGATCTTGAAAAGGCCTACATCGAACTTAAGGAATTTATCTCCTCTGAATAATTTCATCTACATAAATCTCTTATATATCTATGCGCTCATAGTGCTTTTATTGATCTTTCAATCAGAAGCTCTGTTTTTCCTACCAGGGTCGTTTTTATCACCGACACTTGCGAGAGCATTTTCCGGTGATATATTTGCAAACAGCATAAATGCAAAAAGCTACAGGGAGAGAAACAACGAGTGTTCTTGGTTACCTGAAGCCTTCACAAGGTAATACAAGATTAATAATAGCTCTATATTATCAGTTTAGTTTATCAAATTTTCAACGAAACTGAAAAGTCCATAATGTCGCGTATCCCATCAAGTTTCGATGTGCAAGAGCCTGATTTAGATGAAATGCCTTTTGGCGAAAGAATCATCTACCACTGTAAACAACAACCTTTGGTACCCATCGGATGTCTATTGACAACAGGTGCTGTTATCCTTGCGGTCAAGAATGTGAGGAGCGGGAACAAGGCAAAGGCGCAAATATATTTTAGATGGCGTGTGGGATTGCAAGCTGCGACGTTGGTAGCACTGGTTGCAGGTTCTTATTTGTATGGAACCTCTGTTCAGGAAAAGAAGGCCAAAGAGGACCAAATGAGAGAAAAAGCTAAGATGAGAGAACAGCTATGGATTCAGGAATTGGAAAGAAAAGATCAAGAGACACAGTACAGAAAAAAGAGAGCTGAAATGGCTAGATTGAAGACTCAAGACGATGAAGAAGCCATAGAAAGGCTGCAAAGGGAACTAAAAGAACTTGAGTTTCAGATAAGGGGAAAAAATGACTAGAAATAGTCTTGTCTTCTTCTTGTATATTTTTTCACATCTTTCAGCAGGCTTCAAATCACTAAACCTCAATTTTACCCAAAATAGTGATCAATCGAGCTTATGACCCTTGTATATCGATAAATAACGTTAAATACCGATACTTACCACTGATTTTTTACATTAATTCTTTACCTATATAATTATGCAATTATCACTCTGAACGTTGTTAATTATGGAGTGCGAGGTGGCTTCTAAGATCATAATAAGGTATTTAATGAGAATTAAAGTTGGAGACTTTGATCTATTATTGATATAAAAGGTATGGTCCGGGACATTTCGTAGTATTGATAATAAAGTGTATGGTTCACAGAAAAGCTAGATTAAATATGGTCGAATATAAGGAGGGTATGATGGAATGTTTGGCGTTGGCGCCTCTAAAACTCATTATATGGTCGTCAGACAAAACCCTGGTACATACAAATATATTCGTCAACGCGCATCCCAAGGCTACAACAGGGTATTTACTGCAGTATATTCACTCACAGATCAAGGCAGAACAAGCAGCTATTGGTCAGGGCAAAAGTGGAGAGAGAGGAGTACTGTGTGAAGTTTCAGAGTACTGCTTATATTACAGATCGCTCAATGAACTGCGGCTAGATAGCTTGTTACAAGATTTAGAACCTGAAGCCAATAATATGTTTATCAGACTCCAGTTGGAGCAAAAACGGTCATTTGGTGGGGAATCGATAAATTTGGATTACGATTTTAACGAAGATCTCAAGACTGTGAATCTACAGTTCAATATAAATGCGCTATCGATAGACAAAATCATGTCTAGAATGGAATTTAACATACCAATGAGCATCAACATAGCTGGACTAAAAAAAATAGCTTTGAAACATTTGTTTGAATACGAAACAGGTAATAATACGAAGAATCTCTGCCACGTCAAGGGTGATCACAGCACCTCTGATATCATTGCCTTTATAATCAAAGGAGAACAATCGCCAATTTACTTAAACGATCCTAATGTAGAGCTATATGATGATTTGACGCTAGGAAAAGTCTTAGGGTTTGATTTTCCACCTCAAAAACACAGCTATTTCACGCTAATGTTTAAGGTGAGACATGGTCAGTCATCAGAGGGCGACATGGAAGATTCCATTAGTATTGAATTTGTCTCTGACTCAAAATTGTCCATAAACACCATGTCGATTACAGCCGATACAACAGTGGAGGAGGTCAAAGAATTTATTTGTTCCACTTACACTCATTCCCTCAGGCTACAGACAAATGATGTTAAATTGATCTATAAAGGTCAGCTAGTGCACACATTAGATTTTGCTGGTCAGCCATCCAAAATGATGGAATACATCAATGGATCTGAGGGAGCGAAGATCCATGTCCATATAAATCAAGAATATAATGAACCAGGTCCGGGATTCTGGAGTGAGCTCTTTAATAGCCCCGATAGGTTTGAATTTTTACCACAAGCAACTTTAGAGGCACAGTCAATGCTGCCAACGTTTTCCTCACAATCTAGAACTGCTTCGATCCCTGTATCATCCCTCGAAAAGAAGCCTAAATTAATGAAAGTTGATAATTATCAACGTCAATACGTCACAGAATCGGGATTGCCCTGTCAGCTGGACCATGAAACATATCTAAGATGTTTGGTAGAAGGTAAGAAGGAGGTATTTGTTCCCTCACATGTATTAGAACCAAGGGAGATTAAGTTACAAATCGAAAACGATTCCATCCCAGTCTCATCACTGGACTTCATAATTGAGAATGGGATTGTAAAGCTTTCACCACATTTAGTCTCAAGAATAGAGTCAAAGTTTGACATAGAAGTTGTCAAGAGCACTGCGGTAGATATTGAAGAAACCAGTGGCAACGTATTCGGAATAGCAGGGCAAAGTATTTTTTCCCAGGGACAGTTAGCAGGCAACCAAAGGAGTTTTTCTGTAACCGTTTTCCCCTTAATGCTTCTTGTTTTCAAGACTATATATCTGATTGCCAACAACTCAATCGTACCATTCTTCTTTGTGTTAGAATTATCCACAATTCTGTCATGGAAGTACACCGCTCTAGTTGCAGCCATGTTTCTTATCAGGACTATTTGGAGCACAAGGGAAATCTGGGAAATCTGGAGCGATTATTTTAGCTCAAGCGAGCTCACCAACGAAAGGTACATGGAAATAAAAGAATACATTAATTGCAAATCTCTTTCCAAAGAATTTTACATTGAATGTACATTAAACACAGCCGTCACTGACATATTGATGTCTTCAAATTTCCGTGTTTCAAGGCAGAGACTGTACCAAGCATTCAACAACAACAATTCAAATGAAACTGATGATTTAGCAACCTTGACATCTTTAATGGAAAAGCTAGCAGCGGGAGAAATTGAAAAGGAGCCAATAGATGACTTTATAATCAGTTGTTTGGACATATACGACACCTCACGAGACACAATACCAATATCTTACCAGGACTCCATGAGAAAACTCCTCATACTAGCCAGAAGGGACATGAAAAGAAGCATCGCCCCAGAATCATTACCGCTATACAAAAAATTCCTGATAAAGGTTAAAAGGGCCATGGACCGCGCCAGACAATCCCAGATCTCAACAATCATTCTAGAACATGTGGTTCCAGATCCTAGACATGACACAATTCCGGTTGCAATTCTTAAGAACCTCACTCTATTTTTTCTAGTGATGATACCCCCTATCAAAAACAAGGTCGACACAATACTAGAAGAGCGTGCCAGGGTCGAAGAGCAGCAGCATACCGCTGCTGAACAAGAAAATGAACAATTCGCACAACATACAGATCTTCATCCGATTCCAGAGCAGGTACCGTTTGCTACAGGCCTCGAACAATATCAACAAGATATCTTTCCCGTTCATGATTAAAAAAGACAGTAACACCTAAACACTTTCTATTGGCTAACATTATGTATATATGCATTTAGCACAATTTACACCCATCTAACATATTTGATCTATGTAAACAAACATGTACTTAAGGCTGGAATCCTTTTACTTTTGATTGATTACTCACCACGTTCATCTTGCCAGTATGTAATCCTCAGGGTTGTAAGCGGCTTCAACTTGAAAGGAAAGAAAGTTCGAGACTCCGAAATCATATCTGTGAAAATTACAAATCAATAAAATGTCCGGGTAACGTATAAGGAAAGGTTGGAAAAGTATAAAAGGGGCGAATATTGAATGAAAGATATGTTGGAAAATGATCAATTGACAAGAGAGTACAAGCAATTGAGACAAACTCACAACATAAGTATAATAAAAATGGTCGCACAAGTTCAAAAACCAGCCCCAACCTTTAAGAAGACTGCTGTCATTGACGGTGTATTTGACGAAGTTTCCTTGGATAAATACAAGGGTAAATACGTTGTTTTGGCTTTCATTCCATTGGCCTTCACTTTTGTCTGCCCAACCGAAATTATTGCATTCTCTGAAGCTGCTAAGAGATTCCGTGACATTGGCGCTGAAGTTTTGTTCGCTTCCACTGACTCTGAATACTCTTTGTTGGCTTGGACCAATGTTGCTAGAAAAGATGGTGGTTTAGGCTCTGTCGACATCCCATTGGTTGCTGACACTAACCACAGCTTATCCAGAGATTATGGTGTTTTGATCGAAGAAGAAGGTATTGCTCTAAGAGGTTTGTTCATCATTGACCCAGCTGGAGTTGTTAGACACATCACCATCAACGACTTACCAGTTGGTAGAAACGTTGAAGAAGCTTTGAGATTGGTTGAAGGTTTCCAATGGACTGACAAGAACGGTACCGTCTTACCATGTAACTGGACTCCAGGTGCTGCTACCATCAAGCCATCTGTTGAAGACTCCAAGGAATATTTCTCCTCTGCTAACTAAGAAGCTGGGATGCTCCTTGAGGAATATAGATCGTAAATAGAATTGGTAGGGGGTTTGTATATGCTATCTACACAATATAACTATAATGTTTATTTGAATGAATTAATCTTTATAACCAGAGAGAGTGAACGCTCTTTGCATATATTTCTTCCATTGTTCCTTATTAGTTATCAATTCTGATGCCAATTTGATGTAGTCCTTTACTAGTAGTCCATCAAGTGGATAGGGGTCATCATTAGAGGTGTATTCGACTTGGTATTTAAATGCAGCTTCTGCAGCTTCAGAGGGATCTTTACCGTCTTTGATCAAAGCTTTATAGTCCTTGTCAATTTGCTTCAAATCTGCATAATATTGAATAAACTTAGTTGGAGAAAACAATTGAGGTCTATGACCTGGTCCAAGTGGTAAGTTCCTGGGCTTCGGTTTTGGTATTGTCTTGTCAACCTTAGTCACAGCTTGAATGGATAAACCACCATATTTGTCATCGATTTCAACATCATTATCCATTGTATCCTCTAAATTCTTGAAGAAACTATCCCAAGACTTTGACTTTAGTACCGATTCATCTTCTTCGAGACCAGTCAAGTTATACTCCCATATACGGAAACTAGGATTGAAAGTAGGAATAACGGAGCCTGCAATATTAACGATCGAAAACCGCTCGGAAAATTCCTCAAGTGTCTTTTTCCCTTTCTTTTCTTTCTTTGACTTTTTTCCCTTCTTCCCTTTCTTCTCAATGTATTCAATTACTGAATCCTCTAATTTATCATGAACTTTCTGATAAAATGTGTCCCTGACTGATTTCATATATGATTCTTTTTCAACCGGTTTTGCTCCCAATGCATGCGTTTCACTTACAGAGAGTGCATAATCCCACATAATATCATCCTCATCCTCATCCTCATCATCATGCTCATATGCATAGATATCTTCTTCTTCCTGTAGCGATAGAGGCACGACGGCATTTTCCTTTTCTTTAATCACTTTCCAAGCTTTTTTTCCATCTGCCGGTATAAAATGGTCCATATTCATATGGCCATAAACGCTACCAATAATAATATCCCTATATTCATAAGTCCATAGAGTGAACTTATCATAACAAGAATCGGCATAATTTTTCGGTATGGGAGGTACATGGCCAGATAACCAAACTTTGACACCTCTTTCTCTAAATTCTTGCAAAACATTGCCAAACCATACTAGAAGCTGATAACCCGGCTGTTTCTTGGAATTACAATTGTCGACTAATGGATTAGACTTGAATAAGTAAAGTGTGTTTATTGAAACAACGGCCAGTTTACCAGGTATCACCTCCGTAACAAAACTAGAGGAACGGTCAAAAATTCTTTGTTGTGCCTGTGGCACAAACAGATTCCAAATTCTATAATACTCTCTTGTTTGTAGAGTTGGTCCCATAGCAAATAAGTTATGAGGAAAAACATCGTTGTTACCAAGACTGGGCACCACAATGGCATCAAAATCTCTAGGATTATCACTTTCCTTATCTCTAAACAACGCATGCATCTTTTGTGCCAAGACTTCATTCATATCGAAGATCTCCGATTCAGTTCTAGGAATTTGACGATCATTGTCGTGACGAACGTTATCTCCAGTCCATATAACAAAATCTATTTCGTCTCTAATATTTTCATCAATCCATTTTAACGTGTATTCCATTAGATCTACAGGTGCATCACAACCAGCGCATGCCATACCAAATCTTGGAGCTTTGTCTTTTTTGCCATCTGGTTTACCTCTGTGGCATTTGTTGTCAATAGATGTTCCCTCTTTGTAGTAGGAATCTGGATGGATATCGGTTATGTGCAGGAATCTGCCATGTAACTTTTTTTCCTTGCCATTAGAATCTTTGATAATGACAGGTTTCCGTACTGTAAGTCCTAGATCATTCAATTGTTTGTTCTCTTCAGCTATTCCAAATGAAAAATTACTGCTGCCGGACACTATTTTAAATTCTGAGATACCGATGTCGTTGCTCCTAACAATACCTATGAAATAATATAAGGCTACTACCAATCCAGCTATAACACCAAATAGGTATTTAAGTGGCCTCTGGATATTTTTTTCCCCTGAAGAACCTTCGAGCGTTTCCTTAGCTGAGATTTTTATTACCATCTCCGCTCTAAGAATATCCCACTCACACACTCTCTCTCAATTATCCTCTCAATGTCTGACTAAAGTTTCAGTATTCATGCGCAATACCACCCTCAGGCCTTTTGATTGGAACTCGCAATTGTTCAATCGAAACCACCTCTTTTGTTGCAGTTTTCCAGATGTCTTATTTTTCATGCCGACAAGGAGAAATGAGATAAAAACCAATACACTTAGAGAAGGTCCAAAAAGAAGAGCACGTGCCATTTTTTAGGGCAAAATACAACCCTTTAACGATTTATTATGGTCATTATACACGTGTATCTTTGAAACATTTTTGAAACATATCTGAAACAAGTTGGAGTAATTTTTAACGTTAATGAAAACATATCCCTTTAAACGGCAGATTCATCACGTGAAAACGCCAGTTTTCGTTTCCAGAAACTTTTTTTTTTTAGAGAAAGTTAATTTCGTGGAAAGATAAACATACTTCCGAAATAGGACGAATTAGGAGCCTTCAAACGCCATGTTAATAATCTCATCACCTAATTGGGGCAATATGGGGACGCGAGACGCGGAATTCGTTCGAGAAAGTCACATTACGCGGACCTTATTGAATGCAACTGCAACCAGTGAACGCGACTTGATCAATATGCATTCTCGATTGGGATACCTTATTGTTGATCAATGATTCTTGAAGACCAGACAAATTGATCCTGAATGATCGGTATATAAACAACAATGTAGATAGTAATGAACACTGATCCAGCGATGGTGGACGAGACTAACTTGAAAAGCGTGTTTCAACACCCTATAAGTGAATTTGTTTGTGTTTAGCTTTCAATAATGACGACGAGTGGAAGACCATTGTTACCATCTTTACAATCTCTTCTCCATGGAGAAAGGCGAATTTCAGAGCCTTGTTCTCCTTTACTGGATATCATGAAATCTCGTTTCAACAGTGATGACCAAGGAGTTATCCATTTACCACCATTAAGTGGTGGTATTCCAAGACCTAAGTCTGTTGATAGTGCCTTAAGACACACAATGATGAGTCAGATTACCAAGCCAGAACCTAGAATTGAACCATCAACTCCGCTGCCCAAAAATAATAGTGTCGGTAATTTGAATAATTCGAGTAAAAAAAACGATATGTTAACGCCGCTCTCAGCTGCCAGGGCGATGATAACGCCATCTACAAACGATAAAAAGAGAGCATTTGCATTTATCACACATTCTCAAGAAACGTTTCCAAAGAAAGAACCCAAAATAGACAACGCACCATTGGCACGTCGTAAAAGAAGAAGAACATCAACCCAAGAATTGAGAATTTTGCAAGCCGAGTTCGAGCGGTGTTCTGCTCCAGATAAGCAAAAAAGGCAAGAATTGGCCGATAAATGTAATATGTCGGTAAAAGCTATTCAAATATGGTTCCAGAACAAAAGGCAAGCTCTCAAAAAACAGAGAATTTCAATCAGCAAGACAGTCACGCCGATCGTTGAAGATAACAAAGAATTGGGAAGTGAGAAGGATATTCATATAACACCTTTGGCGAATAAGATGCTAAGAACTCCTGAGAATGACAGCAAACATTCAGTGACAAATGAAATTGCGGTAGTCACACCAAGGGAAAAAGGATCACCTCTAAAGTCAGTTAATCACGAGGTTACTCCAACAAGATCTTCTGTACCAAGATCTTCTCCATCCATAAAAAGAGGGCAAGCATTAACGTTCCATCTAACATCTGATAAGAAGCTTTTAACGCCAGTCAAGACTTCTCCAAATACCAGAGTTAACAGGCTTATCAATGGTACCCCAGATACAATTAGTCCCTTCGGTAAAAGAAGTCGCTCCAACTCACATTCGACTTCAAAACCGAGGTTGGATCAGAAAAAAATTCCATTAAGAGAATTAAATGTCAACACAATGGTGCATTAGTTGTAACAATGGTGAAATTGTAACAATAATGATAATGATTATAAGAATGAACCTGGTGTTTTTATTATTAAGTCATTTCAATCAATATTGTCGAGAGATTCTTGACTTTGCTGTGCTATATATTTTAAGTATTTTTTTTTATAATGAAAGGAGTTTTTACGGATGATTTTATGGATTACATGGTACCCATTAAGATTTTTTATTAGAGTAGTTTTGTTTTCATTTGTTGCTGCAACTATATATGCATAAATGAACTTACTAATTGATATACAATTAAAGAGACTAAATTTAAAATTGTTATAAAATATACTTGTACAATTATGGCAATTTCGCTCAAGCTCTTCTTCTACCAGTAGTCTTGGTGTGTTGACCTCTAACACGTAGACCCCAGAAGTGTCTGACACCACGGTGAGCTCTGATTTTCTTCAATCTTTCCAAGTCATCTCTCAATTTGGATTCAACACCGTTAGCCAAAGTGTGGTAGTCCTTACCGTCGTTGATATCTCTTTGACGGTTCAAGAACCAAGCTGGGATCTTGTATTGAGTTGGGTTTTGCATGATTTGAACAATTCTTTCCAATTCTTCTTGGGTCAATTCACCAGCTCTCTTGTGTAGATCGACATCAGCCTTCTTACAGACCAAGTTGGCGTAACGACGACCAACACCCTTGATAGTAGTCAAGGCGTAAACGACCTTGATGTTACCATCGACGTTGGTGTTCAACAAACTGTTAATATAGTTAGTATAATGCTTTCATATGACTTTTAATAACGCTTAATTATGTGGCATGACTCCGAAATTCCAATCAAAAGGTTTATGGCCATTAAGTTCATCTAATTGTGCCGTTAGATTTAAGGATATTACACATGATAACTGATTATCCTCTAGAAACCTATCGTTTCCCAGACCTATTTTCTGTTCATAATCTTACTGATAGTCCTCACTTTCTTTTCAAACCTCTACCCTCATAACTCTGCATTTTTTCTTGTATTATCATTGCCAAACATACCGTAAAATGTGTTGGAAGGAACCTTGTTCTTGAACAACTAGAGACATCTTTACCCGTTCTTGCTTACGTTTGTATTCTAAAGGCTATTGAAAATTCGAATTAATTTAACATGTACCTGCACACCTTGACAGCTGGAAAATATCACAGTAGTCCAGTATTCCCAATACCCAGGACCTGTCGTGATTCTGCTATTACCATCTACGCCAGATTCTTCCGACACCTTTCCAGGTCGCGACATAGGCTCATGGATCCTAGGCCCGTACTGCGATTCTAGGAAGAGCTTGTTGCATGCTTCTGCCTAAACAGAAGCGTCTCCGGTGTAAGATGCTCTAGAGCTCTCCTTTGCAGAGAGATTGATCTCCGCTCTGAGATCATTTTTCAGCCAACTTTCAGTACTGTTCAATCACCAATGGAGAATTTCCGAAAACAAATTTCTATCGAATAATGATAACCGTGGTGTACGGATGTAAATATAAATTAACATATGTACGGATGTTAGACCGAGACAGTCATGTAATCCAATAATGAAAGGCATGTATGAGAATTACAGAATAGAAGATAAATCTTTGAAAGATGTGAGAATGCAATACTTATTAATATCAGCATTTGAAAGAAGATACATTCATTATGAAAACTATATACAGAGTAGGCCATTTAATCCTAAGAATAAACTATATGCGCTTATCAGCTACTGAGGGGAATGTGTGACTGCCAAGAATTCTAAGGATTCTAATTCAATAAATACCCTTTGAGCCTTCAGAATATCATTGACATCGACGAACTCTTGTTGAACAATGTCAACCTTATCTTTGTTTTCGTCGGTATTTTTCATTAGACCTTCACGTAGTTGGCTTGTGATGAATAGCAACCTCTTTTTTTCTAAGCCATGTTCTTTTAAGAAACGAGAAAAGACAAGATCGCCATTTTCAGTTTCCGAATTTGATGTGGAGATTAGTTCCAGTTCATTCAAATCTAAGTCGCTCGTTTTGCCAAAGTCGTTCGATGCCCCAATGACGAAAAGATTCCCGCTTCTGTATTGATGACTTAATGCATTAAGAATGGCTTGTGAATAAATCTTGTATGGTAAGGATGTTGTATAATCATTTGGCGCGCTCCTAGCTAGAGCTCGAGCACCGTTATGTCTAGTTGGCGAATTAGCGTCACCAGCTCTTGCTCTACCGGAACCTTTCTGAGGTAAAAGCTTACGTCTTGAATATCCATTTTCACTTCTTCCTGGCGGATTTGATGATCCCACACGCTTATTGTCATTTTCATAAACCACAGCCCTCCAAAGAATGTCTCTTCTTAATGGTGCCGCCAGTACGAATGTTGGAACGGGAGCGAATGATAATGGCTCTAATGATGGAAAAGAGCGGATTGTCGCGAAGGTAAAGCGTGGAGCAATTGCAGCATTGGGAAGTATTTTTTCACTAGTACTAGTGGTAGACTGGTAACGAACACTCTCAAGTAGCTAAAGTAATATCGAATTACAAACAGTTAGTATAGATTCGCTTAATAAATGTCTTCTGGGACCATACAGGATCAACCCCTTTGTAGAATAGAACATACCCTTAAAACTCGGCTTCGGGAGAACATTGTCGACCTTTGAAAGATTGGCTAGTGATATAACTATTAGGCGTCAATGTCTAATCATACTATATCTATTGGCCCTTTTCATATTAAATGGATATTCGTTATTTTTCGAAAAAAAATGGGTGCATTTGGTCGGGTAACTTAAATAATGAAAATTTTAGAGTATTGAAAGTCATCTCATCGCTTCAAAAAATATATTGAGAGACACGTTTGGCCCATTGAAGAGTTAAGCACTAGGAACTTAAAGGCTCATCGAGGTCAAGATGTCAGCCAAAACAAGATACTACTTAGAACAATGTATTCCTGAGATTGATGATTTGGTTGAGCAAGGCCTATTTACGAAGAAAGAAGCCTCATTGATCATGAAGAAGAGAACTGATTTCGAGCATAGGTTGAACTCAAGAGGATCGTCTATTGATGATTACATCAAATATATCAATTACGAAACTAGTGTTGACAGCCTTCGTCAGAAACGTGTGAAGAGAATTCTACAGAATTCAAAGAAAAAGAGTATATCGGATTGGTCAATTGAACAAAGAATAACTTTCATCTATCAGAGGGGCTGTAACAAATTTCCGAAGGAGTTAAAATTTTGGGCTCTTTACTTAAAATATTTGAAGACTAGAGGAAGGGGAACATCTTATAAAAAGATCCAAAAGGTTTACAATGAGTTGTTGAGATTGCATCCAACTAATGTAGATGTGTGGATTAGTTGTGCCAAATATGAATATGAGGTTCATGCAAATTTCAAAAGTTGTAGAATGGTGCTTCAAAATGCTCTTAGGTTCAATCCTGATGCTTTCAAGCTATGGTATGAATACATAAAGTTTGAATTAAATTTTATCACAAAATTAATAAACAGAAGAAAGGTTATGGGATTAATAAATGAGAGAGAGCAAGAATTGGATATGTTGAAAGATAATAGCACGCAAAATAAGAACGATGATAGGGATGAGGAAACAAGTCTTGCAATGCCATCTACTGGTGATGTCATGAAAGATAGATTAAATGAACTACCAGAAGCAGATATGAACATGCTCGGAAACGAGGAAACTAATCCAGCTCTACGCGGTGATATTGCTCTAACCATATTTGATGTAGGAATGAAGACATTGGCCCAACAGCATATGAATAGACATAAAGGATATTATGAAATAACAGATGCCAAGATGCTAAAACAATTAAAACTTGAAACGATCACAAAACTATTCGAAAGATCATTGGAAATAATAACCTTATTCGATGAGTTCAAAGATCTGCATAGAGATTATTTGATAAACCATATATTAGAGTATTGGAAAAAGGACCATGATAGTATCCTACTGAAGAACGATCTACCTGAGCTTTACGATGAGATTTTATTTATGGATATTACGTTGAACATAAGATACATGCATGTCGCATCGTTAGATGTCGATCAATTGCAGCTTTCTGTTAAGAAATATTTCGCATACAAAGCTAAACTTGATGAAAATTCAATGAAACGCGTTAAAGAAAAGTATTCGACATATATACGAGAAAACTATCTATCGAAGATGGATTCTCAAAAGGATGAAAGTTATAATATTTTGCAAATGATAGCCAAAAGACTATAGGTTTGCTATTATGTACATATTACATTTTAAGTCTCAAATCCAATTTTGAGTCTGAAAGAACTCAAAAATTTTATTAGCCTTAATGGGCTCTATGTTGAGTAAATCTCTGCATGATTTCTTTTTTAATGTTTCCTCACTTCGCAGAATCTCTCTAAATAATAATTCCTTTATAGCTAGATATGGTTTTGGCAACATTTTTAATTGAATGCATAATTGTTGTTCGTTAGGAGATAATAATCCAAAATCTGAGCCATGTTGGATGTCACTTATTGTCATAACTTTCTTCCTACCATTATTTTCATTGTGATTTTGTGAATAATCTGCGGTTGATCTATGAACACCGCCTGTTCGGTGTCGACCATCGACACCATTAATGGAAGAATAACCACCTAACCCTGTCCTCTCCAACGCTGTCATTCTCAGTTGCTTGTCTCGTTCGTATTTTAATCCAGCTTCCAACGTTGTTATACCATTGGTTCTCCATTCTTGTAGTTGATGTATCCTCGAACGACATCGTAATTCTTCCAGAATATCTTTTGAAAAATCATCAAAGTCTTGTGCAGTCATAACGGTTGCGAATGGTTTAATTCTATTGTACAAATCCTTCGTCTCTTTATTCCTTTTTTTATCGATACTTTGCAGCCTTCTATAGTCTAACAGATTATTTTCAAATAAAACCCTTTTCTTCTCTGCTCTTGTTGTCAATCTGGAATTATAAATATCCAAAACGGCCAATTTCAACTCGATATCCAACGGCTGGTCATCTGGTTCAAAAACCATATCTTTCACGGGTCCTTCGGCTTCATTTTCAAACTCTGTTTCAAATTCGAGTCTACCAGGCATGAAGCCTTGGATTTCATGACAACTTGGTACAGATGCCATAGGTTTTCTCAAAGGTTGTAATGGCTTTTCCCTAAATCTTTCAATCCGCTTCTTTCTTTCTTCCAAAAACTCTTCCTGAGAGACTTGGATATCCTTGGTAATATCTGGAATTGGATAGTAATGACTGTTGATATAATGTGTCAAATAATGCTCTGCAACTTCTTCTTTATCTCTACTGCCTATATGATCTGCCACATCCTGCCAATTTCCAAGTCCTAGACTCTGGCTTCCTTTTATCAATGCCAATTCCTCATCAGCACCCCAATCCTCACTTAGTATAGGGTATGAATTGGTTTCTATAATACGATAATCATGGAATGGCCGATGACTGCCATTATATAGACCTTGAGAGAAACACGGTACGCAGAGATCATACTCCGCGCACTCTGCGCATGATACCCTAACCCTATTAGTACAATCGGCAGAGCAGACGTCACAATGAAACTTATTGGACATTGCAAGTCTTCCCTTCTCGCCTTATGCCTGCTATTTCCTGTTTTTTTCCAGTTTCCAACGACTATAGTCTTGAAATGTTTACCTTTTTGCTCATTACATATTTATCAATCGTATGAACGGATAAACATATATGACTGCTCTTATTTACACCCGTACATTTATAACAGAACTCCATACACCCATGAAAGGAAATAATTCTCCTGATCTCGTGATATGAGATGAGACGGTTTTAGTGAATTACTTCACCGATGCGCAAGCGGAAAAGCAGTTTGTCTGAGGGGAACAGATGTCTTCCAAGAGAGCTTTGTTGTTACTGAGACCGCTAGGCTAGGCGGGAAAGTGCCAGGCAGAGAGAGTGCCCAGAAGGTACCTTTAGGCTGAGAATTCAGAACGCAACACCATTGCTGGACTCTGCTGCATCCTTGTAGACGGAAGTTTGGCAAAGTGACGTTGGAGCAGAGACAATATGGTTCGTGATGGGAAATGATGGAAGGAATCGGAGGCAACTTCTCCCACAGCGTGTAGGTCAAGGTTTGTTAGAAGAATACTTTTTGAAGCCTTTGGTGAAAACCTCTCCTAGATCAATTATTGAAAATTCAGAGATCTCGAGACAAGCAATACAAAAATGGTACGTTATAATAGTGATAATATGGATTAGAGTTATTAAAGGTTATATTTGAGCTGTTCAATTCAAAGGAACAGGAAAATCAATGGGAAAACATGTTGATATGTTTTGAGATAATAATGGAATGAATATCAAGATACATTTATGAAGCTTTTTTCCAGGTGTCATCTGAGAATTAGAATCCGAAAATATGCCTTTTTAGCCAAACTTCAACAGAGAGCTATTTACTAACAATTATTTTTTGATTATTTGAACAGGGTAGAGTTAGAACCAAGACCGTCAAGCGTGCTTCCAAAGCTTTGATTGAACGTTACTATCCAAAGTTGACTTTGGATTTCCAAACCAACAAGAGATTGTGTGATGAAATCGCTACCATCCAATCCAAGAGATTGAGAAACAAGATTGCTGGTTACACTACTCATTTGATGAAGAGAATTCAAAAGGGTCCAGTTAGAGGTATCTCTTTCAAATTGCAAGAAGAAGAAAGAGAAAGAAAGGACCAATATGTTCCAGAAGTTTCTGCTTTGGACTTGTCTCACTCCAAGGGTGTTTTGAATGTTGACAACCAAACCGCTGATTTGGTCAAGAATCTAGGTTTGAAATTGCCATTATCTGTCACCAGTGTATCTGCTCAAAGAGAAAGACGTTTCAGAAGAAGAGTTTAAAGTCTAAATTAACAATTTTGTTTATCGGACTTTTTTCTCAGTTTTCTATTTGTTTCTGTGTACAGTTAAATTAAATAACACATCAAATTAAACAAGCAATAATCATTGATTCTAACCAATTTTAGATCTCTTCTAGTAATTTAATTCAATAGCATGCCTTTCTATGGCTGGATTAAATCTTAAATGATATTAAGAATTTCATTTCCTAACTTTCTAATCTTGCCAAGCTTTGCCTCTAACATATCTCCTTGAACATTTAAAGCTTCGGCTCTTTGGTTAATTATTGTAGTTACCACTTGGAATTTCTCACTGAGCTCAATTCTTTCGCGAATCAACTCACCAACCAGTTCAACCTGATTATTGATCAAGTTTTGCCCCTCATTAATCCATTGTGAGAGGGGAAGCTTGGAAACTCTGCGACAGAATTCTCTGTCAGCATCATGTTCGATATCATCGAAAAGAAGCCCTTTATCGTCGCTACTTGAGTATGAATCCTCTAACTCAAATAGGTATTGCTTTATTGGGACGTATTGACCAGGCTTTGTCAAAGATTGTTGTAGAGTACTTGAGAGTTCTGCTTCACTCTCAGAGGAGTTGAACCTTTCACAAGGACTTGGGATTTTTTTGAACTTCTCGGTAGATTTTAGTTTCTGTTTTTTTACACTGTTGGCATAATTAGTGATCTGCAACACATTGGATTTTTGTTCTATTGGCTCGGAAGGCTGGAGGCTTTTGATGGGGGTTTTAATCAGCAACTGAAGACTCGTGATTGGAGACTCTTCTTCCGTTTTGATTCTCTTGTCAATAAACAAATTTGGTTCTATTTTTCGCTGTTTTGTTGTTGAAGCAAGACCACTCGTCGATGTTGAAGAATATTCTTCCTTATCTTTCCTCTTCAAAACTGCCACTTTCTCTTTTTCAGGGCTGGGAATATTTACATGTTTGGATACCAAGGCTGGGCGGCTATCTTTATTGTCCATGACACTTCGGGTAAAATCATCAGTATCCAATATTTTGTTATCAGAGGAGACTGGTTTGTTATCGATATGATTTTTGTCATTGGTTTTCCTTATTTGGATCATCTTATGTTGTTGTATATGATTATTTCTTGTCGCTTAAATGATATTCATTTTTTTATAATTAGTCAGTCAACATGGATTTTGGTTTTATGCTTTTTAAAAATAAGACCTCGTTTGTGAATGATATGATACAAATTTCAAAAAAGGTATTCTCTTTGTCTACTCCTTATAAACTTTCTACTTATCTCATATTACTCAATCCTACTTCGAGAGTTTGAACAGATTTGGTGGTTCTTTAAGACATCAAATTTTACCTAAAAGTATACAAAAAAAAAAGACTATTTTCTGCACCTAAGATTAAATATATTTTGAATAAAATATTACATATCGGGCACGAATTCTAACATTAAAATAACATTAGAGAACTATGAAAATTTTTTCTGTTTTTTATTGTTAGTTTGGCATTGCTAAAGCACTTGGAAAAGAATTTGAGATTTTTGAAAGCAGATTAATCAGACCCAAATTCCGCAACCAACAACTCTTTGGAAATGTAGTTACTCTTCACCAATTTTTGTTGAGAGGGAACAGTATTAAACCTCAACTCGTACACATTGTTATTATGATCCACTACGTTACTCAAACAACATGAGAGGAGGGGTAGAACTACACGTTTAATTGACATGGACTTAACATAATTCGGACAAAAAACCATAAGAACGCCAAAAATATCTTTCGACGCTTTTTATATACTATTTATTATTAAAATCAAATAGGTGGCTAAAAACTAGCAAGCCGTGTGAGAAATATTTACGGATGATCACGTATTTTTAAAGAACCTGGTTTATAACATGTCTATATTACAACCTTGAAAATCATTTAAGTATTGAAATATAGCTAACAGAGATTGTATAAATCTACAATTGGTGAACCAAATATGGAAAAACCATAGGTAGTATGAAAGAACTAAAGCAACTAGTAAGAATTAGCACTTGAAATTAGTTCTCAAGTGATGTGCGCAGATTTATCCAAATGACGAATGCCCTTTATCGTTTTTATTTTTTTTTGAATAGATGAACAAAGTGCCAGGGTTGTAATTTGAATTAAAAAATACACCGTTCGAAATTTGTTGGAACGCTTAATATAAATGAAGTATAGATAAAAGAGACTGATAATTAAAGCATCTGCCGTGATGAAGAGGTAATTACAGTGAGATTGAGCCCTAACAAGAATACTCAATGGTGTGAAAGAAGATCGACTGATGTCCGTTGCGAGACGATTACATGATGGAATCTTACTACGATGTGTTCTGTCATAAGGCAGCAAATAATGCTTGTACAACTGAATTGGTGAGATCAAACTGATGGTGTGATCACAATTGAGACAGCGACACTGCAAAAGCAAAAAAATCTTCACTAGTAGTGGTGTGGTTTAACTCAATAGGTGTTGAAATGCAACCTATAACATGGGCCAACAATTGAATATCAATCCATCTTGACCTATACTTTTCTTCGAATTTTTCCTAGAAAGAGGAGGATTTTTCACAGAATATCTAATTCTATACCTTTTAGTATCAATTTTCATTAATATCAATGTCTAACACCAACAATTCTAGTAGCTCATCGGAAAATAAATCCTTTCAATAAAATATCTTCCGAAAACTGAAAATATGAAAAAATACTCTTCTAAACGAAAGATATATCGATTGTGAGTATTGTCATTATCTTAATGCATGATAAACGTAAAACCAAAACTATAAAAGAGACCAGCGACTCTTAGCTATTAATATTACCATTACGACTAAGACGAAATATATATAAGGATTTAGTTAGATTACGTTATATATATACTACAAACTTTTTTGTTTTAGTTTATTACGAACAGGGGGAAAGTCATCACATGATTACCACTTAGAATAAACATCGAGATAACTCCGAATAGTAATCTAAATATTATCAGTTAACTAAATTAGAGCTCAACAAAAAAATACAAAAAAACTCAAGTGACTAAAACAGATAAATGAGACCTAATGTAAAAGTTGTTTTTCCAACGAGTTACACAGCCTTGTTGGCGCAATCGGTAGCGCGTGTGACTCTTAATCACAAGGTTAGGGGTTCGAGCCCCCTACAGGGCTTTCATTTTTGCCACTAATTTTTTGTCATCATTCTTCCTACAAGAGAATCCAATTAAAATGTAAAGCATTAAAGCACAATGTTTCTTATTATTTATTAGTCATTGTTCTTATAAAGATCATTATAATATAAGGCATTACTGAAAATCGTTCACTGTCTATAATGATGCGTATTTTCTACACACCTCTTCGCCGAAATGGGTCTCAACCAAATCCTTCACTGCTACATTACCATAAAGATTGGTGAATCTCCTGCGTACACAAATATTGTTGTGAGAATCAGGTTTTAGATCTACCAGAACCTTTCTCCATGTCATAGTCTCTTGCCAGGCTCTTGCTACACGCTCTTGGCATCTATTGTTGGATTCATTCAAGTATATTACCTTTTTAATAAATGGTCTATTGCTATAGTGTGGAGGCGGTAGCTCATTTGGATGGTACATTTTATCGTGCACTATTGCATCTGTTCTCAAATCTGGATTTTTTATATATTCCTGTGTTGGTGATGGTGAAACAATCACAGAAACCGCGGCCATAAAAGTTGAAGCTTCTGGTGGTGGAGTAAAATTCGAGTCATTTGTTGATTTCTTCTTCGTAATCATGCCATTATCACTCTCTGACGAATCAGAATCAATATCCATTGTTTGTGTTCTCACATATTTGCTATACTTCTTACCTTTACCAAGTGCCTGCGGCATAATCCATTGAAGAGCTGCTTTTTTATCCATTCCTTCAATAGGAATTTCCCCAGTTGCATCATGTTCACCGTTTTGTTGTTCATCAGCTGGTGGTGTTTGAGGAAGATTACCATCACCATAATCTGAATTTAGTGCTTGGTTTTTACGTATCTCATGGACCTTTGCTAAACTTCCCCAATCCAAATATAATAATGCAGCTGTTCGTAGTGGCACAATTCCATCATGGAGGACATTAGCATAAACTGTTCTATGAATGAATCTTTCAAACACCTGAAGAGCCGGCCGTTGTGGAAGCGCCTCTAATATCAATTTATGGAGCGGCTTATCATCCTTATCTGCTACAATACCTTCTGTTGAAATCAATGGAGTGTGCCTCAAAGTGAGATCCCTCCCAGTTAATCCTAATGCCCCCACATCTAGTGCCAATGACACATATAGTGGGAAATCGCCAACTACTCCGAGAAATGGACTTGCACATGCAATAAAATTCACCGGTTTAATACCAGTCACTTCATCAAAAATTTCAGGTCGTTTGACACAAATATAATGAATTGCCATGGCTTGAACAGGACCACCTAGCGAATGTCCTATAACTGACAATTTATCAACTTTATAGCGTTGATTTAGTTCATCTAAAGTCCGAAGTATATATTTCGCAACCCTTGTGCCAAGATAACGAATCCCACGGGCTGATTTACCCATATTATCCATGCAACCCCTCACCACAACATTAGGATTTATCTCTTCAGGTATGGCATTGGATTTTTCTTCAATTTTATCTTTCATGTAAAGCATGTCACACCCAATGTTGGCAAATATTCCATGAGTCAAAATAACTAGATGTACTGGTTTTTCAGGATATTTAGGCGGCAAATCCCATAGCTTCTTAGTGTCCCATCTTTCTACCACGACCCCTTTGTACTGTTCAGTGATAGTCTTTATATGCTTCGTAGCTGCTTTTGTGGTCCCAATTTTGAGCTCGAATTCAACTTTAGGAACACTACTTACACTTACTTGCGAAATCACATCAACAGTCCAACTATATCTACCATCTTCCATCCTTGAATTCTTATTCAATAACAGTTGCGCCTTAAAATGCTCATCCGGTCTCAAATCACTGGTAAACTGTATAAGCTCATCACCAGAAAACTTTTCGTCCTCATCATAATTATACGGCCTGACATCTACGTAACATGCATATGGTCCTGTTAGATAAACTGGTCGTAACAACGGGCTCTCCTTGTTTTTTACTCTAAGAAACAGCTTACTCAATTCTTCATCATCTTCTGCTTGCTCAATCTCATCCTTTTCGACAATAATTTTGTACCTACAAAGGTCACCAATTCCTAGAGTCTGTATATCATCATATATTAGATGTCCTTCAACTTTTTTTTTTTCGATCCAAGGTTTCATCGTAATAATTCGTTTTATAGTGTAGCAACAACGTAACTACTGAAGTCCTTCGACTAGCTATAACCCAATCACAACAATTTAATAAGATGATCAATATCTGCGATTATATTCAACAAGATCTCTTCTCTTTTGTGCTTTATGTTTAGCTGAATTTTGACGCGAACAGAAGGCCACCAATTTCAACACATTAACTCCGCCGAGACATCCGATTACGATGTATGCGAACAAGGAACAATATCAAGCAGTAAAATAGGCCATTACTTGACCCATCTTCCGCGGGTTACTGTAAGAGATATGGGAGATTGGGATTTTTATCGATCTATCATAAAAGGTAAACATAAAAGATAATTGCGTTTCCGGAAGACTGCACAAGTTAGTTAAGCCAAAAATGCATCGCTGCACTCCCATGGAAAACTTGAAAGAAACCTCGTGTAGTGAATGGCCATAGCAAAACATTATAAGTCTGTATGGCAACTGTGATTCTTTATATGCTTTTCTTTGAATTGTTATACTTTTCAGCTCTATACGGGACGGTAATGGCCTTAGCGACCGAGAACTGAGACCAATCACATTTTCTTGCTTCTGGGTAATAGATTGGATCCATAAAACGGTATTCCAGCTGCTTGTCGATCGTTTGACCAAGATGTAAATGTGTTGTCTATCTTAATTTATTTTCGTGGCATGAGCAGAATACTGACTGAATTGTCATCTATACAGACGTATTATATATGTAACTACGCATTGCTGCTCCAGAAATATTAGCTAGTATTATTATACAGCAGTTCTTCAGACAACTTGAACGGTGTAATCCTTTTGTTTTACATTTCGTATAAGTTTCAATCTTGATTATCCACTAAGCCAACTTATTTCAAGACTTCGTGAAGACGAACGAAACACAGAAACGACTTTCATGCAAAAACGAGACAAAAATAATCGAGTAGCTGTACTGTAGCTATCTATATATTTTCTTACAACTACGCGATGTCTGACTTCTATAAGTTGGCTCCATTGGCAAGGAAACAAGAGCCATTCCCTTTTAACAACTTAAAAGGACAAGTTGTGTTAATTGTTAACGTGGCATCCAAGTGTGGATTTACTCCCCAATACAATGAATTAGAGGCTTTATATGAAAAATACAAAGGCGACGGTCTGGTGATCCTGGCCTTTCCATGTAACCAATTTGGTGCTCAAGAACCAGGAACTGATGATGAGATCACTGAATTCTGTAAAGCAAACTTTGGTGTTACTTTTCCAGTGCTGAGGAAAACCGACATCAATGGACCTGATGCCAACCCAGTTTACGAATACCTCAAGTCCAAAAAGGCGGGGGCTTTGGGATTTAAAGGTATTAGATGGAACTTTGAGAAGTTCTTGGTGGATAGGGATGGGAACGTTGTTGGCAGATATCCTTCGTCTACAAAACCCTCTAGCCTAGAGCCGATACTTTCTAAGCTTCTCTCGACCCAAAAGTAATGAAAAGGCTATTTCTTTGTTTTTATATAGGTATTTTATTTGTTCTTTAAATACTGTTTTTGTAATTGTAGTTAATTCTTAAAAGAAGCTTTGCCTTCCTTGAAGAGGACAAAATATTAAACATCAATCTGGGGCCGAAAAGCATATGCCGAACTATTGAACGATCCCACCTAAGCCAAATACTGGATAACTAAGTAAGGTAGCATTGCATCAACATGGTTACAGATGCTTCCATATACAGATTGGAGGACCTGTTGTCAAGCTTTTATAAAATAGAAAAGATAGAAAAGATTAATTACCACCAATATTTGCCAAAAAAGCAGGATGACCAATGGTCAATTCAAATGGAGCTGCTTGTCAGGAAGCAGAATGCAAGGAATTTGGTGGCTCTCCTGTCAAGAGAGCTTTGGCTCTTCAGCATCAATGATGAAGAGGTCCCCACACTGCCCAAGGCTATAGGAGGCAATAGTAACACTATTTCTCCTGATAAATCTGGTCATTTCAGTGCTGATTATTCCAAACCCAATCTTCCTCCACATTATGCTCTTTTCTTGAAGGCTCTTAGAAGGATGATATACATAAACATCACTGCGAGATCACACAATCAGTTAATACCTTATGGAAATGCTTGTATATCACTTGATTATTCTGGTACCAACCATATACTCCAAATCGAACCACATCTTTTTGAGGATGGGTCCCTATCGGTAACAATAAATGCTAAACCAATGAAGATGATACCGTTAACTCCAGATAAAATTGATGATTCGTTCTTAAGACACCATGCATTGTATTTGGCTCCATCTGGCATACGGATGTACTTACCATCATCTAACAAGCAAATTGTTCTGGTACCGCCACCTAAAAATGCTGAAATACTTCTAATGACTTTGTATGTTTCTCATGGCATCAATTTATGCCTCAAGAAAGATATTCAATGGGTCAAGGTAATCCCACACCTAGGACATTTAAACGGCCATACGCCAAATATTGCATGTTACATGGACAGTCCAACAGATACCAAAACAATTGTTTGGCCTTTGAACCTTTGTTTCGCGCAGTCTGCCTCTGACAGTAATGATTTTTCTATACACGATATTCCATGCAATAACTTGAATGGCGCATTTGATGTTATCGAAGATTTTATACAGTTGAAACAGACATCTGCATACCGTACGCCAACTAGTTCTGGCGGAGTTGTAGGAAACACCATTGGAACCAATCCTTTAAGCTCTGGAGGAGGGTATACAGACCAATTCCAACACTATTACAAGAATACGACAGGGAGTGTACCAAGTACATCCTACGCAAATACACTGGAACAAGCAAATTCCAAAAACAGCCCCCGTGTTGTTTCACCTACTTTCTCAGCTACTGACAAACCTTCGACGGGACTATCAGATCATTTTGGCGACGGTGCTTTTTTGACAACACCAAATGTCAATGAACAAGACTTCAGTGAACGAAGAACTTTAACAAATGATCTTGGAATAAGTCCACTAAAATCAGAGATTACGAGCGATAAAGTACAACAAAGTGTTTTGGAGAGCAACTCACCTCAGATTACAGGCGATAACATTACGAGTGTTGAAGGACTGAACGATTCTGCAAAAGAAGAAGAGTTATTTGGTGATGATGATGATGATGATGATGACGATGACTTGTTTGGAGAACAATCAGAACGCTCTGGAAGTGCGTTAAAAACCATAGATCTATTACCTGAGAAAAACCAATCCGATGAAATAACCGAAGAAATGTTTGGAATGTCTGACGATGAAGAGAGCAATAGACATATCAGTTCGAACAATGAGGTGTATTATATGGACAGCAAGGTAGGGTGTCCAAAGAATCTAGATTATAAGTCGTCCCGAATGAAAAGAAAGTATCTGGATATTCCAATGGAGGAGATGACACTTTCTAATAGCCCATTATATATGGATCCGGGTGCCCCTCTCCCGATTGAAACTCCAAAAGATAAACGCAAGAGTGTTTTTGCACCGTTGATGTTTAATCCAATTATCGAGAATAATGTCGATAATAAATATAAAAACGGAGGAAAATTTTCTTTAAGTCCATCTTTAAATGAGGAATCATTAAAATTTGATATTTCTACAGCGGATATGTCTAGCTCCGAGGATGATAGTGATTCAAGCGACGACTTTGCTGATTTAGCAACAAGACCTTCGTATGAATCAAACATTCAAGAATGTCAGTATGACAGTTATCCAGTAACACAGCCAGGGCCAGATGGTACTACTGGTGGCGTAGACAAGATGGATTTAATTCCTACAAATCTATCTGGAACTAATGATCCCATCAAAGATTCCTCTAATTCCATTTGGAAACTCCCTCCGACAGAATCATCACAGAATGTACCACTTCTCCACTGTACCAATGATACTGTTACGGTGGATGATGGTTTAATCGAGTCTACGATCGCAAGCTCAGATCAGGACAACCTCGAGAAAGGTCACGCACCTAATCGTCCGGATGCTGCTTTTGAATTGTCTGAAAGTGGAACTCCTCTTATCGAGACAAGTCCTTCAGATAATGCTTTAACACCGGAAACATCTAGTAGCCTTCCATTTCTATTGAGACACATGCCATTATCCTCAATACCAAACATATTTTCTTCATCAAACCCAACGATTAACATTAATGGGAATGATCAGACAATATTAGAGTTGCTAGCTGAACAAATCGTGTTTGACTATGACATGTTTGATAATCTGGGCAAACATGAGGTAAAAAACTCGACACTGAAGGGTATTAATGACGGTTTAATTCCAACGATGATGAAACAATTATTTACCGAATTCACTAGACTCAATGGTAATGACCTAATTGATAAGCTCTATTCTATCAAGCAACCATCTGTTTGTGTTAAAAAACATCATGAAATGATCAATTTAAACGCAGATTCACAAAATTTCTGCAAATACCTAAATGCCAAGCCAGCAAAAGGGATTAAAAACTTCAGATTTTTGTTCATCACAACCTCATTTTCTGAAGATTGTTCAACCTTCGTTTCCACACTATGCCAGACCTATATAGGCTATGAGTTTGGCTTCTGTGAACTTCTGAAATTGGCAAACGAAGATACACAAGGTACCGTGTGTCTCCCAGATCTAAATAAGGGAAAACTACTGCTTCTTGCTGCACAGATAGTAACCTATTGTTCTACCAATAAAAATGCGGGAAAAGATGTCCCGGTAATGATAATGTTTCCTATTACAGCAAACACTCTGGAGGAAGTTGTCGGAAAAGTAACCCTATTTGATATTATTCGAGCTGAAGTGACATCAAAAATTCCTAATGCCCAACTTTTTTTGAAGTTGATTCACATGAATACAATAAGGAACCCTTTAACATCTGTTGACTCTTTCAGTGACCTGTGCATGGGAATATACAACATATTACCACCTAAGAAGGTAAAATTTGCTTCTGTTGCTCATAAATTGCCTGAGACAATTTCATTTAGAACACATCAACAAAATAGTGGATCGCCCGCAATTAATTATGATGCCTTAATTCATCTAGCTTACGCACGAAGTATTGACAAAGCCTGGGTATTTGCCGCATTTTCGGACAGTTCTGGTAATGAAAATATGATTAAAACCTGGTATGTTGGAAATTCTAAAAGCAAGTTCGAGAGTGCCTGTAATGAGATTTGGCAATTAGCTCTACAATTGAGCTCCAAATTATATGGAAAAACTTGCCTGATTTTGACGAGATTGAACGGAGTTTTACCTGATGATGAGTTAATGAACTGGAGAAGATTATCAGGGAGAACCTTACATCTGGCAGTTGTGTGTGTAGATGATGATACTAAGGTATCGTTCTTTGATGAGGAAAATTATTATCCATCATTTAAACCACTCTTACATGACGATACCCTTTGTAAAAAGATAAATCCTTCATACTTGGATGATTTTGAAATTAGAGACATAAAGCAAGATATCCATGCAGTAATATTCCACCATCCATTCCCGTTAACTAATTCTCAGCATAGATGTGCGATTAAAAGTGGGGCATTGGTACAATTTTCTAACTATCCTGATAATTCAACCTTGAGAAAGTTTGAGGTTAATCTTTTGAATTGCCCCCACTCAGATAGCACCAAGCTGTTAGAGACCATATTGATAGAGTTTAGAAACTTAGCATCCTTGAGTACATGGTTCGGAGTTTCCAGTGGTGAGACAGCACACATTCCGTGGCATGTCTTAGCAGTGAAGAAAATGTCAAAAACGTTAGTTCATACTAAGGTTAAGGTATTAGAATGATAGGCTGCTCAAAGTTTGATAAAATTTTCAACTAGACAAGAATTATTACACATTCAATAAACGTACAATGGCCGAGTGAAAGTTCAAAGTATTCGAATTTGTGAAATGGCAACTTATTATATCTCTCCTATCACTGTCATTTTTGTTGACCATTGCCACAAATTCATCATAGAAGCGAGAATCAATCAACGTACTCTTTCCATTCAAGTATTGCAGGCGCTCGATTAAGACAAGTAAACAAATATCTGCTTTCATATTGTCCTTGAAAAAGTTTTGTTTCAAATCTTGATTCCACATTAAGAATAAACCTTTACGATAAAGGAAGATGCATTGCGATAAAAAGGAATCTGCATCACCAAGTTTCTGGGCCAAGTGAAGTTCTTGCTGAGCAATACACTTTGTGGGACTGAGTTTAACAAAGTTCGAGATTATCTGATCCAAGGTCCTCTGTGCGAGCAGTGGCATCACATGAAGCGATTGCCTTGGGCTAAAAAAAAAAGCCTCTAATTGTCTTACATCATTCAACTCTGCCAATATATCCGCAATTCGATCTATCAAGTTATCGGGACTAAACTCTGATTTTATGGATTCCGAACCTGCCGGTATATCCAAATAAATTCTAAAACACATTTTGAGCATTTTTCTCTGTATGAGGAAAACCTTGTTTAATTTGTATTGTTCAGAATACCTCACCCGAGCCACATATGTGCGGCTAAGAACATCTTCAGAACGGTATACTGGATGGATTGATAATTCCATGGAGTTTTTGATATTAGATTTATAATCACACATAATGAAAAGATATTCACCGAACCTTTTAGCGAACTGATTAGAAGAATCGATTGTTTTAAAGAAACGGAACAAAGGGCTTTTAGCGAACGACTCCATAGCTGATATTTTCTCGGAACTTCTTTTGAATTCATTCTTCAAAAAATAGTCATGTCGTAGCTCGACCAAGTCTAAAATAACGTCCAAGATAGGTATCCAAATATCATGACATGAAGCGAAAAGTCCTGGCTCTCTACTCAATGAGTTAGATAATGTCCATAACATGACATTCAGAAATTCTCCCTTTCTAGATAATACTGAAGTTAGCAGTTCATTTCCCAAAACCCTTTTTTTTTGTTCAAGACAGCTAACATATGCTTTGTATGGATTAGGCATATCAACTTCATTAAATATCTTATCTATAATCAAAAAAAACTGACATCTTAAAAGCTCCAAATTGAAAGCTCCGTACTTGGTACAATTGAATTCCTTAAGCTGATTAACATAAAATCGAATTAATTTTATAGCTCTCTTACCCAGAGATATTCTAGTAATGTTATAAGGATCGTTACTTCTAACCGATTGATCTTTATAATGATCAGAGACCGTCCCCAATGTTATCAATACTACAATTATATCAAATAAAGGAATTGTCTGGTGTGTACCATTTTCAATTTGGGATTCGTAAAACAGTAATAGATGGTCATAGTGGTCTAAGAGGCATATTGAGTTTGGAATTTCAAATGCTGATAGTCTGTCGTAGTCCAGCTCAACAAAATAATGCGGCGTGGACTTATCCGAGTATTTTCCTGCTGCATATTTCAAAGAAGAAGTGCATGACATTATCAGTCAGTTATTGGACCTAGTTCAAGCACTCAATCAACAGCCATCGTTGGTAAATATGGGATTTCGTTGTTCTACTTCTAATTAACTGATAATGTGCAGGCGATGCGATAAAAGTCAGGCGAAACAAAAACATCTGAAAAATTTGCATTGTTTTGATGAAAGAAATTTGTGTCAGAACTGATTAAACAACAGATAAAGTAGTTGCTCCCTTGAATATATTTGAGCACCAAGTACAATGTCTATCGAAGCTTATGCTCAAGAATTGAAGGCTGCTTTGCACCAATACCCTAATTTTCCAAAGAAAGGTATTCTTTTTGAGGATTTTTTGCCTATCTTCAGAAAAGCAGATTTATTTCAAAAACTAATAGATGCTCTGGCAATGCATTTGAAGGAGACCTACGTCGAGAATGGTATCGATTTCATCGTAGGATTAGAAGCAAGAGGGTTTTTGTTTGGTCCTTCATTAGCCCTTGCTTTAGGTGTTGGATTTATTCCAGTTAGAAAGCCAGGTAAACTACCTGGCGAATTGGTTAGTGCCTCTTACCAAAAGGAATATGGTTCTGATAGTATGGAAATGCAGATGGAAGCCATCCCAGCTAACTCAAATGTTGTTATTGTAGATGACATTATTGCCACTGGTGGAACTGCAGCAGCAGCAGGTAGTTTAGTGAAAAAAGTTAGTGCAAATATCTTAGAATACTGTTTCATTATGGAATTAGACTTCTTGAAGGGTAGAGAAAAATTGGCAGCACCTGTTTTCACTTTATTAACTGGTCAGGAAGAAGCTTTAAAATGATGGGCACTTGTCGTTCATTCCCAGGATCATTCATTATCAACAGTCAATTGCTTTACTATTTTTCATCGTTCTATTCACTCCTTGTTACACATCACATTTCACTAGAATTTCACCTAAATGACCGGTTCTATATATTTTTATAAATACATGACCTACATCGAAATCCCCTTAATTATAATTCAGCGAGTATACCGCTCTGGCCGTCTTGTATTCCGTTTCCTTTCACTTGGATCGAAGAGCGACTCGTCAACATCTGGTAACACCGTCGATATGTAATACTCCCCTCCGTTATGTGTCCAAGAGACACTGTCTTCTTTCAAATCAAAGCGTTTCACATCCAACCTGTTCAAGATACTCTCCAAATTGAAAAAGTTTATAGTATAACCCTGGCCTCGCAGGTTCTTTAAAGAAATAATTTTAGCGCCTACTTTAGCATTCTTGATGATGTCTTCCACCTTTCGATTCAGCTCGCTGTCAAATAGGAAGTTATTAATTAACATGATATCACACTGGGGAATCAGTTCCTCAACACGGTTATTGTCAACAAAACTAGTTCTCAAAGAGAATTCAACTGGATTCAATTTCAGTCCAAATAAATGACACCTTTTCTTTAGCTCTTTATATTGCTCCTCCGTCAACTCACTTGCGTTAGGCATTATTTCACATCCAAAGCTTAGTTTACATCCATACTCTAAGGCCGCTTGAACAACGCAATTTCCAACACCCGACCCAAGATCCATGAAGATATGATTGGAGTTCATACCACATTGTGAATAAACATCAGATAGGAAGTTAGGTAGCAATTCACCGTAAACATAATTGCTAAATGCCTCGTACTCCTTTAGTTTCCTGAAACCTGGGAGGATGCTTCTTGTATAGACAATATGGAGAAGATCATGCATGAACGACCTTGGTACAGATTTGACTTTTGAGAGATGATCTACGATTTTTTCTCTAGGAATTGTGATGGTATATTCGTTGTATTCTTGTACTTTGTTGATAAAAAGCTCAATATTGCCATTGTTATACGCCTCATTCAGGTGGTATAAAATTTCGTCTTTTATATGACTTGAATATGGATCAGGAAGGTATATCAAAGCAGCATATTCAATAATTTTACCAATTTCAGTCATTGGATTATACTTTGAATTGTCTCCTTCAAAATCGATATGATATTCCTCTCTATAATTTGAATATAAAAGAGACCTTAAAAAGACACTTCTAGTTTCATTATTCCTCTGTTTACACTTGGAAGTGAGAATTGTTGACGGCACAGGATCTTCATCATACTCTACGCACATTCGCAGATATTCTAAATCAAATAGAGCATACTGAAGCCTTAAACTGTCACTAGGCTCAACAAAAAACGTGGTTTGATATGAGGTTTCTTTCACATGATTTTGAATAGAATCAACTTCTTCTATCTTATTCTTCGTCACGTTGTTTTGATCTCTAATTGTATTCGTTCTAGACTTTTTTGACGTCTTATGCTTATCATTTTTTGATTTCGACTGCTTTTGTTTTGTCTTCAATAGTTTTTGCTTTTGCAATTTTCTTGCAACCATAGACTTCTTTGGTACCCTAACCTCCAGTTCATCTCCTACAGTGGAACTTCTATGTCTATCTCTTAAGAATCCTCTTGGCAGAGAGGGTTCGTATTGTGGTGTGTATCGGCTTGCTTCCTCAAGAAGGTCCGCCAAACCTCTAGAATGACGCGATCCCTTTTCAATCTTTGAGTTGAATTTTTCACCTACCAATTGAGGAGTGCCATTTACACACACCTTTTCTGATTCACCATTCTCAATATCCGTTGAAGAGCTACACCTTGTTCCATCCCTGGGAGAAGAAAAAACAGAATAATCTTCATCCAGCATCTTTCAGTAACTCAATTGCAATATGGTAGGGATTCGTACTACTGTTCCAGCTCGTTAAACATTTTTCAAATAATCATGTAATACTTATAATAAATTGATTATGGGTATAATACTGAGATGCAATGTGTCATCATGCTCTACGGGATAAATACATACATACAAAAAATAATTTTATCCATATTATCTAACTTGCTTGTACATCATAAGCCGCTGATTACTGTTTAGATAATTTATCATTGGCTTCCTTAACATCTTGAAGGTACTTTCCTGGGACGACACTCCAATCTACCATTTTCTCATGTCTTTCACCGTATAGCCAATCATTTATTTGCTTAAAATGATGATTGCCAAAAAATCCTCTGCTAGCACTCAAAGGAGATGGATGAACCGATTTGAAAACCTTGATGTTTTTGTTCTTTGCCACCTCTTGCGGACTTAATAATGAGTCAACGAGTTTGATTGCATTACCGCCCCATAGTAGAAACACCAAGCTCTTGTCATTTCCTTTCCTATCATTTATTAAAGACTCAACGGCTTTCTTGGTGAACATTTCCCATCCTTTTTTAGAATGTGAATTAGCATTGTGTGCTCTAACAGTTAATGCGGTATTCAATAGAAGAACACCTTGGACAGACCATGGGGTTAAATCGCCTTTAGTATTATCTATGCAGAAATCTGGGTAGTTGTCCTTTAATTCCTTATATATATTCTTTAAAGAGGGAGGTGCTGCTGTAGGGGCTTTGACACTAAATGCTAATCCATGTGCTTGGTTGAAGTTGTGATAAGGATCCTGTCCGATAATTACCACTCTAACTTGGTCAAATGGTGTCAACCTCGTCCAAGAGTAGACCATATTGGGTTGTGGGAATACAGTATGCTTTTCTTTCTCACTATTAATAAACTGCTTTAATTTAACAAAATATGGCTTCCTAAATTCATCCTTCATGTGAGCAAACCAGGTTGGGTCAACTGTCTCAAGTTCTAAAGCTAAAAGCTGGCTCAACATAGAGCTCAAAGACTTTCGAAATTGTTCCTTTACTGCCATATCATCTGTGACTGATTCTTCCAAATGTGGTTTTTGAGATCGAGCAAGCAGAGATGTTTCAGTCCGGTCTACTGTCTTCGAATCATCAGACGTAACAGGTTCTGCCTTTGTCGTCCTTATTGTAGGCTTAGCTTTCTTAACACTATTCCCAAAGAAATCTTCAATACTTGTTTGCTTTCTTTTGGAACCAAGTGACATGTTGAAGCTCGAAAATGGTGGTTTAGCTGTCTAAAACTATTATTTTATTCTGTCCTTGGTTTGTATTCTATGATTGTCGCATTTCTAGTCAAGTCCGAATATCAAAAACCAAAAGCTCAAGGATATGATTAATGATAATTGATGCACAGAGCTATATATTTTGGTCGCAAAACATTGGCTTGATAGAATCACCACATTTTCTGTTATTTTGGAGTCTCATAGACACATAAGATATACATCAGCTGTTCTGGGGTGTTGAAAGCGAATATTAAGTGCCAATCTGAACATGGTTTCTATCGCCTCTTCGTCCCAAACTTCACTTCGATCGGCTAGCTTTGATGCAAAATCGGTAGATAATGGTACCTTGCACAAAAGTGGGCGCTCATGGTCTATATGGGGCAATGATAGAGGTGAGGCAAATTCAAAGAGATCAAACACCACTGAGGAGGCGTTGCTCAGAATTAAAAATTCGAGAGAAAGGGTTAACGAGGAAAATAATATGGATTTGAGCAACAGCTCAGTAAGGAGTAAGAATTCAATAAGATCCAGAGATACCGGAAGAGCAAAATCACATAATGTAAATGAAGTTTTAGCAAAAGAAGGTGATCACAGTCGAAATGACCAAACCCCTCAACTAGGCGGGCAAGTTCAGACTCTTAAAAAGGATAATGAAGGGGCCACAAAGCAGAGGACATGGTTTTTTTGGAATAGGAATACAATCACAGATCATAATACCACTACAAAAGATATTGAACAGGTTATAACGCCTCCTAAAAGCTGTGATTTGATTACGAACACCATAATTCCTTACTCAGACTCAGATGCAATACTTATCAAAGGCGAACCAAATACGATTCCGTGTGAACATGGAAATATTGTGAACATGGAAAACGAACATCCTAATATTGTGGTACCTTCTTTCGATATACTGCCACAACAAACAACTTGGACAAATATATCGAATTCGATCAATAAACTGGCCTACAATTGCAATTTTATATCAAGTAAGAGCCTTCATGAAAAATGTTTGCACCAGAGAGGTCCTCAAGAGAGTTTAAAAAAGCTATCAAATAATAGAAATACACCAGTGAAGGTTCTGATCATTGGCGTCCATGGGTTCTTCCCAACAAAAATGATAAGGCCATTTATTGGTGAACCAACAGGAACATCTATTAAATTTATTCTTGAGGCAGAAAAAGTTGTTGCCCAGTATTTTAAGAATAACTTCACTGATATTCAGATAAGTAAAATAGCTCTAGAGCGTGAAGGAGAGGTACTGGATCGGGTGAACTTTTTTTTCGATACAATGAAAAATTGGATTGAAGAAATTAACAAGGCAGATTTTATTTATTTCGTGGCGCATTCCCAAGGTTGTCCTGTAACAATATTGCTCTTAGCGAAATTGATCGACGCTGGCATTATAGACCTCGATTCTGTTATGTTCTCCAACCAGAAGGTTTCCTCTAGAACAAAAAAAAACAAAATAATAGCCATACTGGCAATGGCGGGTATTAATAATGGTCCATTTTATGGTGCAGATCAAACGTTATTTGTTAGAGCGTATCAAACTATTGAGCGAGAATCGTTGCGAGAGTTGTTCCAGTTTCAGAAGTTCGACTCTCTATTGTCTCGAGAGCTTATCAGGAGTCTGAGAATAATCATCAGAAGTGGTGTAAAAATAACCTTCATAGGTTCCATAAATGACCAACTAGTGCCGCTATACTCCTCAATCTGCTTATTTGCTCACCATCCAAATATATTTAGGGCAACTTTCATTGACAGCGACTCTCGTACTCCGAATTTCATCACACGACTCGTCAAGATTGCAGGAACGCTAATAAATTGGGGATATGATGACCATGGAATTATTAAAGAGATCAGTGGTGCTCTAGCAGGAACACTCACCGGTGGGGGCCATTCGACTGTATACAACGAGTCGCAAGTTTACGAAATTGGTTTGAAATTTGCTCTAGAAACCACAGATTGCTTTGCAGAAACTCCCATAGAATATAGACCATTTAAGTTAGATCAGTTAGGAGCCAATCCATTCCATCTTCCTTGGTGCATGAGAGGTCTGCTCTACGAAACTGGAAAGCGTCTGAACGAAGAGGAAATTCATCAGCTATTCAAAGAATTTGAGGAATGGGAACCAGAAACCAAACAATTGAAAGACATCAAATTTAGACTGAACGGTCTGAAATCAAAACTCTGATCTTAATATAAGACATATGTATTTAAAGATGCTGGCCGTTTTTATGTGCTTTTTGTCCCCTTATTATTTATAAGAAACAGGCAACCCATAGCTTCAAATATGTTTATATAATTTTATCATTTCCACCTAATCGTAAATATATATGAAATAATACTGTGATAGTTTTAAACGGTTGATAAATAGCCCATTCGTTTGAATCAGATCAAGTAGTAGAAGCTGGCCAACGCGCATTAAACCATTTGGCTGAGATGGCACTCAGAATCTGATTCACTATCGCCTGTCCTGATGCGTTTACGTGCTAGTTTTCTTTTTCTTTTCCCCAATGATGTATCAAAATTACTATTAAATGATGTTGATGTGGATCTATCTGCTGATTCTTCAGTTTCTGAAAGTGCACCACGAGGCAGAACTATCTTAGCTAATTCTTCTGGTTTTTTTAGTGACCTGATTAAATCTGAATCATCATGATGATATGTAGCGATGGTACCTATACTATTGTCAGCATCGAACAAAGTATGCTGTCTATTCGTAATTACGTGTCGCAGACTAGTAGGCTTGGTCAAAATACCATCACCCTCAATTTGCGTGGAAACACCATTTAGCTTCCTTACATTAAGAGGAGACAAAAGATGGAAATTCACTTTTTCAGCGGGATCAGTGCTGTCAATCTCAGTTTTATTATTTCTTTTTAACTTTTCAATCGTCTTCTTACAATTATTGAGCTTAGATTCCATCAGCGCTCTCTGTGTCTTTTGCAATTCTTTCAGCGTATCATTTTCTTTTCGCAGCACTTGGTTTTCCATTGTCAATTGACTGATCTGACGTTGTAATAATAGCATTTCCTGTACCATTCCAGAGAATGGTTCTGAATTATTAACGTTGGTCTCATGGTTACCCGATGATCCTCTAGCAACACTTTCATTGTAGATTCGTTCACTTTCAATTACTGCTTTATAATAGCTTGCCAACAACTGCAATGTTGTTGCCATGATTACTAACTATTCCACTATGCGGCCTTGTACACTCATCTTTCTCTTTTCCTTGAATCATCATTATCTCTTAATTCGGTAAACTTGAGGTTATTCATGTTGTTTTTATTGAAAAAGCTATAAGTTCAAAGGCGAAAAAAGAAAAATTCCTTAATCGTTATAAGTTGATCATCAGCTGAATGATGAGGTCCTTCATATTCTTAATACTACTAATTGCTGGGTTTTTCGAGAGAGGTGAAGCTGTGATAAATGCAACCGATGTATATCCACTAAGAGATGACGATGGTATTATAATGGTAACGGAAGACAATTACGACCAACTAAAACAAGGTATCTCAGAACACTTTACTGCACTTTTTATAACTAGTTCAGCACCTACTAAGAATGGTCAACTTTGCGATGTGTGCAATGACTTTGAACCCGTAATGCGTCATGTAGCGGTATTAATTTCCCAACAGGCCCCCAATTCCCAAATAGTATTCCTTAAAGCAGATGTATCACACAACAAGCTTTTGGTTAAAGACCTAGGTCTAACCACCATTCCTCATTTACTAATCTTCCCACCACCAACTACCGATGACTTTGAATGGAAACAATCCCATTTCTATCAATATGAATTGAAAAAAGAACTTGTTAAGGATGCTTTACCATTTGCTGACTTTATTGCCAAAATTTTGAAGGTGTATATAAATGTGGATCAAAGTTTTAAATACCAACAATTTGTTAAGTACTTTATTGGTTGCATGGCGGTCTTTACAATTCTGAAGAAAGCGGTGCTACCCAAGATTCCCAATAAGCCCAAATTTGCATCAATAATAATCTCAATGTCAATTTTATTATTTAGTATAACAGGTTATAAGTTTACACAAATACATTCTGTCCCTTTCATTGCCCGTGATTCCAAAGGAAAGATCATGTATTTTAGTGGGGGAACAGGATGGCAATTTGGAATTGAAATTATAAGTGTTTCTGCGATGTATATTGCCATGGGAATTTTGTTTTGCGCAATGATTTTGATACCAAAGTTAGTACAGAACCCAAGGGTAAAGTGGGCCTCTTCAGCAATATGTTCCTACATGCTGTTTTTCCTTTTCTCATATTATGTCACTTGTTTCAACGTCAAGAGTCCGGGATATCCATACATGTTCTAATCTTCATAAAGAATCACCACTAATGACAGCCCTGTAAACTCTAATCTTCCTTGTTATTATTATTATTATTTCGATATCATGTACTAGAAAAAGCTATTCTATAATTAATTATACAGTTAAATCTCCGCTGACATTATCCGTATCTTCCAAAAAGTGATCCAAGTTTTCTTCTTCAGAATTCTTATTAATGATAAAAAATGACCCCAGAATGAACATTGCCCCAAGAAGGTAGAGCAAAGTCATTGGTTTATGCTTAAATATGAGATCGCCGAACATAGCAAATGGGATTGTTATACTCAAACCGACAGTGACAGTTAATGGACTTGTTAGCAGCATAGCTTTGGCCCAGCAAAAATCGCTTACAAAGGTAATGAGACAGTTCGATGTCACCACAACAATAACACGAGGTGTTGATGGCCATGCGAAAGTTTCCCAACCAGTGTAATGAAGAAGGAACATGGTGGGCCACAAACAAACCAAGGTGAACAAACCGACGAACCCAAAAAATATTTTCATATCGATTTTTGACTCATCCTTTACCTTGTACTTCAGCAAAGTACTATATATACCATAAAACAAAGCACCGAATAAAGCTAATATATTACCTAACAACGTTTTCATGGCAATAGCAGATGAATCATCTGCATCATTGAGCATGCTTGAACCTGGGAATGGCCTGACACGTAAATGTGACTGTAAAGCATCTGATCTGGTTACTAATAGTATACCAATAAAGGACACAACAGATCCAATGATTTTGACTCGATTAATCGTCTCTGTATGGCATAAGGCTCCAACAAAAAGTGTGAAAAATGATGACGTAGAAGACAAAATAGTTTGCGATGCTACTGATGTGTATGCCAATGATGCATTTGTGACAAAGTTTGCAGCAAACCATAGAACACAAAACTCTGCACTTAATTTCATAGTGTCAGCCAAAGAAAGTCTTGCGCTACACTCTTCTCCATTGCCATCCTTGGGGAGCAGTGGACTGTGAACCGTTATATTATCGCCCACATCTTGCCCTAGATCGGATTCTCCGACATTATGAACCTCTACACCTTCTTCCTCCAGCAAAAGCTCATCACGTATGCTAAAACGGCCTGTCTGTAAATATTTTTTGAATGTTTCTTTGGCAGTGGGCACTAAATAGAAGACAAATGACGCAGTGTTGATATATGTTATGAAAAATGGTTTTCTGTATGAATTATCCTCAAATATTAGATTTAGTAGGAAAGATGAAAGGACCCACAGCACTATGACCAGTGACAACATGAATAGACCGAAGGTCCATCTTCTACTGACTTTAGTTATCATCAACTCTGATTGCCCGATGTTTTCTCAACGCATATAATCAATCTGAGTTTTGATTCAAGACCTTTTGGTAGTTCTTAATTCAAAACTGTATAAAAATAAAACCAAGCTAGATGACGCAGAACTCACAATCTGACTTCTTGTTCAACATTTCCACCCACTCAGTTATCAATGTTGCATTATTTCTGTCTCATCAATAATTTCACGCTGTTAGAAACTGTGGCTGCGCAGAAAAATTTTGTCATCACATTTTACCTGGGAAAAAACAAAGGGCTCACTCATCCTGAAAGATAAAGAAACAATTCGTTTAGTCCTATCAATGCCGTAAATCCTGCATAATCCCTCCATGCGCCAAGTTAAAGACTCGATAACCATGTGATAATCGGCCTTTATTGCCCAATGGTCTGTTTTAGACCCGCTGGTAACAGCCACCCATACGAAATGCCGTTGCACATACCAACAAATGTCCCGTATCGTTAGTGTGTAATATCAACGGGGCTCATCGTATGCTCAGCTTTCTTAAGTCAATAGAATGCAAAGCTTCACGAGACTATTATTTCTGTGCTGCACAGCACAATAAGACAGAGATAACATTTCTTGTTGGAATCAATTGACGAAAATAGTTGAATGAAATCCTTACCATCTCGCTTTTCATATTATCGTTCTATTACTAGCGCTTGAATACCGTTTTTGTCGTTGTTCACCTAAGCGAGTTCGGTCTATCTCTAATATAATACCTCATTGACAAGTTTTTTCTATATGTTATTGTTTCATTCCTTGATGTTGGTAAAACTGTATTCAAAGGGATATCCACATTGTACTTAAGACCGACGCTCATAATTATCTCTACCTTTTGCATAACATATCACGGAAAGAAGAACTGTCACTTAGAGCCCGCTATCAATATTTAATTGTTTTTGTGATCATATTTCACTGAGAAACAGAGCAAATAATTCTGTTGACTCGGTTTTTATTTAGCCGCCCATCTTTTTCGTAATGAGAAATCTATCTCTTGAACTTTTTAGTTATGTGGTCTTTTGAGGTCAAATATGACCAAACAAACGCATTTGGTATCCACTTTAAAACAAATATATCCACTAAATATGTTCGGCGCTGAATAGTGATCTTGTAATACTTTGATTCATAAGTATATTCTTGAAAGGTATCCATACCCCAGGATCAAAAGCAGGGTAATGACGAGGTTCTATGCTCACGTATAATACGACAAAAGTTTCAATATCTTGTTTCAAAAGAAACGAGTGAAACATTACCCGGGCTAAATTTAACTCAAGCCCTAATTACAAACCCTAAAACAGAATTCAAGCCCTAGCTACTATTTTTAGGGCTTCCATCTAACATTATATCGTCACATACTAAAAAATAGCTTTCAAGGCGTTGTGGAGAGAAAAAAAGGTCAAAGAGATACAGGATAAAGAGCAGATAGTTTGATACAATGAAAAGAAAGCTCAATCGCAGATCACAGCTACAACATTAGACCGATATTGCGATCATATAATACCTTAAATAAAATATTATGAGTATGTTTAGATGATAGTTAAGCTATTCAAAACAGATCTGAGGTGTATACATTTTAAGGACACCGTTTGAAGTGGACACATTACTGACAATCAAACTATTACGATAAAGGTTCAAGCAATGCTGGTGCAATTAAAAAAATGTCACTTGAAGAATTCCTGGGTGACGATACCCTAGGAGACTCAGTCTGGAACGAAGATGACATCAATTTGGATGCAATAAGTAATACAACCAATATAGACTTTCTGAAAGTTAAGTCTGGACAGGAAAATGCAGATCAACCAAATAACCAACATCGACCTCACAACCATGGTCCTTTCGACTTCGGTCATAAGAGTGGAATGCATGGATACGATGGTGATAATGAGTTTAGTAATGGACAATCGTTTGCAATGCAAGGTCCGCCTTACATCATAAAGTTTTCACAACTACCACCAAAATTTTCTGATGCAGATATCCATGACTTGTTTCATGAGAAATTTACTAAATTTGTCAAGTTTAAATTATTTTGGGAATTGAATAAGAACCCATCTATTGATGTTTTAAAATCAGGCACGGTATTTGACCAAAATTTCAGGAGAACATCAAAAGCTGGATTTGTAGAGCTTTATACCGGACGCGATATGGACAAAATTTTGAAGTATTGGTCAAAACCTTTGCTTAAGATTCATAATATTAAAGTTGAACCAGCTGAGTTTGATGATTTCAAAGAGTACAGATCAAAAATTGGATTATTGACTGATCCCAAGGATGATGCTGGGAAACCATACATTTTACCGAGAAAAAAATCAAATCCTTTTGGTGCAGCTAAACCGGTAGATACACAATCAAAAATTTTAGCAATAGAGGATACTGTAGAAAAACTACATATTGAAGATACTAAGACCCTGAGAAGACTATCAGGAGGAGATAACTCCAGTAATCTACCACTGTTAAAGCCAGGAAAAGTGCAAATTCTGAAAAAGCCTGCCGAGGAGACTAAAACAAATAAGAAACCATTACGTTATGTAGATGTTATGAAAAAAAAACCAGATGAGGAGAAGCCTATTACTTCAAGTGGAAAAATTGGTAATATCAACTTGCAGAGTACTGAATTCATATCTAATGATGGGGTTTCCTCCAATAAGATTGATATCGCCGAGAAGGATCATGACAGAGAAGAATTTAATGAAAATCTAGAACAGGAAAATGCGGAAAAGCAAGGAGGAACAGATAACCTTTCATTTTCCAAAGATTTAGATAAAGAATACGATCCAAATCTACCACGCCGCTCTTACAGGGGAGGTCGTGGCGGCGGTTTCTCTAGAGGAAATAATAACAGACGTGGTGGCGGTTACGTTGGTAGCAATCGACCACCTCAATCCAGATATAACAATCAACACGACTCAACTAACGAAAACTCGAGCTATCAAAATCGTAAATTCAACAATAACCGAACCAATCAACCATTTGACCAAGGTGGCCAAAATTACAATAAACACAGTCAAGGTCAGAGTCATCAAAACTTCAACCAAGAAGAAAAAAGTTATTCGATGTTTAAGCCGGCAAGCCAGTTTTTATGGGAAAATGGCAAAAGTAACAATGGCCAACAGAATACAAGGGGAGGCTTTAATCAGCGTGGATCGCATCGCGGCTCCTATAATAATCGCGGTCGTCATAAAAGTGGATTTACTTCGGGGTAATCACAGTCGAGTGGCTTGTTGTAACCATACTTTACGAACCATTTGAAGTTTATTTAGTTTTTGTAAATCTATATTCCCAACTATAATTGCTTCTGTAGGTTATTTAGAATGCCATTTTTAATCATCGTTATATAGTATTTTACAAACATCCATTATCGGAATATCAGTAACAGCACTACTGTCCTTGAATGCATATTCATTCAATAGTTCCGCTTCTGTTCTAGCAATTGCCATTTTACCTTTAGAATCGGTAATTGTTCTTAGATCGTCAAGTGAAGGCATCAGAACATCCTCATTGTACATCAGAATACCAAAGTATGTATAAAGCATCCCCATCAGTACAAAAGATTGCGTATATATGATCCAGTTTCGTTGTGGCAATATGTCTAAAATCGCTTTGAATAAACCATCATGTAATGGACCTAAAGTGTCCACATCTGGAAGTAAAGACCATACTATGATGAAGATCAGTATCGAAGTAACAGTAATATAGTAGGCAAACCATTCGTATTCCTTACTATAATCTTCTCCCATTGTGATTGAGTTTCGTAGACATTTTCTTTTTCCTCTCTGAACAGTCTGTCCCGTCAATGAATGAAGATTGCAGAGTAAGATTTTCAAGGTCCGAACATCTTAAATTTAATAAAATGTAAAAATATATGGATTGATATGCGTAGATAAGAATTTACAAGTAACATATTTAGATTTAATTTCATCTTTTTCTAAATTATCCATTCGCCAGTTAAATATTCGTACCATTTTGTTCATAGGATTAAAGTAATGTGATATGAATTAAGATGGCAAAAAAAAGAATATGGAAATAAAAGTAACATTTCATTCACTGCAATTCCTGCAATTGCTGCTGATTGGCTACCTTCCTTTCCTGTCTCCCTTTTTTCATTACCTGTTTCAAAGCAGCACTATCCAATGGATCTAATAATTCAAATGAGCACAGCAGTCCTTCACTGACACTCATAACAGCGCCCCAATTATCGAATTCGCCACAATAATTCGGTGCTGAAAAGACTGTAACTAAACTTCTATCGTTGAAAAACTCATAACCATCTTCTACAACCATATGAGCTCTACAAACTAAATCAAATCCAAATTTATTCAAAAATTTGTTAATTGCAACCTTATTGTAACAATAGCTAACTCCCCTTTCATTATCTTCCCATTCATTCGGTGAGTCGGTTGGATCCGACCATAATAAGTCGTTGATTAAACCAAAATCTGGAACATCAGTTGGCCTACTGACGTGTCTTATTTCATCCATGGAATTCAAGACAGGCGATAGACCCCCATGAACACAAAATATCTTCCCAGCGACAATTGCTGCTAACGGTAATGTATTGAAGGTATCAACAAATAGCTTCCATGTTTTGATATTACAACGACGCTTACATTCATCGTAGAAACCATAGACTCTTGTGACGTTCGCACATTCGTGGTTCCCCCTCAATAAAAAGAAGTTTTCAGGATACTTAATTTTATAACAAAGCAATAATAGAATAGTTTCCAAAGATTGTTTACCACGATCAACGTAGTCACCCAAAAAGAGGAAATTTGCAGACGGTGGAAAGCCACATTTAGTAAAAAGTCTCAACAAATCACCGTATTGGCCATGAACATCGCCTACAATTTTAACTGGAGGGGAAAGTTCGAGTAAGGACGGTTGTGAAAGAAACATCTCCCGCGCCAGATGACATATTTGCGATATTTCAGAGTTTTTTAAGCAAACATTTTTAGTTCGTCTACCTGCGTAACCTGCATCCAACAATTTTTGGATAGTTTCATCAATATTGATAGGCTTTAATACTCTTTTTTTCTTAGTAGCTGTTTGCCCTTGTTCATTTCCATTAATAGATTTCTCATCAATAACAATATCTGGTACGCTAGATGGATACTCATTCACCGAATCGCGTCGCGAGAGATTCTTGATGTCTTGATGTCTTGAATGGTGTTTTTCATTACTCATTGCATCATCAGAATTTGTTCCATCAACCGATGTACCATTTGAATCATTACTCATATTTATTTTTGCATTCCCAAAATAGTCATCCTGTTCCCCTCCATTTATTGGATTTCCCTGTTCATCAACTCTGCCTATTATCCCGGGTGAATTTAAGGGAGTACTATATGCTGTTGTTCCTGCGGACCCTGATGACTTACGTGTTTGTATGGATGATGCATGTGAATTAGATCGGGTCATAACGTATTGATTTGGAGACATTCTGTGGCCATCTAAGTTGTCAGATCTTCTGCGTATCTTCGATGAGGATCCACTTCTTACACTAGAGGGTCTTGAGGACAATTCGTGTCTGACACTATCCAACGGATTTTTAGATGCATTATATTTAGAGCTACTTTCCCTAGCCTTGCCATTGCTACTGCTCCTGTTTGTTCTTTTTTGGTATTCTTCATCAATTTCATCCTCAAAATCATCATCCGTTAACGCGTTTTCATTATAGGTGGAAATGCTAGAACCATTGTACAAGCTATTTTTTAAAATAGGGGATTTAGGTGCCATCTGAATCATTGACGGCGGTAGGTCTGCATTAGTAAAACTTGATCTTTTCGATTGCCCTCTACTTGAGCCTGGTGTCGATGGGTGAAGATGGTGAGTGTCTCCTGAATTGTTGGTTTGTAGAAACTCATTCTCTGAGTGCCGATGACCGTGACTCTCCTTTTTTAATGGCGGTGTGACATCATTCTCGTTGTTTGTTATATAAGAACCATCTGCTTCTTTTAAGTTTGTTTTAGAATTCAAACTGTTTGCTTCCGATCGCCTGGATCTTAACGATTTCAATGACCTCGATGATTTCACGGATTGTGATGTATCCGTTCTTGTGAATGCTGGTGAAGAAACATTTTCTGACCTCGATGATTTATAGGAATCCTTTTTCTTAGACGATTTTGATCCCGTATTACCCATTTTACCTTGAACTCTCAAATATGACCCACGATTCCTGACAATTAGCAGACTATGATAAAATTCCCCTCCAATTAGTGAATATAATCTTTAACCTCGAAGTACACGCGGATGTCACTTTATTATGGTAGACAATTGCAGATCGAGAGTAAGCTCAAAGTTGAAACGAGACCCTGGATTAGATATGCAAAATCTCTATCAATTGGTAAACCGAATATGGATCTTATTAACCACTTATACACTGCTAATACAAGCTAGGAATCCTTTTCGTTGTGATCTTTTTTTAGATATTGAATTCTTAAAGGTTGCACAAACGTTTTTCTTTATCGTTTGCTACCGAGGGGCTTCACTTCGTCAAACTCGCCTTTGAATAATTGAGATGAGCTCGAAAAAAATTGAATTTCGGCATAAATGATGCGAAGTCTGTAGTTAATCAGGGTTATATCTACTGATTCATATCCTTTATCAATTACTATTGATGCTTCAAAAGAAAGGATCAAGTTATCCAGTGCCTGATACTCTTTGTCTTACTACAAAGTTATAGATCATATACCCTGTATTACCCGGCTTTATATAAACACATTGAATAGTACCGGTTATAAAGTTAAATTGTGGATATGCTAGAATGGTGCAATTGAGCTAAGTAAATTGCTTGCTTTGGACCCTATCTTATCAAGTGTGCTTTGAAAGCAAGAAAACTAAATGGAGAGAATTGTCCAGCAAACAGACTATGATGCCTTATCTTGCAAATTAGCAGCTATATCCAAGGGTTATTTGCCGTCTGATTTGTTACAGGTAAAGAGATGCAATTATCATAATTACAAAGAAATTCATATTGAATACTTGAATAGTTTGAAAGGGATAAGCAGGAGAACTTATTCAAAAGTATGTAGTGCAATGAGAAACTCATTCCCTGTTATGAATTATGGGACGTACCTGCGCACCGTGTCTATTGATATTCATGTTAATGACTTTATAAAGGCACAAAATAGTTCAGAAACGGTTCAAGTTATCAATTTGGGATGTGGATCAGATCTAAGGATGATACCAATCCTAAAAAACTTTCAAAATGTAAACTACATCGATATAGATTACAAGGAATCAATCGAGTTGAAAAAAAAGACGCTATATCAAAATGATAACCTACGGAATGTATTGAAGTTAAACGAAAATGGTGAAGGTGATAGATATAAACTGATTTCGTGTGATCTTAATGACTGTAAACACACAAGTGTAGTGTTGAAAGAACTTACTCATCCATGTTTGCCAACATTGATCATCACGGAATGCGTACTTTGCTATATGAAAGAAACAGCTGCGAAGGACCTAATAGATTGTGTTCGAGAATTCTACAAGAGTGGGCTGTGGATAAGCTATGATCCTATTGGAGGTTCCAAGGATGATGATAGGTTTGGAATCATAATGCAATCTAATTTAAGAGAATCCAGGTGCCTAGAAATGCCAACCCTTATGGTTTACAATTCGAAGGATGCATACGGTAATAGATTCCCCAATTGCGAGATAACTATAAAGGACATGTGGGAAATATTTGAAGGAAATGTACCAATAGAAGAGGTTAAGAGATTAAAGAGTCTCCAATTTTTGGATGAGATCGAAGAATTGCGAATTATGCAAACACATTACGTTTTTTCTGAGGCTAGATGGTAGGTTATCTGAACATTTGCCCGCTGCCCTCACCCTGAGACCTCCATTGTGAGGATGGTTGCCTATCGCTTTGTATTTGATACAATCTCCACGCTTCCCTGACATGTTCCGGAAGTATGGGACTATTAGCATATTTTTCAACACTAACATCAATACCGTTGAATTCCTTCACTAATTGATTATAATGGTCAATCAAACCTACCCTAACTTCCGGGGTACTTAATTTGCTCCTCAACAAATCATTACCAGCTTGAACCCTTTTCATTTCAGGTTCATCATCATCAAAGTATGAATCGCATTCACTGTCATTTACACTATCGTTGCATTCTTCTTCTGTTTTATTCTCCCCCTCAACAAACATAGCAAGCTTTTTCAAATACTTTTTTAGTTTTCTTGCCACAACTTTACGACGATCGAATTCAATCATCATCTTTCCAATGAACCATTTTTGACGAGCATGCAAAGCTAACTCAATGATTTCGCAAGCATACATTTTACCAATTGCTTGTAAAAATACTCGTATATTCTCAGTAACGCTTTGATTTATTACTATACCTGCCAACTTTTTTACTTGCGTCTTATTCAAAGAAGTACGATGAAACACTTCGAACCTATTGGTTTGATCTTTGTCAAGATTTGTCACCAGTAATTTGAATTTCTCATCCTGGTCTAACTGCCTCGGAAGAGGTGTCTTTTCAATATTCTCTAAGTATAAATCTTTGGGAAATTTAATATCCTTTGGAACCTCATTAATTCGATTAAGTGTTCTTTTAGAGTAGATTTTTTTGATTTTGTATCTATTAGGTGTATGAGAGTTATAACTTTCATTATGGGTTGAAATATAGTTCTGCTTACCACCGCTAACATTATCTTCCATATATGAGTTCATGGTACCTCCTGTTCTCATACTCTTTAATTTCCAAGAAACATATTCTTGATCCTCATTCAGAACTTGATTAATCAATTGTTTGATTGAATGGTAATTGGCCATCGTAATCAATGGAGCATAATTCGTTCTGGGAATGATATCCAAAGGACCTTCTGGTTCAGTCATTTGGAATACGTTTATTTCTATCTATGTTCACAATTGTATAAGGATTCAAAAATATAATATAAGAATCGCAGTTATTGACACCTTATTTTTTAATTCCCTATCGATATTCCTCATTTCGACTATTTTTCAGGTGTTTTATTTTTCGGATTCTGGAGAGAGAAAAATGTGTTCAACAGGTTAAAAAATGCAACAAATACCCTATATATATATATATATATATATATATATATTATGTTTCTCAATTACTCAATTCATCCACGGTCTCAACAGAATCATCTTCTGATTTCAGGGCATCTATGTCCTTGCTTTCAACTTCCCTTGAGTTTTTATCTTCGTTTCCGTTTACTTTTTCCTTTAATAATGTCAGAAACCCAAAAAATATAACGATGGATGACGGTCCCAGTAATGGTAAATATACCGCTATCTTATGCTCTTGTGGGAAAAAGTTTTGCTGAACCATATCTCCATGGAAAAACGCAGTTTCAGATAAGTCTACCAACTTATTGCTTAATGCCAATGCTTCGTTCCACACAGAATCTCCACCTTTTTTCGGATCATTCAATAATTCTATAATATCTAATCTTAGATTGAGTGCCTCCGTAGTATTGGTTAGCACTTCATGTGGAATTGACATTTGTTCAAAGGATTTTGCCAGCTTGATTAGTGACCATAATGTCTCTTCAGCTTTGTTTATATTTTGCAATGTTTTCAGTCTTTTGTATGAATCTATCGTCACAAGCGGATATGATATATCGCCAGAATTGGTAGAAATACCTAGCAATTGGAAAAGATCATTGGCAAACTGGTACATAATTGGTACCAAGTATTCCTTAGTCAAAAATGAGTCTGCCTCAAGAGGATATTTATTGATGATTAAAACACCCCATTGAGGAACCAAGTAACTCTTCCAGTTTTCTTCAAAATCCACTCTTGTTGAATTATTGTTAACAAATTTTAAACCATTTGGCGCACTAGATTCACAGGGAAACACAACTGCAAGATTGAGGGAAACAGGCTCTTCAAAATAATTCATCGAAGACAATTCTGAAAGATCAAGTGCATGTGACAAGTCTTGTTCGGTAACATTCTCAGAGCTATTAAGTGTGTGTAGGTTTAAATCATTGTAATAAACAATACCTGTATCAACGGTAAAATTCACAAGTGGGGAGAGGAATTCTCTCAATGGTGTAAAATATTCGGAGAGTGTTTCATCAATCTCCCACGAAATTGGATAACCATCACCTGTCAACAGGGAAATACTCAAATGGATATGAGGAGTGTATGAAATTGCAGTAGTACTGTGGTTATCAGTGAAATCTGACGATAACTTCTCCTCTTCCAATATAAATGTGTGTTCAATTAGCGTTTGTGCAACAAAAAATGGTACATCATTACTGACAACTGACTGATCGTCAAAGAACACAGTAGTATCTTTTTTATCATATGCTATCGAGTACCCAACAAAATCATTTAATGATAAAGTGACAATGTGATGCTCCTCTGCATCCCCTTGAAGCTGTGAATATGGTAGCACCTGCAACGACCACATTACAAATTGAGGCTGCGAGTTTAAAAGATGGTTGACCTGTACTTGTATCGCCTCATGTATATCTGGAAATTTATATGTATCAGACTTGATGTAAACAGGAATTACCATATGTATATCGTGAAACTTTTCTTCATGTAGCTTTCTGACATAGTCTACAGGTAATGGTGCCCTATATATTTCGGTCAATTTATACCACAATGGTACACCAACAAATAAATACAATCCCACAAAGCATAGGCCAACAAGGCGTCGCAAGTTTCTGTTCGAGATCGACATTGTTCTTTATTATCTGTCAAACTCGCCTTCAATCAATCAACACCTCACAAGTTGGATGACACTATAAAAGAACAATACGACACTCCCTGCGTCTTCTTGAGATCGTCAACACTAAAGATCCTAATTAAAAAAGTGTTTTAAACCACTTGATCAGTAGTTGCCATAAATGATATCTGTTTTTGAAGAAGTTGCGGGATTCTCACCCATAAGCGGATCATTTAATGAAAGGCATGCATCTCATTGCACACGATACAGTTTTGAATAACGTATATACTTCAAGACAGTTGATGGTTTCTTCCCTATCTGCTTTTTGACTGTATAGCAGTTTCGAAACCAGGAATTGAGGTTTCTTTTCCATCCTTGATACGCCTTCACCATTTTGGGCACCAAAGCATTAATTTGAGTTGGCAACACAAGCTTGAAAACTAGAAGCGATGGGGCAGTGAAAAAATAGAAAAATTCAAGATTGAGATAGGCTTTCTATATTAGAGAACAGTGTTCGATAACTGTTTAGGTGCAATATTTTAGCCATATATACTAATGGCTGAGACAAAGGAAGAAGAGTACGTTCACAAGGTGTACAATGAGATAGCTCACCATTTTTCAGAAACTAGATATAAGCCTTGGCCAATTGTACTGGAGTTCCTCAATAATAGACATATAGGAAGCATTGGAATTGATGTCGGATGTGGTAATGGAAAATATCTGAATGTTAATCCGAGCATATTCATTATTGGATCAGATCGGTCGTCTGGACTCATTGAGTGTGCACACAGTATAAACAAAGGGCACAATGTGCTAATTGCTGATGGAATGCATCTTCCGCATAAAGATAAGACATTTGATTTTGCTATCTCGATTGCAGTTGTTCACCATTGGTCTACAAGAGAAAGACGTATAGCAGCTATAAATCATATTTTGAGTAAACTGAAGGTTGGTGGAGAGGCACTAATATATTGTTGGGCATTAGAACAAGGTAACTCGAGAAGAGGTTATCATGAAGGAATGGAACAAGATATACTTGTTCCCTGGGTATTACAAGAAAAGAAGAAAAAGTCTACAAGCAGTAAACCAAAAAAAGTAAGTGGACCCGATTTAAGCAAAGTACCATTGAATGAGAGAGCACAGTTCATCGCTAATTGGAAGCAAGAGCAGGAAAAAAACAGAATCAGAGAACAGGAACTTTCCCAGAAGGACGAACAACAGGCACAGGAACAAAATACCAAATATAGATATTATCATCTGTACCGGGAAGGTGAACTTGAAGAAGACTGTAAGCTTGCCGGCGGAATAATCAAGAACAAAGGCTATGAAAAGGATAATTGGTACGTAGTGGTACAAAAACCATAATTGCAGACAAAATAACGTTACTATAATTGAAATAGCTCTACATATCATTGTATCACATGATAAAACTATTCTCGGTCTTGTATAAAGTCACATCATGTGATCAAAAAAGGGCGATGGTTAAAGAATTGATTACGTATTTAATTCGTTTAGCACATTATATTTTGGATAAAATAGTTACCGAGCACTGTCAAGTGACTTTTAGATCAATTACCAATATACAATAGTATAGTAAAGTTATTAAAAATGCCACTGGTTATCGACGGTGATCATGAGTTCAATTTGTCTCATGAAGAGCAAGAAAAGCTAGACCAGTTTCAAGTGATAACAAGCTTTCCTGAAGATGACCTTCGATTGGTGATTAAGCTACTACAAAATTATGGCTGGCATTTAGAGAGGGCTTTAAGTGCCTATTATGATAATAATTGGAAAGAAGCTTTGGATTCTAGCGATCAGCAACCTCTAATAGCAGACAGACCAGCAACCGCTAGTGTTACACGAACAATTACATCACAAGTCCAAGCAGGCTCTCCATTTCTAATATCAGATTTGAGTTTGGTCCCATCACTACAACTTGTAAAGCCATTACCACCTAGCTACCTCGAGAATTATTCCGTAGTTGGATTGAACAAAAGAAAAGATGAGATTTGGCAGCTTAATCAAGGTCAAAGTCCGTTATTTTTGATTTTATTGTTCATTCCAAGACTTTTAGGTAAATTAGGAATGGGGCTACTATCCATAATTTGGGGTATTATTACTTTTGGTTTCAGATCTAATTTAAATGACAAGCCGAAAGTATCTAAAATCCCGAATTCACCTAGTCAAGAATCAGTTCCACTAAGGGATTTGATACCGCAAGTTGTTGACGAAGAAAGCGTAGGTGCCCTTCAAAAAATTATCTCGCAGAAGAAACCTTTCAATGAAGTTCTGAAGATATGTGAGGATGAATTTAAATACCTTCTTGTGATCTTAATTGGGCATATAGACGTATTAGAGTCTGAAAAATGCGATAAAAATTCCCAGCTTTTATTATCTAAAATAATGACGAACAAGAAAGTATTATCACTCATAGAGTCCCATCAGAAAGATCTGTTGATATATATTGGCTCTGTTGAAGAGATTGAACCGTGGTTAGTGGCCCGCCAGTTACATGTCAGATATACTCCCGATTGTTTGCTAATTGGAAACGTTTTAAATTCAAACGGTTCAGTAAATGGAATGACAAGATTGTCAGTTTTGTCAAAACTTAGAATGACATCAGCAAAGAAGTTCTACAATTCATTGAAATTGACGATCGAAAAGTTTAATTCCGAACTTGTAGTCAGTAGGAACGAGAAGGAAGAACTGCGCATTGCAAGAGATATCCGTAAGAGACAAGATGCAGCCTACGAGGAATCTTTACGACAGGAAAAGGCAAAAGACGAGAAACGTCAAGAAGAGAGGGAAAAATTAGCCAAAAAACAGAATTTAGAAGAAGAAGGGAAAAGGAACTTGAAGTTACAAAAATCTGCAAAGGTGCTGTTTTGGATCGACTCTTGCCTGAATCTCCTTGAAAAAGACTCTTTCTCAAAATCCGCTGGTGAAGATACTACAATGATACAATTTAGGACTTCTCAAGGAAATAGATTAATTCAAAAATTTGAATCTGATACCACATTACGCACAGTATATATCACAGTTGGTTGCTTTCTATATCTCAATGAAATTAAGATTGATCAAGACACTTGGGTCTCGAAAATAAATACAAAGTTGATGGAACTTTCTGAAGATGAATCAGTTCTATGTTTCAAAAATAAACAAACCAGTCTCCCTCCTATTGAATTAAGCAAAATCAGGAAGTTGGTCACTGCTGAATTCAATGAGATTCCTGATAAGATCGCCGCACCACTTCAAGGTGATTTTGACTTTGAGTTGATATCTCCATTTCCTCGTCAAAAGATTCCGGCAGATGAATCGATCATTATAAAAGACTTCAAACAATTATGGCCAAAAGGAAGTCTCCTTGTAGAAGATGTTATGGAAGATGAGGAATCTTCTGATTCCGAGAATGACAACAGTTCATCAAATGCATAAGAATATAGTCATTTAATTTCAAATGAAAATGTTCAAATACTTGGGAATTCAAAAATCTATAATTGAATTATATAGACTATTATGCTAAAAATATATTGATTGACATAAAGATCAAAATGCAATAACATCAAATGATATATGTAAAAATACAACAGGTAACAAGTTTGATGCTTAAATACCTGTAAAATATGCAGAATAATACTCTTTTTCATACTGTTTGAAAATGATAGGTTTTCAACAAAAGAATATCATTGATATCAAGATGGAATGGTGTAGTACGGTTTGCAATGTCCAAATGACCCACCGGTGCAAAACATGTCACGGCGGAGAACGAACAATGTTTAATGAATGAAACAAATGCTCCATATGTACAAGGAAGGGAAACAATGGTGAGGAAAGAAATATGAAACAAAAAAAATACATGTCTTGAAAATACACCTTTTCTTTAACCTTGAGCCACAGACGGTTCGATAATATAATGTCACAAATGATGGAAATTTTTACTTACAAATGCAATGAAGGAGTTTTAATAGACCTCAGGATTGGAAACTTGACTTTGATAAAATCCACTATAAAATAATTTACTCTTGATTGTTCTTCTTCTCCGATTCTTTTTGATCCATTATAAAAACTTTGGACATATGGAAGCCTAGAAGACAACAGAAATCTTGATAACTATACTAAGGAAACTGGGAAAAAAAATAAAAATTGTACTTAATGGTAATAATGTGCTTCTTCTTCTTTAGGTAAATCTCAATTCGAGGAGAATCATTCAATGTCTTGTTGGAGATCTTTCACGTGGAGGAGCATCTCTTGTTCTATATGAATCTCTTGGGGCACCATAATCACCTCTTGGGGCACCATAATCACCTCTTGGAGCACCATAACCGCCTCTTGGACCACCATAACCGCCTCTTGGACCACCAAATCCGCCTCTTGGACCGCCGAAACCGCCTCTTGGACCACCGAAACCGCCTCTTGGACCGCCAAAGCCGCCTCTAGGACCACCGAATCCACCTCTTGGACCGCCAAAGCCGCCTCTAGGACCACCGAATCCACCTCTTGGACCGCCAAAGCCACCTCTTGGACCACCGAATCCACCTCTAAATCCATATCCACCTCTTCCACCGAATCCACCTCTGAAGCCACCACGGCCTCTGAAACCACCTCTATTGGATCTTCTAATTGGTGGTGGGTTATCATCTCTTTCAACAGTGATAACAGAACCTCTGAACTCAATATTGTTTAGTTTCTCCAACGAGTCCTCGAGGACTTCTTCAGTTGGAAATTCTAAAGCACCGGTGCCATCGAAGTCTCTAGTATTGACACTAGAAAATGTAGTTTCCAGATTGTTTTCACGAGCCAAATCCTTCAATTCTTGCCACGAGCATCCTTCTGGAAGGTTTCTTAACACAATACGATATCTCTTAGGTGGTAGTTTAGAAAACATGACTTCTAAAGGCTGGTTAGCAAATGTCTTACCATTAACTTCCTCGATCGCTCTTGATGCAGCTTCTGAATCTTCAAATTCGACGAAAGCAAATCCATTTAAAATCTTGACCTCTTTCATTGGTCCAAACGGAGTAAAAATTTCATTAAGCTCGGATTCCTGAACATCAAATGGAAATGGTCTCACAAATAGTCTTGTAGTAGATAATTCACCTTCTAGTTGTGGAGGAGGTGGGTAATATGGTTGAGGACCTGGTTGATGATAATGATCTTCCATGTGTTGATCCATTGGTTCACGGTGGTGTTCTACCGGCTCTGGGCGGTCTAGTTCTTCACTTTCAGCTTGTGGAGGAGGTACCTGTTGTTCTTCTTCTGGTGCTGTTGGTTGTTCGGCAGGTTCTGCTGGTGGAGCTTCTGGTTCTTCTGTAGCCGCAGGAGGTTGTTCGTATGGTTCTTGCATATTAACACCTGTATATGATATGAGATTTTGTTGAATATCAAACTTATTATTCCTGAAAAGTGCTAAGAAGTTGCATACTTAAAATTTTGCCACCTGCTTCTTTATAAATTTGAAAAAAATAGCCACCATCGTTGACTATGATTAAGGCGGGTTACTAGCTAAATGAGTAAGAACATGTTTAGATGATAATACAGTTGTCCTCAAACAAATACACTTTAATTTACTGCGTTACTTTAAGTTTTAAACTTAGACTTATTGATGATAGATCCATACAGTGAATCAGTCTCAAATTTAACAAATTTTCGACTTTTACAATACCTTTAGATTGGTTAACTTTATCGAGTATAATATTGAAGGATCAAAAATACAAACCTCATCAACCATATTAGAAGCCAAATAAGTCATAATATTATCATGATACGATTCTCGAGATCTGCTTCATCATACGCACAATCAAGAGCTCTTAAAAACTACCCAGTTGGGGGTATTATCCATGGGTTTGAAGTCAAACGTACTTTGCCAGTTCCAGAGTTTAAACTAACAGCTGTGGATCTTATTCACACTCAAACTGGTGCGCAACATTTACATATTGATCGCGATGATAAAAATAATACCTTTAGCATTGCTTTTAAGACTAACCCACCTGATTCAACTGGTGTCCCACATATTCTAGAGCACACAACACTTTGTGGCTCTCAAAAATATCCCGTTAGAGATCCATTCTTTAAAATGTTAAACAGATCATTGTCAAGCTTTATGAATGCCATGACGGGCCCTGATTATACCTTTTTTCCTTTTTCTACTACCAATATTACTGATTTCAAGAACTTGCGTGATGTCTATATTGATGCTACATTAAATCCATTATTGAAGTCTGAGGACTTTTATCAAGAGGGGTGGAGATTAGAACATGAAGATGTCGAAGATGCAAAAAGTAATATAATTTTTAAAGGTGTTGTTTATAATGAGATGAAAGGTCAAGTTTCAAATGCAAACTACTACTTTTGGAATGAATTCCAAACTTCAATTTATCCAGCATTGAATAATTCTGGAGGTGATCCTGAAAAGATTACAGATCTTTATTATGGGGAATTGATCGATTTTCATAAACAGAATTATCATCCATCAAATGCAAAAACTTTCACTTACGGAAACTTTGCATTAAACGATACTTTGAAATGCCTAAATGAAGCATTCGCTGGATATGGAAAAAGGGTAAAATCTGATAAAGTTCTTCGTCCCATTAACATAACTAAAAATATCGATGTACGTGTTAAAGGTGAGGTTGACCCAATGTTACCAAGTGATAGACAGTTGAAGACCTCTATAACCTGGGTTTGTGGCTCACCTGTTGATGTTTATGACACTTTCCTTCTAAAAGTACTTGGCAGTCTTCTACTGGAAGGCCATTCCTCGATATTTTATCGGAGATTGATTGAATCTGGATTGGGATTAGATTTCTCTGTTAATACAGGTGTCGAATCGGCTGCTGCCGTTAACTTTTTGACCATTGGTGTCCAAGGTGTTCGTAACTTATCAGAATTCAGATCTGTGGTAAAGGAGGCTTTTCAGGAGTTACAAACATGCCCCTTTGAACATAAAAAGATCGAAGCTATTATTGAGCAGCTTGAACTGAATAAGAAAGACCAAAAATCAGATTTTGGATTGCAGTTATTGTATTCAGTTCTACCACAATGGTCAAATAAAGTAGATCCATTTGACGCATTACAGTTTGATGAAGTTTTAATGAGATTTCGTGAAGATTTTGCACAGCATGGGGACAAGTTATTTCAAGATCTGATAAAAAAGTATATTTTGGATAAGCCATCTTTTAACTTTTCAATGGAAGGGGCTGAAGACTTTTCAAAACAGCTGGAAATGAAAGAAAAAGAACGCCTTCATCTAAAATTGAAAAACTTAAATGAGGAGGACAAAAGGATCATTTATGAAAGAGGATTATATCTGAGAGATAAACAGAATGCAAAAGAAGATTTGTCTTGTCTGCCTACCTTAAAATTGAATGATATTCCTCGCGTTGGCGACAATTATTGTTTAAATTCTCTAAATGAAAACACAATGTGTCGTTTAACAGAAACCAATGGTATTTCTTATATTAGAGGAAAGAGGAGCTTAAATGAAAGTATTCCTTTAAATCTCTATCCGTATTTACCTCTATTTGCCGATTCTCTAACTAGTTTGGGAACTTCACAACAGGATTATAGTGAGATAGAGGATGATATGAAGCTTCACACAGGTGGAGTTTCAGCTCATATTGATGTGTCATCGGACCCAATTACATGCAAACCAAACCTTTTCCTAAGATTTGATGGTTGGTCGCTCAATTCCAAGACAGATCATGTATTTAGCATTTGGAACAAATTGCTGGTTGAGACCGACTTCCAGAAACATAGTGAAAAACTTAAAATATTAATTAGATCATTAGCTGCGTCTAACACTGCTACTGTTGCGGAATCAGGCCACGCTTTTGCTCGTGATTACGCCGGAGCACATTTGAGCCGGACAAAGGCTATACATGAAACTCTCTCAGGAATTGAACAGATTAAATTCATTACAAATCTAAATTCCTTATTAGATGACGAAAAAGTTTTCCAGGAACAAATTGTGGAAAAATTGGTTGAATTAAAAAATTATGTTATTGGATCCCAGAACACGAATTTCTTTATTACCACCGATTCTAAAGATTTTGCTAACAATATCTCTAATAGCGTATCAAACTTTCTCAAACAATTGCCAGTGGCGACAAGTAAAAACAGCATCAATGCGGAGTTATTCCCATTGCTGCCTTTAAATAAACTCACAGCCGGAACAATCATTGACGCCCCCTTCCAAGTAAATTATGCAGGTTCAGTTTTGCCGGGTGTTGCCTATACTCACAAAGATGGTGCTTCATTACAAGTTCTTGCCAACCTATTAACTTTCAAATACTTACATCGTGAAGTCAGAGAGAAGGGCGGTGCTTACGGTGGAGGTGCTGTTTATAGCGCTCTTGAAGGTCTATTAAACTTTTACTCATACAGAGATCCTTCGCCTTTGCGTGCGTTATCCACATTTGACAATTCAGCCAATTATGTTTTGAAGGATGCGAACTGGACTAATTCTGACCTTAATGAGGCCAAATTAACCATTTTCCAACACATAGATGCCCCAATAAGCCGGAAAAGTGAAGGTTCTACCCTGTTCTATTCTGGTGTTACAGATCAAATGAGACAAACCAGAAGAGAGCAATTACTTGATGTTAATATATCTGATGTTTTACGCGTCAGTGAACAATATTTATTGAACAAGACACCTGTTAAAGCCGTTATTGGGCCGGTCAATGATAAATACTCGCCTTCTAATTGGGATTTAAAAAATTTGTAAATACCTATATAACCACCATGTAAATAAGCTCTATACTTCTCCTTTGATCTTTGTCTATTTCATTTGTATTCTACACATTTACATACATGTACACTTTTTTCTTGTCACTTTTTCGCGTCCAGCATTAAAGGCCAACCTGTAAAAGATTAAACATAAATTGAAACAATTCAATAGTAACTTGAAGGAGAACAGATATTATAAAGATAATCCATTCCAGTGATGCAGGCTAAGGTATACAATTTGGTTTCTTTATTATTATTGCTCTGTATCCACGGTGTAAGGGCACTTCGTTACGATTTACCAGCTACCAAGGAACCAGAGCCATTCTGTGTCCGTGATTTTGTTTCCGAGGGACAATTAGTTGTTGTAGATGTCACTAGTGATGGCCATGTTGGTGATGGTCAAATTTTGAGTTTATACATTTATGACTCTATTGGAAATGAGTATCGTAGAAAAAAGGATTTTGCTGATAACATTCGTGTTGTTTTCATTGCACCTTCAACTACCTCATTCGATATTTGTCTTGAAAATGTTGCTCAATATCAAGGTAGATCCATGAGTAGATCAGTCGAATTGGATATTGAAAGTGGTTCGCAAGCTCGTGACTGGAACAAAATTAGTGCTCTTGAGAAGTTGAAGCCAATCGAATTAGAATTACGTAAAATTGAAGAATTAGCTGATGAAATTGTCGATGAACTAAATTATTTAAAGAACAGGGAAGAAAGACTAAGAGATACCAATGAGTCCACCAATAGAAGAGTAAGAAACTTTTCTATTGTCGTAATCCTTGTGTTGATCAGTTTGGGATTATGGCAAGTTAATTACCTCAGAAACTATTTCAAGTCAAAACATATTATTTAGAAGAAATGAGTTGACATTCAAAATCTTAAATAACCTAGTTTACCCAATATGTAAGCAAAATCCAAATACGTTACGTAGACCCTTCTCCCTGCAGTAGCACAGGAAACCATCTCAATGATTCCGTCGGATGATTCCATTCCAACAGAGTTTGATATTTTTTGAATATCTTTGATACTTAAAACATGTTTTCTCAATTGAACTTTAGGAAAGGATGAATCTCTACCACTCCCATGTACAAGCAATTTCCACATCTCATCAATGGTCTTTTCATTATCCATGAAGACTAAAAGATGATAAGTGCATTGAAGTAATTTATCGAAGTCAATAACATCAGTCTCTGGAACTATCAATTCCCCTGAAGAAACCATTTTTACCAAGTCACTGGAAAGTTGTAATTCTTCAAAATAAGCATTGAGGTCAAGTGTCGTCATGTCATGTTCTATACTATGATTAGCATAAACGGCTAGAATTTCATCTTCAATTTCCGGAGGGATCTTCACTTTCATAAAGTCCTGTACTTTCTTATAATTCAAGTCCATCTCTAAGAGATCATGTTACTTTGCTGATATGGTAGATCCCGATATGGCTCAACCGTAGCTTTGGACTATTCTTGAGTTAAATTCTTGGTTATCTACCTGTTCCTTAGGCTTACCCAGCCCGATCTTTTTATTGTAGAAAACTTTTCCAACTTGAAAATGGGGACGGTTTGAGAAAAACCTTATAATGCAAGACAACATTCAAAACACAAAGACCAAGGCGAAAGTACTGAGTGTTCTTAAGCGCCAATAACTCCTTCAAGAATGAGTGAAGAGGGTATGAATGGACATGAGGCCAGCGCTATCCAAGAAGTGCCATCCTCTTCCAATGAAAGTACTCACTTAGGTAATAATGCAGAAGAGGTACAAGTAAAGGAACAGGTTCAGACTGAAACCGAAGCAGAACAGAGTCGCAAACTATCTGAGGCCAAATCTACCACACTTACAAATGATCTGAAAACAGACAAAAACCACAACCTAACAGATGCAAATAAGGTGGTAACCGAATCTGAAGATCAGCCTGAACATCAACATTCTAGTAGAGAATCTGCTGCAGAAGACGAAAACCAAAAGTCTGGAGAAATAGCGGATGAAAATTCAAGAAAGCGTAGCCGTGAAGAAGATGAAGAAGATAAGAATCAAAACCGTAATGATGACGGTGGTGTTGGTGCTGCTGAAGAGGATAACGATGAGGACGACGATGAAGATGATGAGGACGACGACGACGAAGATGAGGATGAAGGAGTACGTTCGAAGAAAAGACGTCAAGAAAGAAACAAATTTTTGGATATTGAGGCAGAAGTCAGTGATGATGATGAAGAAGATGAAGATGAAGAGGAATCCGAGTTAGTTCGCGAAGGTTTCATTACACGAGGTGATGATGAAGAGGAAGGGCCGGAGGCTCACAGAGAAGACAGGTTACATAGACAACTGGATCAAGACCTCAACAAATCTTCTGAGGAAGATGCACAAAAATTAGCAAAAGAATTGAGGGAGAGATATGGAAGAAGTAGTTCCAAGCAGTATCGTGCAGCAGCACAGGATGGTTATGTCCCACAAAGATTTTTGTTGCCAAGTGTTGATACCGCGACAATTTGGGGTGTTCGTTGTAGACCAGGTAAAGAGAAAGAACTTGTGCGTAAGCTTTTAAAAAAGAAGTTTAATTTAGATAGGGCTATGGGTAACAAAAAGCTTAAGATTCTGTCGATTTTTCAAAGAGATAATTATACAGGAAGAATTTATATGGAAGCGCCAAAGCAATCTGTTGTCGAAAAGTTTTGTAACGGTGTACCAGACATTTACATTTCCCAAAAGCTATTGATTCCTGTACAAGAATTACCATTGTTATTGAAACCAAGCAAATCTGATGATGTTGCTTTGCAAGAAGGTAGTTATGTTCGTATTAAGAGAGGTATCTACAAAGGTGATTTGGCTGTTGTTGATCAAATTAGTGAGAATAATTTGGAAGTTATGTTAAAAATTGTGCCTCGTCTTGATTATGGTAAGTTTGATGAAATTGATCCGGTGACGAATCAAAGGAAGGCAAGAAGACCCACATATGCTCAAAGGTCGCCTCCACAGCTCTTTAATCCAACCATGGCCCTCAGGTTGGATCAGGTAAACTTATATAAGAGAGATGATCATCACTTTACCTATAAGAACGATGATTATGTCGACGGGTACCTATTCAAATCCTTTAGAATTCAACATATTGAAACTAAAAACATTCAACCAACAGTGGAGGAATTAGCTCGTTTTGGTTCCAAGGAGGGTGCTGTTGATTTAACCACGATCTCCCAAACTATCAAGAAAGCACAGGCTGCTCGTGTCACTTTTCAAGCCGGTGATCGTGTTGAGGTATTGAATGGTGAACAACGTGGATCGAAGGGTATAGTCATTAAAACCTCATCAGATGTTGCTACAGTTAAGGTGCCAGAATTTCCTACCAAACCATTAGAGTTTTTAATGTCAAGTTTGAGAAAAATTTTTGAACCTGGTGATCATGTCACTGTTATAAGTGGTGAACATCAAGGGGACGCGGGTCTTGTTCTTACGGTAAAACAAGGTCAAGTGACTTTTATGTCAAATCAAACTAGAGAAGAAGTTACTATAACTGCTAATAACTTGGCGAAATCGTTGGATTCGACACCAACATCAAGTGAATATTCTCTGCATGACATTGTTGAACTGAGTGCTAAGAATTCCGCATGTATTATCCAGGCTGGACATGATATTTTCAAAGTAATTGATGAAAGTGGAAAGGTTTCAACCATTACAAAAGGTTCTATTTTGGGTAAAATAAATACAGCTCGTGCTCGTGTGGCCACTGTAGACGCTAGTGGTAATGAAATAAAAATCGGTGATACCATCGTGGAAAAAGTTGGTGCACGAAGAGAGGGACAGGTACTATACATTCAATCACAACAAATTTTTGTTATGTCAAAAAAAATAGTGGAAAATGCTGGTGTTTTCCTCGTAAATCCAATGAATGTTGAAGCCGTGGCTTCGAGAGACAACATATTAAGCAACAAACTTGATTTGAACAAGATAAATCCAGATATCATGTCAAAAATGGGTCCTCCATCAAAAGTAACCATTCAACAACCTCAACCAACAAGAATGGGTCGTGACCTAGCACTTGGAAAAACTGTCAGGATTCGTTCCGCTGGTTATAAAGGACAATTGGGTATTGTGAAGGATGTCAATGGAGAAAACGCAACGGTTGAACTTCATTCAAAAAATAAACATATAACAATCGACAAACATAAACTAACATATTACAATAGAGAGGGTGGCGATGGTTTGACATATGATGAATTAGTGAATAGACGTGGTAAGTTACCACAAGGAAGAATAGGACCAAGTTATGTCAGTGCCCCAAGGCATATGGCAACAGGCACTGCGACAGCAGCACCTGGAAGACCATTTGCCGGCGGTATGACTCCAGGATGGAGCTCATTTGACGGAGGAAAAACACCAGCTGCGAGTGCCCAAACAGGAGGTGGAGGAGCATCATCTTGGGGTAGTACTTCAACTTGGGGTGGTGCTTCGTCATGGGGAAGTCAAGGAGCCGGCAATACTTCTTCGTGGGGTGGAACCTCAACATGGGGAGGTCAAGGAGCTGGTGCAACATCTACTTGGGGTGGAAATTCATCTTGGGGTAATAAATCAAGTTGGGGTGGTGCGTCTACATGGGCCTCTGGTGGTGACTCTAACGGAGCTTCTTCAACTTGGGGTGGTCGTGGTGACAAATCAGCCTATGGTGGAACTTCAACATGGGGTGGTAACAATAACAGCAACAACAGCAACCGTAATAATAACAATAGGGGTGGATCATCTTCATGGGGAAATAATGATTCCTCACAGGGTCATAATTCTACTTGGGGTGCTTGAAGAGGCTACGGGATGTAGAGTTCCAAGTTGTCGTATTTAACTTGACTCCAATGGTATGGGAAATCGACAGCTAGATAACCTAATTAATGAGTGACACTATTGATAACCAAAATTTGTGATCACAGATATCAATATTTTTTCTCATGATGACTATCCAATTTTCCAGCATACACTAGTTTCTCGAGTAATTTCATTAAGTACTGAATGCATCTAAAGCTATATAAATAGTGATTGGGATACAGTATTTCACAATGTATATCCAAAAAATTTAATCCATTGTAGTTATTATATATGGGTTTTAAATAATTTATTGTAACTAATTAAACTTAATAATTTGTTTCTAAGGGTATATAACAACTAATGTTACTTAAGACCTCAAATTTTTGAAACTGACAAAAAAATGACAACAGTATAAAGGATATTGAATCCAATCCCTATATTCAAATCTGGGACATCGTTTGGATTAAACAGACGGTATACATAATTTTGAGATACGGCTCGACGCGATTTGATGGTATCGTAGTATTAAAAAGCTTACTTGAAATATTAAATTAGAGATATACCATATATTGGGAAAAACTGATCGCTTAATCACAGCAGCGAATAACGATCACTTTGGTTTTGTATATTTCAACCAAACAATTGTATTGAACAATATTTCAAATAATTAAATGACATAGTTCATAACGGTTACTTTGAGTGCTGTATATTGAAACCAATTTTTAATAAGAGCACAAAAAACGTCATTCCAGTAAAATAGCCATATCCTGGACATAGAAAATGGAATCTTTTATTATAATATATTAAATGTTAGGAGAGTATTTAAAAGTCATTAGTTTTATCATTGATTGGTTAAATAATTTAGCCACCAATTATTTACAAGGAATATTCAGTTTTGGCATGACAATGTGAAGTTATTTGGAAGTCCTTAAAAAATCCAAAGGTTTTTTTTCAGCGACTTTTCTCTTCTTAGACTCTTTGAACAAAACATGACGTTGAGCTATAGGATCATATCTTACTTGTGTAACTAACGGTGCCCCCCTGCTTATTGGAATGTGACGGAAATACCCAGTGGCAGCAGTTGAGATAAGCTTTATGATTGTGTTTTTGGTCTTGGCCTTCGCCATTGTGTCAAGTACAGTGTCAAAGGAACGGTCTCCACCTTCTTGGTTGGATATCTTGTCTCTTGATAATATATATCCTCTATTTCATAGATTATGGTATTTTACATGTTAAATTTTGAGCGCTCTGTACGACACTGAAAAATTTTCAAAAATATAGAGCTTGTTTGAAAGAAAAGATTGAGATGATTTAAGATGAGATTGATGTATCTGCTGGTGAAAATTAGAGACTAAAGATCTTTCCCTTACAAGTGTTTCTCACATATTATTACTAAAATAGGGAGGAAATGAGTGAAGTACTCCAACCAGAAATTATCGAGAACCCAGATGGCTCTAAGTCAGTTATAACTTACAGAATTGAGGATGGTCAAAAATATAAGATAACTCAAAAGATCAAAGAGATCAAAGTAACCGAAAAAGTACATAAGTCTGTTGCAGCAAGAAGACAATGGGTCAAATACGGACAAGAAAAGGGTGTACCAGCAGGGCCTAATCATTCCACTACACAAGTAGGTGAAGAAGTCCAATTAAGATTGAGCAGAAACTGGAGACAGCTTGAACAAGAAGAAACCCAGAAATCTAAGATTACATCCGAAACCGTTATCAGCTGTAGATTATGTGGTGGTGGACATTATACCATGAACTGTCCATTCAAGAGTATATTGAATGATATTGCCGCATTAGAAGATCCAGCTGCTACCACAGAGGGTACTGGTGAAGGAGCCGGTCCTCAAGATTCAACAGCTGCTCCAAGTACTCCTGGTGCTGCTGCTACTGAGGGTGGATCTAGATATGTCCCACCTTCACGTCGTGCAGGTGCAAAGGATCCATCTTCGGATGCTTACAGAGAAGCCAGAGAACGTGATGACATGAGCACATTGAAGATAACACAATTAAATGAAAATGCTGACGAAAACACATTAAAGGAAGAGCTATTGTTCCCATTCGGTCCAATTCCAAAGGTTGTTGTTGTTAGAAATAGAGAAACAGGTAGATCAAGAGGTCTTGCTTTTGTTACTTTCATTAATGAGGAAGTTGCTGAAAGAGCATTGAACTTCCTGGATGGAAGAGGTTTCATGAACTTGATTCTACGCGTTGAGTGGTCAAAGCCAAAGACAAAAGAATAATAGTGTAACATATTAGAGATCCTTAACAATCCAAAAAAACTTTGTATAGCAATCCTCATTTTTTACATATATATGTAATTATAATTTCATTGTAACGTTCGCGATTCTTTAAATTTATCAGGGATTACGAATTACTATCATGCTAGCTTTTATTGTGCAGAAATACAACTAATACATCAAAATGAAGGACCCTACCAATACCATTTATAAAAAAACTTTGACATTTCATGAACCATCAAAATATGTATCGTCAAATGCTGTAGTTTTCATTCATGGAGGTGCATGGATAGACACCACTAACACACCACATGATTTTGATCCTCTATCTACTTTTATGTTGAACACGTCCAAAAATCAACTTGATTATGCTTTGTATGGTATTACATATCGATTATCGCCTGAAGTAAGGCACCCGACACATCTGCATGATGTAATCGAGAATTTATTTCGATTGATTACAGAAAAAGAGATCAAGAATATTTGTCTAGTAGGCCATTCAGTTGGCGCCACTTTGTCATGGCAGGTGGCTACATGCTGTCCAAGGACCTATCCTTTTCCTGAGAAATTGAAATTCGTACAGTCGCGGATTACATCTTTATTTCTCTTGGATGGTATATACTCCATCTCTGAGTTACTTAAAGAGTATCCAGATTATATTTACTTTGTTAAAAAAGCTTTTGAAGAAGATGGTAAGGAATTTGAGGAATTCGATATTTCTGTAAAAAGACTTCCTAAATTATTATCAGACATTCATTTGGTGCATTCTTACAACGATGAATTACTATCATTAAATCAGACCAGGTGCATGTCTTCTGTTTTACAAAAAAACGCCATATCATTTTTCAGTTATTATAGTGATATGGGTTTACACAATGATGTTTATCAAAGCCCAAAGCTAGCAATATATTTATTAAATAATATTAAATTCAAATAGCTTCGAGAACCAATTTGGATTGCGTTTTTAAGTTTACACCCAAATGGACTTACCACGAGCTTCAATTTTTTCACCTAACTTGGTAACCTCGTCATTCCAATCGACAAGTTTATCCTTCATTCTAGATAATTGTTCACTATTAATAATTCTCGGTTGGACCCAAGTAACACTAATTAGCTCATTAACTTGATCGATAGAACCTTTTATCAAGCCCAAACTAATAGCCCTCATTACTAAATGTTCCACATTATCCTTTGGCAAATGAGTTGCGAGAGCAATATCTTCAAAAGATAATGTTCTGATATTTTTGGTGAAAACGGTCTCTACAAGTGTCACAAGACATATTTTTTGTCTTAAAAATGATTCGTTTTCAGCAAGTATTGCAACGTTTGGAATTTGGACACCAATAATATTATCAAACTTGTTAAAGTCACCACAGGTTAATGCATTAAGGAGATCAAACAACCACTTATATTGAGGATCTGATATAATGTAGTTCATTATTGGATGGTTCAATATTTCTCCAAAATTATAAATTTTATCACCTAATAAAGCTGCAATGCTTAGTTTGTAAGCCAAATGCTTCATATCCTCTATATCATTGCCTTCTTGTGCTTCTGGTGTTTTCCGTGTAGACAGATTCAGCAAACTAGTGTAATAAAATGAATTGAAATCTTTTTTTAAGCCATAGTATTCGGCATTTGTGGAGTAAAAAGCATTTGTTATTTGCAAAGGTACGGAGTCTTTCATATCTAACGTTTTTTCGAGCTCATCAAGCAAGTCTTTACTTTTCACTAATTCTCCCTTAAACAAGTATATTCTGGCAATTTCTATTTCTATTAACAAACATCCATAATCATGATTCTTCAATCCATCATTTCTTTGAGTTTTCTGATCAGTTTCTTTGAAAGAGTCTTTTAGATCATTCAAAAACTTAAGTGATTCATCATAATCATTATAGTTTTTTAGGGACAACAGTAAGAAGTCCACAACACTTAACTGATTAATCTTGTCATGAAATTTTGAAACAAAATTATTGTACACTCTCAATCTCAATGGTGCAGACCTAGCATCTTCAAAGAAAACTGATAATTTCTGTGTCAATTGGTGCCATAATTTTTGTTCATAGAGATCTTCAAATTCATAAAAAAGGGGCGCTAATTCAGGGTCTGCCTCCAGGCGAAGCGTACTTAAAACAGTATCAATTTGATGAGTATTACTCATGTTATTTTCAATCACAGATCCAGTTGCAATAATGATTAACAGTCTACAGTGCTTCCTTCTGGCTCATTCTTATAAAGGTGGCAAATAATCAAATTATATTTCAAGATTATAAAAATCGCCGTCCGGCTAATTTACGAAACCGGACAGTATTTAAAGTCAATTAAAAAAGGTAAATATAACTTTACAATCATTGTTAAATGTGCCAACCATCGTTTGTCATCGTGTCTGATACTGTATCATATTATAATTCCATACTATTTACTATCAAACGAGCATTCTTCCAAGCTTTCAAACATTCACTCAGCCAGCTTACAATGAATTTCGTAAAGGATTTCAACATAAAACTTAATTTCTTCTCAATGTGCTCTATTAAGAACGTTAAAGTATTAAGTGTGGATGTATTCACTTCATCCATGTCCTTTGTTATTAATTTGAAACAATCATTCAGCTTATCGATTTCTTTATTGAGCTTTCGAATTTCTTCTTGTCTTTCATGTTCAGTTAATTGATGAGGTTCTAACTCTTTAGAACGTCCATTTCTTTTCCTCGACATAGATTTTTTACCTGATAACACTGGTTGATCCCTGCTTTGGAAATGAGTTTCGTTTTTGTCTTTTGAATGTGGGAAAGTTTCCATTTGGTCGTTTTTTCGATTATCTTCTCCTGTATCAAGATTTTCCCTGCTTTCTAGATGTTTTAATGCTTGAGCAATAGTGGGGGAATCATCTGCATTTCTCTGTAAGGCTTCTTGTAATCGCTGCATCTGAAATTGTGCTTCCTTCAAGGTTTTGATTCTTAATTCTCGTTTCTGTATTGTACGATCTATAATTTGGAATTGTAATTGCTTGAGTTTCCTGAAAGTGATTACTCTCTGTGAGTCTTCTAGGAGTTTCAGAATTTCACTTATTGGTTCCTGAATGGACGTTAAAAGATTCTCTATCAAAATTTCCGAACATACGTAATTAACATCAAATCCATGACCAATTTTCTCAATAGCATTTGATAACAATTTTATCGCAACGATAGTAGCCTCATTCGATATGACATTATCTTGTAAACTAAATGCATTATAATAAGCCCCCAATTCGGCAAACAATGATGCTAAACTGTGTAAATGACCTCTGTGTTGTTTTAGCGACCTGTGAAATGGCTCGAAATGATTCCTGAACTTTTTCAATCTCCCCTCGAGATGAGCAAACTGCTTTTCCAGATCGATGGTGCTACCACCATGTGAAAGTGGATCTAATCGTGACAAAGATTTAGTGATTGGGAGTAACAAATGTAGTGGGCTCGGCTTTGTGGGGTTTAAAGGTGGGGCTAATAGGTTATGAACAGGCAAAATGGTTATAGGTGGCGCCTTCAAAACATTTTGCCATGAATATTCAGGATCCAAAAACTTTGAAAAAACAATCTGACTTCGAATCTCTGTAACAGCATTACAATTGTTCAAAAATGATGATAATAACCGTTTCCTTTTTTCAATTATTTTTGAATCACTTTCAGCAGCTAATGGACTTAAAAAATATCTTATCAAAGGATGCTTAGAGGGAATCGGAGGTATAATGACTGTTGGTAATAGTCTTATTAGGGCCTGACGTAACGAATCAAATTCAGAATATCTCCTAATTACTTCTTTGCCATCATACTTTATTACATATCCTATAGCATGTTTGCCCCATGGATCCTTGAAGTCACCAGCCTCTGTTATCAGAATCCCTGTAGTATCCATTTTTTTATCATTTCCAGCTTCAAGATTTGCCATCGACATTGTTAGTGAAACATAGGGTTCAGACTGAGGGCCGGATATCACAGCATCGTTTCCAAATGAGTTTAATCGTGGAGTCCCCTGATTTGTTTGCTGTTCATTATCTATCTCATTATCATGCTGTTCTGCTACGTGTGGGTCAGTTAATATTGTAGTATGAAGGTGCTTTTCGTCGCTATATTGTTCTTTATCTATTGTCCCTTTGGATATAAAATCATCCTCGCCATCTGCCACAGCAGCGATTCCTGATGCATATAAATGGTTTGTGCCGGCAAAAGGATTGTTATCTTCTTCCTCCTCTGAGTCACTGAATATATTCATAGTTTCTTAAAACCTTATTTTAGTTGGTTTATAAACTTCACTAGTTTTTCTCTTTCAAGGTAACTTCAGCTGGTCGGCATTCAATATTCATCGATGTGCTTGATCCCTTTTAAAATAAGTAAAAAAAACTACAAATAACCACGAACAACAGAGTGATATCTAAAACAGAACTGAAATAACTAGGAAGATGAACACTGAACGTATGTATACTCAATATATTACTCAGTAACCCCATGATAACATAACTAACTCTTCGCAGCAATTTTAAAGGCGTCCGATATCGTATGTTCAATTGAGAAACCAAATATGTTAATATGAAAGATACTAACCATCTTGTAGACTGATGATTTAAAAGAAGACATATTTGCCATTAGTTTGGAAGCTGTCAATAAATTTGATTTGGAGAGAGACATCGCAGGAACTGTTAAGAAACAATTAGATTTGAAACATGGTAATACATGGCATGTTATCGTGGGTAAGAACTTTGGGAGTTATGTGACACATGAAAAGGGGCATTTCATATACTTTTACATTGGACCATTAGCGTTTTTGATCTTTAAGACTGCTTAAATTTCAATCTGAAACCGGTATGGAAAAGTTTGAGATATTAATACATCGATATTGAGAGTTACTTTTTCAAGAGCGATTGGAGTAGGTATTGGCTAAAGATGTAACATCTGTGGATCCCGCTCAGATATTGAAATTAATATTTAGAAATTAATGCTTATATATACATAAAATACTAATGTCTCTCAAAAGAGCACTACATATTATAAAATCAAAACAGCTCAACACTCTTCTCCTTGATTTTATTCTTGCGACTTATAGAGTCTTGCAAAGATGAGGAATCTGCATCGTAATCTACTGTTGCTGTTATACCGTCATCACCTAGTTCTGAAATGTCGTAACCGGTACTCTTTAGGAATTCCAAAAACTTACGGTCCTCTTCCGCACTTGCATCTTGATCAACAGATGGTAGAAAGAAGAAGGCAATGATTGCAGAGAATATGCACAATGATGAGGCAACCCAGTATGGAGCCTGTAAACCCTTGGTAGTGTCTGAGCCACCCGCGTTTTTCATAATAGATGGAAAAACATAAGTGCCAACAAACGCACCAACTTTACCGATTGCAGCGGCAATACCATACAGTTGACCTCTGACAGGTACTGCAAAGACCTTTGAAGCAAGCAAACCAATGTTATCACCCGCAGAAAATTCACCTAGCGTCATAAATATACCATAAACAACAACAAATCCAGCAATATGTTGACGTAAATGTTCCAAACAACCAGCCATTATAAAACCAAGTGCTGATTGAAGAATTAGACCAACTGTTAATGTGGTTCTTGGTCCAAACCAATCAGCAGATATAGCACCCAAGAATGCACCTGGAATGTAAAACAAATTAAAAACAACGTTCCAACCGAAATTTTGAACCAAAGTCGAATCTGCAGGAAGAACGATACCAATAATGATCGATGAATATGTACCAAACGCATATGCTGAGAAATCGTATAAAAACCAGATAATAGAAACACACAACAATCTCAACCAATAAAATTTAATAATTCTCCAATATGGCATCACTTTTCTGAATCTTGTAGCCCTAAACGCCGCACTCTCTTTGTATTTCAGTCTTAAGAAGAACAAAGAAAGTGGTGGAAGAGCACCAAGTCCAATTGTAATTCTCCAAACTGGCGTCAGATGCTTTTCACCACATATCCATAACAAGACTAGAGGAACAAACGCACTCACAACGAATCCAAAATCGATCATAAAATTTGTAAACCAACAAAAGTATCTGTTTCTTTTACCTGCTGGTAACATATTAGAAGCCTCGGCAGCAGCTGGTGAACTACTACTATATTCACTACCAATTGCAATACCTAGGAAAAAACGATATGCTGTAATCGCAGCAAACAGGCCACCAGCCTCTGTACCAGTCGTTCCTACACCCCACGCCCCAGCACACAATATCGAAAACAAGATCAACATTGATGTACCTATAAGCATTGCCATTTTACGTGAGTAATAATCTGCCAAATATCCAAAAGAGAGCTGCCCTACCACCGTACCAGCAAATGCAATTGATGACACATTTTGAATTGCCCTCGAGTTTTTGTACTGCGCACCGTAAATCGTCGACAAACACGTTGAAACCGTACTAATCGAATTGTTGATGTATCCATCGGAGAACAGACCCGCACCTGTCGCTACGATAGCCCAGTATTTCCCCAGACCAACACCTCTTCTTCTTCCTCGTATCCATGACTTACCCGCCTTATCGTCTTCTTCAATTTCAATTTGAGCCGCTTCCTCCGCCGAAGACTCCGTAATCACCACGCCGCACCCTACAGAATTCTCTTGGTTCAGCTTCTTGAACAAAGTGACCTCCTTCCATGGCTGGTCCACCAAACGATGCTTCAGCTCTCTCCCACTCATTGGGATGTCTCTCAACCATGGGTGCTCTATGTGTTTGTTATCCCGAAGTTCTGTCATTTTTCACAAAGTTTTTTTTTTTTCAGTGTCTTGGCAACAAACAACTATTCTTATCACCCTCGGCACCTTACCTCCTCTAAAAACAATAGTTACAATAAAGAAACTCTTTAAATAGGACTGATTCTTTTTGACGCCTTTTCTGCAAACTATGTGTCACAAAACGTGCTTATCTATCCTTATACCTCTGCAAGTCGACCACGCGTGCAAACGTGCTCGTTCAAAAGCCAAGATAATAACTACTGTTCTGTTTTCTTACTTTCGAGAACACCACACAGGAAATCTTCATGCTAAGTATTTAATTTAACCCACGTTCTTTAAGTATACCCAATTAATTGATTTTCACATGCTGACAGCCAATGCATTCGTGTATAATAGTTCATATCTTAGAAAGCACATGCACTATGCTTCAAGACTTGCTGTAACCCGGAGAACTTTTTTTTTTCAAGGCTTTTTTTCTCGAATATTGCACAGAAAGGCGAGCATACAGAAGTAATGACGTTATTTTTTTGACTTTTATGAAAAGTAAATCGAATATACAGAGAGATATAGCCTATTTAGCATCCAAAGGCTTCTTGGCGACGAAGAGCATCATTGGAGTAAACAACATGGATCTACCACCAGCAACCAGGCCGACAGCAGCTTCTTCTAGTGCACCGGTGACCTTTGTGGAACCTTCTGGGGCGATACGCAACTTCTCCATGGCTGCAACCATGGTAGAGGTGAATTTTCTTCCGAAGTACGAGGTTCTTAGGAAAGTAGCAAGATCACCAAGCGTTTGGACATATTTCCACTCACCCGTTAGTGGATAATACCAAGGGATTTCATCGCCTTTGTCGGCCAAATCTTCTTCTACTAGGACCTCGAAGCCGACATCTCTTAGCGCGTCTTGGGCTACTTTTTTTGAAAACATTTTAGGGATACCGTCACCGAGCTCAATTTCGTAGGCAATTTTTCTGTGTTCTGGATTGTTCTCATCGTATTTATCTGTCATAACCCATTCGTAGACAGCGAAAGTTCCTCCAGGTTTTAAGACCTTGTAGATCTCGGAGTACACACCTTCAAGTTTTGGTGCATGACATGTGGCTTCAATAGCATAGACTTTATCGAAAGAATTTGGTTCGAATTCCATGTTCATGAAATCACCCTTAACAAAATCAAGCTGATCAGCCAAACCATATTTCTTAGCGTACCATTTGGCCTTTGCCAGCTGGTAGTCGTTATTGTTTAGACCAATCACGTTACAGCCGGTGAAACGCGCGATCTCACGTGCAGGTCCACCCACACCGCACCCAACATCCAACACTAAATCACCTTTCTTGATGCCAGCTTGGTAAGCCAAGTAGTGTTCGTGTCTGGCACAAGCCGCAGCGAAATTTTCACCTTTATAGTATCTACTGAAATGGAACGAAGAGCCCCAACCATATTCGTAGAAATCAGTTACAACATTATAGTAAGAATGTGTACCTTCATTATAATCTTCTAATCTCTTGTCTTCAGCATCTTTGTCAACATTACCATCCCAATGCTTCAAATACTTTGCCACGGCAGCTTTTTGGGCAGAATTGTTCTTTGAAATGAACGCTCTGAATCCAGATTTGGACCCAATATCGTCCCCATGCAGTTCTGTCGTGAACTGTGCTTGTCTTTGTCTCAATTCCGTCTCTGACATTTGTTTTATGCTGTGTTTCTTTAACTTCTGTCAATTGACCTGTTCCGTACACATCTTTTTTCGTCTTTCCTTTATAGTGTCCAAACATACTGCCATCGTTCTTGAATCGTTCTTGTTCGAGGCTGCACCTCGTATAAAGCCTGAATCCCTTTCGTGTCCGGTATACGACCCGATGAAACGAGTAGAGATCGTGAAAAAAACTTGATGAAGATGTGGGAAAAAAAAAAAAAATTATGTGCTTAAACGATATGTTCGTCCATAACGATGTATATCATAATATTTTTTCACGAAACTTAATTGATAAGAGAAAAATTGAAAAAAGAGATTTAAATTTACACCCATGCATAAATTGATAATTTTCGTTTTGGTATCGTTAATTACGGTATATACGGGTAATATGTATCCCTTTAAGGGGTACTGTGTTACCCTGATCGTAGAGCCAAGTAATATAGAGCACGCAGAAACCTCCGCAGCTATAAGTAGAATATTAAAAGGTAAATTTGGCAGTAATTACTTTTTGTTGCTTTGTCAGACTACGGATGTTTCTGGGCAAACGAATTCATCAAATGATGAGTATCAGGAACCGTGCACCGCACTATTGGATGTGAGTATTATCTAAGATTAAAAGTGGGCCTGGTCAACTGTTGACAGGATACATCAGAGATGGATAAACTTTTTGAGTGAAAATAAGGCATCACAAATCAAATTGTTTCAAGAACGGTGGCAAAACGAAGAATTCAGAGTTTTGTTAGAGGAATAGGAGTGCTCTCAAGTACACTCATAGGGAGGTTTCAAGGGACAATACTGTCGAGATTTGATTGTGAAGAAAAAAAGGTAAAATACTGGAGATTTTTGTACCACAAGAGTGTAAAATGAGTACGACAGCGAAGAGACCGCTAGATCTAAGTACCTCAAGTGCAGATAGCTCTGAGAGTGCAGGGTCTAATGACAGCAATGATAGTAAGCACTCACCGGACGGAATAGAGGAACCAAAGCGAAAGGGAAACAAACCAGGAAGAAAACCACTGGACGATGAGGCCAAGAACAAGAGAACGGCACAAAATAGAGCAGCTCAAAGGGCATTTAGAGAAAGGAAGGAAAGAAAAATGAAGGAACTAGAGGAAAAAGTACGGAGCTTGGAACAGATTAACCAGCAAAGCGCTGTGGAGACGGAATTCCTTAGGACGCAACTTATGACACTGATGACTGAGCTAAAGAAATATAGGCCTTCAAATGGCGACGATTCGCAGGTTTTAGCGTACCTCGCGAGTAACGACATGAAGAACGGCGACAAGAAGAACATTGAAGAAAGTATAAATAAAAAAATGGATTTTACATTCGCGTTCCCTTGGAAGGATAAGAGTAATGCTGGAGAACAATTTCCATCACCAGGATCTTCGTGTTCGACATCTGGAACTCAGTCGAGTAGCAAAGCCAAAAATATCGAAACTTCACCTCTCAGTGCACTTGACTCTATGACCGATACCGCAGGCATTACTAATAATATTAATAACAATAGCAATAATAATAATAATAATAATAATAATAATAATATTAATAATACACCAAGCTCAACTAATACTTCTGGGTGGATGGACAACGTTTTTTATTCCGATGATGCTCAAAAATTGCCGGCTTTTCCAGTGGAAGATAAAAGGGCAGTAACAACATTAGATGTAAGTAATCCATTAGCACAGGATAGTGTTTTGTTTTCTAATCATTTCAATTTTGATGATGAATTCGATGAGCAAGTTTCAAGGTTTTGTACTAAAATGAATGAGGCTTGTGGCACAAAAGAATGTCCAATACCTAAACGAACGCCAAAATCCACCCCACTCACATTATCAAACACATGGGACAGTTATGGGTCTTTGTTAAGCCCTGAATACGATGCGACCAGTAAAAATGGGGCCAATAGCGCTGTAAGTGTAAGCACCAATAACATCCTAAAGAACGATATAAATGATAATACAGACAACGATACGAACCAAAAGAATGGAAGTCATACTGTAAGCAGTGGGGGAAACATTTCCGCTAGCTTGACGGGATCACCCACCTCGACTCCTAACGATAAACCACTTAACATACTGAATAACGATTCAATTAATAACTTTATAATTGACACTAACGATGAAGGTTTGACGACGCGACAGGAACCTATAGGGCAACAAGATTTAAAAAATGAACCTTCACCATTTCTTGATACTTCACTTGCGTTCCCTAATGAGAATGATCAAAGTTTAATATTCAGAGATAGTCAAGGCAGTAATCTTTTTGCAGAATTCTTAGACGAGAACCCTGAGATTGCTAAGAACAATGATTTTGAGACTAAGCTAATCAATGAAGAGCCAATGCAATCAGTAGATCTAAAGCCAGAAACTCTGCTAGAAGAGAGTGTGGTACCCTCCAGGGATGGTAAATTATTGAAATGCTCTGAAGTATGGGACCGTATTACATCTCATCCAAAGTATACTTCAATTGATATAGATGGGTTATGTTGTGAATTAATGGCGAAGGCTAAATGTTCTGAAAACGGGGTAGTTGTTCAAGCGGAACATGTTCAAAATGCCTTGGAAAGACAAGCAGCTGTTGATAATGATTGATTAAGTCCAACCAATCGATATAATGACAGCAACTTTTTTTTTTTGATTTTTTCATACAGGCAATATCTTTATTTGTCTCTTAAGCCTTTTGCTCTCTGGTATTCTTAAAAAATCTACTCTGAGGTATTCTGTAAATTTCTTTATAATAGACACGATTTGACTGATATTAAATCATGGATTTTCAATTTTTTTATGAATAAAGCATCAACAAACATGTTTTTTTACTTCGATTTACATATTTTCACGTTTTTGCTTTAACTTTTCTTGAAACCTTTTCTATGGAGCGGCACTACTAGTATATAAATGAAGACCCCCAAATTAAAAAGGGACCAGTAATTCATGATAGAGGAAGGTAAATAAAAGAGCACTTGATTGTTTACTTGGGGAAATGGGTAATACGGCATCTATGCAGCATGATGCCAATGGGGAATCTCACTTAATGGATATCAATCACCGATTAAAAAGATTACAGGAATATGAGCGGGGTCGTCAACAAAGTATCACCTCACAACTATTTCCAAGTAGAAATACAAGACATTCACCTATTCATAACTCAAACAAACTAAAAATTCATTCCCATAAGAGGCCAGAGATTCCGGTATTTAAAACCAACTACTCAATGGAAGATCCTGTTCAGAAAAAGGCTAATTCCACAGAATCAATTCGCGATGACATGGCAGGCCTTTCGCTAAAAAATTCTAATGATCAAGGTACAGAAACGCCGCCATTCCTAAGCCCTGGACCATCTTCATCAACTGTTCAACCTACTCGACAGGAGGCAGTTTCTGTGAATGACCTCGGAGGCCATTCGAAGACTGTGGAAGAATTCGACTACAATAATGCCGAATTTCCTAAAATACATAGACCTAGTATTGTGGCTCTAATGAAGTCGCTTAATGAAGATCGTGATACAGCTAGGTCATCTTTAAAAAATTCAACAAGGTCACCGTCTACTGATATATATGGTGCCCTTAGTCTCGGATCACAGGATAATGATGATGATAAATCCATGGGTTCAAGAAATGATATGGACGATGGCTACTTACAAAGTGAAGATGTTGTCTTAAACCAGTCGTTATTACATAACGCACTGAAAAAAGATATGAAGAGGAAAAGGTCCAATCATCAGAGTGGTAAAAAAAACAATATTAGTACAAATACAAGCCACGAAGCAAGGTTGAAGGTAAGCAACAATTCCTTTTCATATGAGAGTTTCGATAGTGCAGCTACACCCGAATTGAAGAAACCAAAATCTTTGAGTATTGATAATAGACTTTTGCCCTCGTTCCAGCCAACAAAAACTAGAAAGGAGTCTGTTTCTGTACCTCATTCCCCTTCTTTACCTCCCTCCAACCCAGGTGATGCGAATTTTGACAGAATTGATTCATTTGAAAAGAAATTCGTGGAGCATAGAGAAGGTGTGGAAATATCATCTCCGTCATTTTCTTCAGATTCTTCTGACGATTCTGAAAAAGTCAATGTAATATTAAAGTTTAGGGATGCTATTAATGATTCTCCGAACAAGGTTTCGGTTTTAAGTGCTGATATTCTTTCTGCTTTGGATTCCTATTCCTCATCAAATTCAAATGGGCTTCCGATGAAATATGATGAAAGCGATCGCTCTTGGTACGTTCCACATTTGTTATTACCGCCTGGTATATACAAATTTCAATTTTTAATTGACGGACTGGTGAGGCATTCAAACTTCTTACCCACAGCGACAGATTCTGTGGGTAGCATTGTCAACTGGTTTGAGGTACTACCTGGCTACGAAACTATAGAGCCCTACAGAGATCAAATAGATCCCAACAGCATACAAAATGATAAAAATGAAAAAATAGTAAAAGAACCTTTAACAAAAAACAATTCTTCACCCGTCCCTGATCGGAGAAGTCAAGGAACTTTGATTGCTCAACCAGTACCGGGAAGACCGGTGAGACCACAATTGATTAACCGCCGTACCTCATCTCATTGTAATAGGCCAGATCGTGCAGGTACACCTTATTCTGACTATGCTGGTATCAGTAGAACAAGCTCGGCATTAAGAAAATCACCAATGGGCTCGCGAACTGTAAGCAGTATGGATTTGGTAACTGCTCTGCAACCAAAAAAGTACGAATACTCCTCAGAAATTCCAGAAATTTTCAAAGCAGGAAATCAACTAAATTCTAATAATGAAAATATGACAGAAACGCAAAATACGGCAGGATTGGGGAGCCTAAGCCATGAAATAGCCCCAACTGGGCTACCCACATATGAGGAGGCAAATGCATGTAAAAATATTGTTGATTGCGACCAAGATACCTTATTTGCTAGATTACAACAAGGAGGGTTAATTGATGCAGAAGCCGCGGAACAAGAATTTTTGCAACAATATAACGTACCTGATTTGCCGATTTATTTGAACTCGACATACTTAAATAAGACTTTCAATTTATTCCAGAATGATTCTCACAATGGAGCAAGTAGTGGGGTAAATCATATTATCCCGCATGTCAATTTGAATCATTTATTGACAAGTAGTATTAGGGATGAAATGATTTGTGTTGGATGTACAACACGTTATGAAGGAAAATTTATCACACAGGTCATATACGCTCCATGTTATTACGCATCTGGAACGGGAGAGAAGTAGAAGTTCTTAATATATTTATGGATTCATATATTCAGTAATACGGCAATACCTTTAAAGTGTATATTGTTTTGTTGGGGTAATTCTTAGAATACAATTAGAAAGCTCAGTTTATATATAGGTGTATATCATTACATTACTGTACAGTTTTTCTCTCCAGGTTTACTTTTGTGGTTTCTCTTGCGTCTGAAAGATTCCATCCTTGATTTCCAACGTTTTCCCTCATTATCAATAGAGAGTGATTTCAAGATGATTGGTAGTGGCGTACTTTTTGACCTTTCAACCGACCCCATTGATGCTATTGTGTTGACTTTCGATAGGCCACCTCTGGATGTTGTGCAAACGGTCGACAATTGAAGTCCATTGGTGTTTTTATTGAAATGAACATTGGGCTCTTGGGGATGCGAACTATCACTTTTAATATTGGATTGATCTGTATCCACATTATGGAGGAAAGCCCAGTCACCAATGCTATTGACAGTACGAATTGATCTATGCGCAGTCGTAGCATTTGACTGAATTCTTGTCGGAGCATACATTTTTGGATCAGACTTCTCTGATAAGGAGGCATCATCGTAATCGTTTTCTTCCCTGTCGGAGCTTGGATAAAACTGTTTCGGCTCATTGGACAGAGAAACATCGGAATCTATATCTGAAATGTGATCCTGGTTTTCTGTAGTCCCTAATAAAGTATTTTGAGATGGTGCAAATAGCTCATTCGTAGTCGATCTTTGTGAGCTCCTTCTTTGTAGAGCTTCTTGGTCAGAAACAACTATCATGCTATAAAAAATAATCTTAGGAAAAGATCTATTGGTATCCAAGAAATCTTGGAGAGTAACCATCTGTAAATTATCCATAGAGAACTTTGAGTCGTATAACAACCAGTCATCCTCTACATTAGCTACAGTTGGTTCATTATTAGATTGCCTAATAGCCGTAAAAATTTCTTTTGTACTAGGGTTTTGAACTAATGATGATTGTAATACTAACCTGAAATGTCCTAATGAATCTGAGATTGAAATGGATGGCAAAATTGATAGTACTGAATAATCGGAAGAAGTGCCTTCACTGTCATCATCATCTTCCAAAGATGTTGACGAGCCTAGACTATGTAGAGACCTGCTCACACTAGATAATTCAGAAACACTGTCCCGATTTGACACTTCGTGAGAACTTAATGAATCATTAGGAGTATTACCTTCACTTCTTGTCATGGTTAAAGCCAATGGTTGACCTGGATATTCGATATCAATTTCACTATGACTTTCGTCCTCACAGCTATCTTCATAGCTGCTAAGGGATACAGTTTCAGAATGTGTTGGAGTATATAAATTACTCGTCTTTTTCTTTAACTCAGAACTCCCGCCGTGTTCCAACTGTTTTCGTACTGCTGAATGAGGAAAGTTCAGCACAATTGACTCAACTTCACCGTCTTCACCTGCTTCCTCATCGCCCTCCCTACTTTCATCTTCATGTTTTTGCTCAATTTCATCTTGCTCTATCTTTTCAGTTCTATGTTCTATACCGTTTTTGTCAAGTTTTTTTTCTAGATTGTTCAATTTCTGAAACATATTGGCTTTTAAATCATTACGACTATCCACATTTTGAAAATCAAGTGTTCCTGATCTACTGTCATTGTTATATCCATCACTAGGTGTGTCCATACTCTCATTGGCGCTCTCGGAAAATATAGATTTCACTTCAATTCTTTGTGTGTGTGGGTTCAAGCGATGCGTATTCGCATCACCCGAGTTTCTTGAATACGAGTTCATTGAAGACAATGATTCTGAAGAGTCTGTACGTTCAGACACCGTTCCATACAACTTTGGATCTTTAAACTTCACGTCATCTGGACGATTCATTAAAAACGACCCATTTGTTGTTCCCTTGTGTAATCCATTGTTCCTGAAGCCCTCATCACCATGTTGCTGCGGCCATCTCGAGTTTACCAGTTTTAAAAAGCTTGGGTCTTCGAAATTGTTCAATGTGTCGACCAAAATGTAGTGATTTTCATGGTTATATATCTTGCTTTTAGTCAATTTTGTTATCTGGATATGTTCTAATCGTTCCAGATGAAAATAGTCCCGCAGGAAGTTCTCTAGCAGCAGAATGTCTCTGTGAACCTCAGCCGGAATCGATATAAATAAAATTTTAGTATTTGTTTGGTGGTGTTGGTTGTTAGTTGGGTCGAATTTTTCATTCAGGAACCTTTTAAGCAGTGTAAGTTTCAATTTGTTGTTCACAAACTCCTCAAAATCCCCGTTCCGAATGTTTGTCAGGTACCATGACCACACACCATTGTCGTCGTTATCAAAGTAATCACCAACTCTCACCGACTTCTGCATTGTTAACTTTCTCAATTAAACCAGGTTCAACTTCCTTCTTCTCCTGGATGCAGGCTGATACAATTAAAACAATACCACACTTACCCCTACAACCTTCCTTGTAGAGACGCCTTTGCTTCTCAGATCTCTATGCGTTCTCAGATCTCTATGCGTTCTCGCGAACTATTCGGATCTACTAATTATCAAATCGCTCGTTCCCGCAGGTAATTTAATCTTAATAATACCTACAGACCTCACCTCTTGATCCTCCTGGTGCACGCATCCTCATGAGAAATGTCTGCCAATTAACAACTTTCTTCAATCCCATCGTACATCAAAAATTTGGTCTCAAACCTAACAGTATCACCATCTTTCTCCGTAAATTGTGACATATGAACAGTTCTCCCGCTAATTTACAACCTAATAATTAGATAGTCAACTATCTCATGCAGCTGTCAATTTCTCCACGTAGTCCCTGCAAATGCAACCGCCTCATTTGAGCACTTTTCATTAACATTCTTTCGGATTTCATCATTTGTCTTTATTATGGATAGTCGTTTTGATTGCTGAAGCGGATACGAAAACCGCCTTGAAAATTCGCGCAGAGACATCTTCGTACAGACTAATGCAGGGCTTAGTTGCGCGGAAATGCTGGCAAAGAAAACGGAAAGACAAATTACAGGCTGTAAAAATGAAATGTCCGGAGAAACGTGACGTGACTATCCGGTGACTGTCCGGTGAGCGCCTCGCTAGAAACTAAACTGATTAAAATGACAGTTGAAGCTCGATGCCGGACAGGCGTGTCAATAGGTATGGGTTTGTGTTTATAAGGAGATGACATGGGTGTTTGTGGTCGCATGGGTGTTTGTGATCACATGTGTGTTTGTGATCACATGTGTGTTTGTGGTCACATGGGTGTTTGTGGTCACATGGTTTATGGTAAATCAAATCCAATTCTCATATATGGTATGTTTAGTTGATGCATATTAAGAGACAACAAGCTTATTGGCAGTATGTCAGGAATTAGTAAACAATCATGGTTAAACGACATATGAACCTTGCGTAAGACAACGTTATCACTGTCAGTATCTGTTAGCTTTAGTGTCTTTAAATATGTAGAATAGTTTTGGCGTGGGCAGAGATGGAGTTATGTGTCTGATTATACTAAACGATGGGTCTCTGATTCGAGGGTTGAGGGATCGACATAAGTCTTGTGTTAAAGCCGTAATGAGTAGAATCTATGATAGTTGGCATTGGGGTTATGTCCTCCTTAATGGTAGTGGACGGAGACATCTTCCCACTGGCGGTAATAAGGCGGCTTAATAAACACTCGGCGAGGATATCGTCGCGGGCTTTGCAAATAGCAAATATCACTGGATCAAATGTGATGAGTTCGAGTATCTGTGGTGCAAAATATGATAATTGATAGTTATAGAGGGAGGAGAGATGGTGCTTCAATACATTTGAATCCCTCACAGAGATGCCGAGTATTTCATAAATCGTCCCCGGTTTTTTTTCAATTTCTGTGAAGTTCATGGCCTTTCAAATTCTATTGTAATATTATTAGGCTCTTCGGAGGTTTGAATTGAAAGGAATGAAAATCGGAAGTGACGAAAATGCAGAGTTTTTATTAATCGGCGAGTATATGAGCATGAGACAGTATTCCGACATTGGTCATTCAGATCTGTGTAATTATTCTTGGTGATTAGCAGATAATTTTTTCAATTCTCTTTGAGATAAACAGGAGTATTCAATTTCATAAAAATTATTATCAGGACGTTACATTTAGTTCCGGGATATTGTGATGAATCTCTCGAATAAAAATCTTTCTTCGAGATTGTCTTGTTTTGATACTTTGCGTTGAAAAAACAGGTTGCAAATGCATCTAAATGTGTAATAAAATGTTGCACTTATCTGTTTGTGTTGAGCTATTTGCTTTGAGTGGAAGGTCGTATTTCATTTACTAGGAGAATATACTAAATTTTTAAGTCGTCAGCAACTAATTGTGGTTACACGCTGCGGAATAAAGGAAATAAGTCTATCAGTCCTTTTTCACACGTATTCTTTGAGTTTGAACCAGATAATTATGCGATTATTACATGTATAATGAGCTACATGTCGCATCTTCCTTAAACACGGCCCTCCGAAAAATGTCACTAAATAAAGGTTCCGTCATATGCTCTTTTGAAAATTAACATTAGTAATATCCAATCGAACATTCTTTTACCAAGGGCCGCATATTTTGTTCTTTTGTTGAAATCTTGGAGTGTGTCATTTATTTGTAAAAGGCTGCGATCGTGCTTTGATATCAATATTTATATCTTGATATCTCTTGGGCAACGCATTTTATTAAAAATATTCACATTTCCGTTTAGAATGCGACCTTGTGAACACATTAGAGATCATTAATTTATGATACTTTTAAAGTGATTGTGATGTGGTTTATTGACTTATTACGTTTTTAAATGAACATGAGGATACTTTATTCTTCTTGATGAACAATTAACTAGTGGATGAAAGGTATATATATTCGATATCCTAGTTCAAATTTAATCTGAGCAGAAGATGTTCAGTTCTACTCTATCTTAAAACTCCCTCCAAAGGATTAGACACATAATATATTAAAATCAAAATATTTGAAAGAAAAATGATTAATTTGCGTATCGATGGCTTTAATAGTTCTCCCTTACGGGGATTGGCACTTGCTGGAGCTCAAATCAGGATGTAATGTTTACTCAAACATACATCGAGTCTATTCAGTGGTATGTTCAGGCCAGATTTAATTTTTGGTTGAAGCGAATTAAAAATATTTAGAAATACGTTGTGACACATAATATTTGATAAATAATTGGAACAGAATGTTTTCAGTTTTTAAACCTTTAGAAGTTGTATCATCTCTGTGAGGTGCATATAAGCGCTGATTTGGGTTCAAATAGATTACAGCGCTAAAATAATAAAACTTGCAATAAACGATTTTGGACCTATTTTGAAATTGAGTTATATCGGTGTCGGGGTGAAATTCGGTTGTTCATTACCCATGAAATGAATGTAAGTTGTATAGCATTTCAATTTGATTGGTCTCGCTCCAAGGAGTTAATATAAGCTCCGCATCTCCTTCTGGGACAGTAGTTTTGATATATCATTGTTCCAAAAATTCGTTTTGAAGGTAGTTCAAAACTATGACAATGAGTACATCCTATAATCTGCAAACATATCATTACATTTCATACTCTAGTTTCAATATTGATTGTTTCACAGCTGCTAAACGATGTTTTTTGATACTTAGGATAAGTTGGAAATTGGAAATGATACAAATCTTGAGTGTATTTCAACAAAGACCCTCGCTAACTTATATTGAGTAGGCACTCACTATTATATGATGCATTCTGTTTATTTCCTAGCCTTGAAAAAGTACTTAAGGAAATGCTTCACTGAGAACCTTGTCAAATGCGGCTTCCATATCCTAAAGTTGAAAAGTTCTTTTCGCTATTAATTCTTGAACGCTGCCATACCTATTATTGACCAAAATACTGAATTTTAATCAAATAATGATGCATTATGATTGATTATAATATCTGTAAGGCTCAAATCATTATTAAGGTTCTATTCGCTCCCGTTGAATGGTGCTTTAAATGATTGCTTGAAAAAGCATCAGGTTATACATTTCATTGATTAGATCAATACTCCAGAATTTTGATTACTCCCTTATCATGATACTCACTACAGTGCTTGTTATTGCAAATCGTAGGACTTCTTGATTTTGCTGCTATGCATTTTTAAGATAAAGTTTGAAAAGGACCACTCCATTAGATTAATTGAAGTTATTTCCCATTTTGGTGGACCTCATTAGTTCCAAGATAAAAATAATGCAATATATCTTGATGTCAATCTTAGTTTATTAGTTTCTTCTATTCTTTGACTGTCTTTTTGGGAAACCCTGATCTCAAAATAAGATGGGTCGATAAGTTTTGTGCAAATATCGCTTGTGAACTTTTTCTATGGCTACCATTCTGTTTATTGTACGATCCAATGTCATCAAATCTATTCTGGATCTAACCAGATCGATTATTTTTGACAAATCAAGATACATTAATGCTTTTGAGACTGTATTTGATTTCTCAATTGACCATTGAGGCACAAACAAATATGTTGCTAGTAATATAATATTAGATTTATAAAGGGTAATGTGGGTATTATTATTTAGAAGAATGTTTGAAATGCTAAAATGTGGTCATTATAAACCGTGGTCATGTCGTTATTTTTGTTTGAAGGTGTTTTATGCAGTTGGCTGTTTTCTCAAATATAATGAAGGCTTCTTTGCCCTCCAGATATTTCCGAGGGGGAATCGAATTTTTCGATTCTTACTACTGATGTTACAAGTCTTGTTTAGAGTACACCATTTGATGTTTTAACGTGGCTCTAACAGTTTTTCTTGCCAATGTGGTTAACAATATTAGAGCTTGATTTATCTTTCACCACATTAGTCATAATGGGGGAAAGGGTTTCCAAAGTATGATCTGTCCTGCTTAAATTGGGATCTGTTCTGTTGTGTGACAATCTTAGAAAGCCTTTTGTAAATTTCTTCGTCTAATTCATCAAAATCTTCCACCTGAATGTCAGCAACATTACCATCATCAATATCATCGATCTCGACGTCCAGAGGATCTTCTCCATGGTCGCCGCCATGGTATAAAAAGTCATCGATGTTATCAATACTTACTGATAGTTTGGCCAAATCATTAATATCTTGATTGTTAATTTCTATCGCATCATTATTATAGGGGGCATTTTCAAATGCCTCGATGCCTTCATCGAATTTGTTATCATATGGTGGCTTGTTAGTATAGGGGCTACATGATGCCGCTATATCACTATTTTCAGAGTAAGTTTGATGTGGAGATTTAGTTAGTTGGTACAGGTTGCCATTATTATAGCTCTCTACAGTATTGGAATTATTTGTGCCACTTGAAAATTCTCTTTCACTGATGTCGATATCATTAACAATAAAGTTACCATCGTCATCCAATTCTAAGCTCCCGGTATTATAGGAGTTCATATCCATCGATATTGTAGATCTCTCTTGTTCCACCGAATAAAGGTAATCATCGATATCTTCGGTGTCCGCCAAGTCGTCATTTTTGGTAGTGCCATTTTCATCACTTGTCGAATGTAGATTTGTACCTGAGTAATAAAAGTTTCCTTCTTCGTCCACGTAGTATTCAATTCCCTGTGTTGTATTATACACAGTATTCTCGCCAGTAATTACTAGGTCTTCTGGAATTTGGGTCTCTATAGCGTTGCCTGTATGAAAGGTAGGCTCAATCCAACCCTCTTGTTTCTCATCTACAATAGGAGTAGTTAACGCTGAACTGTTGTCACTATTATTATTTTCAATATCTTCGAAGACATCCTTCTGGTACCTGATCTCAGTTTCGTTGTCGACACCTTGCCTAGTTGTATGCCTTTGATGAATGAATCTGTGCAGGTACATGAAGAAGAATATCCAAATTAACGGTGCCAGTACTAGACAAGTGAGAAAAATCGCAAGTCTTACCTTAATTCGATGACTCAAAGAAGATGAAGATGAAGAATCGCCCAGTCCTCCCCCACCAGATTCTAAAGCAGCTGTGCCTTTTGTTCCGCTTCCTCCAGTGGAACTAGAAGAAAATGGAGAAGTATTAGGATCTACTAATCCTTCCAGTGGTATTGATGGGTCTATCAAAGTGGCCAATGAGTTCAAAGTAGGATCTGTGTTGTTATAAAGCTGTGAATTTTCTGTTGCGACGAGTTGGGCCAGCTGGTCAGTGTAAGAAGTCGGAAAGTAAACTTCAGCAACTGAGACAAGATAGTTTTTCCCGGTAAATAGCATTGGAGCTATCCGTGCAACATTTATATCAGATACACTAACGTAAGAATCATCGTTCTCGCGTTTTTCAATATTCTGTAATATATTTCTTGGCTTTAAGATGGTTGTAGTTTTAATACCTTCTGTAAATAATATCGCCCTATCTATTACTGCGTTATTTTGATAAGTCTCGAGTTTAAATGGGAATGCTAAAACAGAGGGAAGGAATTGGAATATTTGAGCAGAAGCCATTGGATTGGATACCAAAAATTCATAGTTTAAACTATATTTAAATCCAATTGTTATCACGCTGGAGTTGGGCTGTGGAACAACATCTGTTGGGGGGGTTATAATGCTAGGAAGAGTCTTGGTGATGTCCGGATTAAAGGACGAGCTTAAGGATGGTTGGGAGCTTGATTGGATGACAATACTTCTCGGCAACCATGTGGGTAACTCTGTAACTGTTCCTGAAGATCCATTTATTGTTGTGGGTCCGTTATTTGAGACACGATTGAGAGAGTTTTGAGTTCCAGGAGAATTTGAGTTAGTTTTTGTTGCTGTCCTCGATGAGATTGTACCTGTTTGGTCTACCGTTTTCGTCCCTATATTGGAAGACATAACACTGTTAAGCATCGAATTCCTTTTAAATGATTGAGATGTTTTTTGAAGAGTTCTGGCCGTCGTCTGGAAGTTGGAAACCACTTCATCTGTCGAGGTAGAAGTATATTTGGAGTAATTACTGTGCTTTGAATCATCAGCTCTGTTGGTAGTAGTGCTCAAAGACATTTTCGAAGTATATACGTCTGTTTGGGATGTAATCGCGATTCTTGAAGGTAGACTTGCTGTGGAGGTGCTTGTACTGTCATCATATGTGTACACCACATTATTTGAAGTTGTTGGAGTGGAATGACTCTGTGAAAAAGGTTCAGAGGGATCACCATTATAGGATTCCGGGAAAGATCGACTGTATGTGTGTACACCAGATGTTACTGTTGCGGTGATGTCTGTTATTGTCTTAGAATTATCGTCGTCGATGGAAGTAACCGGAGATGAGACAGGTGGACTGTTCAGAGCAAATACGGACACGCTGGACGAACCGTCGGCAGCTGTAGTCATGGTCCTTATTGAATTTCCTTTATGTGAAGGCGCGGTTGGTTTGAAATCGGCGGATTGGTTAGGCGGTGTCGAAGTGCTAACAGTTGTTTCATCGGTACCACTATTAGTGTTAATTGGAACAGGCGTTGTTGAAGGTAGCTCAAAATTACTTTGAGATGAATCCGTACCTTCATTCGATATACGAGAGGGGTTGGTTGCTCCTGGAGTAACGTAATTTGTAACCTCTGGCTGTTCCGTTGTTGTAGATTCTTCAAAAGATGTTGGATTCTCCGTTGCTTCCGTTGCTCCTTTAGGTAAAGAATCATCAGTCGTCCCGCTTTCCGGATTAGCTGGAGAGTTTGTTGTATCTGTTGTAGCTACAAAAGTGTCAGAAACTATTTTACTTCCTCCTGAAGCCGTGGGCAGCTCTGTCGGCTGTGCTATGTCCCACGATGTGGGAGTCTCTGTTGTCTCTATATTATCAGCCGTGATTGACTTCGAAGTATCTATGGCTTGGGTGTATGGCGATGATGTGGAACTTGTTGTTCGGGTTTCATCAGTAGTTTCGTAATCTATTGACTCTGCTGATGCTGCGGGTTTGGGAGTATTCATTGTTTCTGGTACGTCTGAAAATGAAGTGGTCCGAGGGTTCTCGTTCGTTGAAGTTGTGAGAGTCTCTGTCAATTCTTGAGTATCTGGGGATGTGGACTCCGTTTTCTGCCCCATGTCTGACGACGTAGGAGACTCTGTTGTCTGATCCGCGTCTGACGACGTAGGAGACTCTGTTGTCTGATCCGCGTCTGACGACGTAGGTGACTTTGTAGTCTGCCCCATGTCTGACGACGTAGGAGACTCTGTTGTCTGCCCCATGTCTGACGACGTAGGAGACTCTGTTGTCTGCTCCGTGTCTGATGGTGTAGGAGACTCTGTTGTCTGCTCCGTGTCTGATGGTGTAGGAGACTCTGTTGTCTGCTCCGTGTCTGATGGTGTAGGAGACTCTGTTTTCTGCCTTATGTCTGACGACGTAGGAGACTCCGTTGTCTGATCCGCGTCTGATGGTGTAGGAGACTCTGTTGTCTGCTCCGTGTCTGATGGTGTAGGAGACTCTGTTTTCTGCCTTATGTCTGATGGTGTAGGAGACTCTATTGTCTGATCCGTGTCTGATGGTGTGGGAGACTCTGTTTTCTGCCTCATGTCTGATGGTGTAGGAGACTCCGTTGTCTGATCCGCGTCTGACGACGTAGGAGACTCTGTTGTAAGCCACATGTTTGAAAGTATAGTGGACTCTGTTTCCGCGATATTTTCAGCTGTAATTAACACGGTTGTATCCACTTCTTCTGAAGATGCTGATGTTTGAAGCCTGGTAATTCCTGTCACTGCAGAAGTTTCGGAACTTATCGTCTCTGAAGCACTCCTTGATGATAGAAATCCCACTGTTTGCGAGCTATCAAAATGTATAGAAGATTGTGCAGTCTCGAAATCGTCCAAGAATGTAATCACCTCCATTGTTTCCTCTGTTGATGACGTAGGTGTCTCTACTATATCATATGTTCTTGAAAGGGATTGGGATACTTTTGTTTTTATCTCTTCAACTGATAAATTACTTGAATCAACTACTTGAATATATTTCCATGTCAGAAAATTTGTGTTTTCCCTTTCTGTAGAAGTTCCAGAATCGGTTTCTTTGGTAATTGAAAAATAAGAATTTCCTGTCATGTCTGTTGTTTGGGACGATAGGGGAGCCGCCGTTATCTCTCGTGTGCTTGAAGACTTAGGTAACTTTGCTGTTTTTTGCGTATCTGAGTACAAAGGGGAACTTGTTGAAGATTCGATCGAAGCTTTTGCTGTTCCTGGGATAGAAAGACTTCGATAACTCATTGCATCGTCCACTTTCTCAGTTGATCTCTCCGAGTATTCAAGTATTGAATGGTCTGTTATCTGCGTATTCACAGATACAGAAAGGCTCGTTACATCAGAACTCGTAGAGTACAATGAAGTTGCTCCTGCTAAATCGGATGATACAGTCTTGAAATCTGATAATTCAGACGTTTCAGTGATTTGGGTATTGGAATGAGAACCAGTTACTCCTTTATTGCTTTCAGATAATTCATTTCCCATCGTTGAAGAAGTAAAACTTTCTGGAGGGTAAGTGTCAATATTGTATTGTGATGTAATAAGGTCTGTTTGTACATTGGTTCTGAGAGCAGAAGATTCACTAGCTTTCAAAGCAATTTCTTCGGGGGAGACCTGAAGTGAGGTGGAAGATACTGTTGATAAAACAGAGGATGTTGATAGTTCATTCAGTGAAGTTGTCTGAAATGATACAGAGCTTGGTGCGTATATTTCACTTGATACGGGCGAAGTGGTGAATCCTTCCGATTCCACTGAAGGACTTGGAAAGTCGGAAAATTCTGAACTTCTACTTGTTGTAGCAGCATTAATGGATTGCTTTAAGGAAGTAGTGGGCATTGAAGAGACTGTAGCGGAGACACCATTATCTTTGCTTGACGTTGCAACCATCGAGTTTTCAGTGGATAAGCTATCCACGAGATATGATGGACCACTACTCATTGGAGCTTTGTTTGTAGAGCTTGTAGAATAGCCACCTTTTGTAAAATCAGATGAAGATATTTCATAGCTCGTTCTCTTGAAAGGTTCGGAATTATCAGCACTTGATGTAGTAATAGATGATGTATCCGTATATTCTACCGAGTTTCGTACGAAAGAGCTTGTAAGGGTAGTGTCAATTGAATACTGGCCCTCTGTACTTGACGTCTCATCACTAGCGCCGAAAAGTTCTTGCTCGGTTGTGCTACTGGCTACCTCGTTCAATGCAGCAGTTGCTGTGTTTTCGGATTGTTGTGTTGTGGTACTCGGTGTGTCTTCGTTAGAATCATTATCTGTATTTGGGTTTTCTTTGTTACTGCTTATTGAATTTAATTTGTTACTTGAACTCTCAATGGCCTTTGAAGTAGAAATGGCAGGTCCAGCTGTGTCGAGATTGTTCGATATTGTATTGTAATAATATGAACTACTCTGAGCAATAACTAGAAGGACAAAGGTGCAAAGTATGCACAAAAGTTGAGGTATTCGTGCTTGCCGCATGCAACCTTGTAGCCGCTTGATGAGTAGTTTATGCTATTAGTTCAATAATTATGATATTAATTATATTCCTATTCGAAAGGTCAAAGTAAAGGATGGTTGATTGAATGTTTTGATTGTGGATTTATCTCTTTAAAGTTAGTTACTTGAAATATTTTTTCTGTTACTATCATTTTCTCATTTCAAGATTTGTTTTTTGAGAATTGCCGTTTCCTAATAAAGAAAAGAAGTGAAAAAAACTTAGAGATGTAAGGACCCTAACCTTATAGTGATAGACTATTTTTAGCGACCTTCAATTTACGGTTTATTTCCTGATGAATGAAACACAGTACTCATCCTTAGTAAAGAGGATATTGATAAGAGTGACCATTTGTCAAATGGCACATCATTGCTTAACTCTGTAATTGATAAGAATACAGATCTGCAAAAAATAACGACAACTGCAGGACTCGAACCTGCGCGGGCAGAGCCCAAAAGATTTCTAATCTTTCGCCTTAACCACTCGGCCAAGTTGCCAATGTTCTTATACGGTAATATTGTGCTTCCTCCCAGATATCTCAATCTGGAAAAGAGGGAAAAGTGGAATCTCTGTTTTAATGTGGCTCTTCTGTTGGAACAGCGTTTAGACTAGACGTGTTGCTTCCAGTTGTCGGATATGTTGTATTTACTATTTTTCTAATTCATCGTATGATGAAAATGTTGGAACGATTGATACAAATGATATTGAAAGAATTTATTGATTTACTGACATTAGATAATAGGATTGAAACAATTAAAATGTAGTAAACAACTCTTATATGCTGAGTTCGTGACTCAAAGTATAGGCACGAACTGCCTCCCCCTCCTATACAACATGGTATAGACTCGGGAACATTATATAAAGTCTGCTTTATATATCTAAAAAATGCACTACATCGAATCATCGCGAACAATATGTCGGAAAAGAATTTTTCATCATACGATGAATTAGAAAAATAGTAAATACAACATATCCGACAACTGGAAGCAACACGTCTAGTCTAAACGCTGTTCCAACAGTATAGGAGGGAGAGGCAGTTCGTGCCTATACTTTGAGTCACGAACTCAGCATATAAGAGTTGTTTACTACATTTTAATTGTTTCAATCCTATTATCTAATGTCAGTAAATCAATAAATTCTTTCAATACTATTATCTAATGTCAGTAAATCGATAAATTCTTTCAATAATTTTAATTGTTTCAATCCTATTTATTGAAAGAATTTATTCTCCGATGAGTTACTAGAATTATTGATGTCAGACATTGATAAAAATTGACTAAAAGGTATAGAATTAGATATTCTGTAAAAAATCCTCCTCTTTCTAAGAGTAAATTAGAGAAGAGTTTAGATCAAGGTGAATTAACATTCGCTAGAAGGCCCATATTTATAGGTCAAGATTTACACCTATTGAGTTATACCACACCACTACAAGTGAAGATTTTTCACTCTTGTAGTGCCATTGTCTCAATTGTGATCACACCATTAGTTTGATCCCTGTGGTTTAGTTGTACAAGCATTATGGTTGCCTTATGATAACAGAATACATCGTAGTAAGATTCCCTTATGTAATCGTCTCGCAACGGACATCAGTCGATATTCTTTCACACCATTGAGTATTCTTGTTAGGGCTCAATCTTACTGCTATTACTTGTTCATCACAGCAGATGCTTTGATTATCAGTCTCTATTATCTATATTTCATTTGTATCAATCGTTCCAACACTATTATCTAATGTCAGTAAATCGTTAAATTCTTTCAATAATTAAAACAAAGATTCCGCTTTCTCCTTTACTCCAGATTGTGATATGTGGGAGGAAGCAGCAACTGATCTGAAGAACTCATCCTTGTTAGCTCAGTTGGTAGAGCGTTCGGCTTTTAAGCAAAAGCGAGGACAACCGAAATGTCAGGGGTTCGAGCCCCCTATGAGGAGTTCTTCCTTTTTGAGTTTTTAGTAAATGCTTCTGCCACTCTTGATTACGAATACTAGAGACATCAATGCCGAGCCTTCTATAACATCTCCAGGGTCCTGGAACAAAGATCTCGGAATAAAGCTGAATTGTTATGCTGATACAAGTATAAACACAATATAGAATGTACATTCATTTGCAACGATCGAAACCAGATTCGATCCCGTTTAACATTTTGACTTTATATATGATATGACGGGGAAATTACATGATTTGAGATATATGCAATCAGAACTCCCTTCACGTCCGTTTAAATTACATCAATTCAGACAAGCCAGAGACCAGGTTCTTAGAAAAACCACCCTCTTTGGCAGCAATCTCGTAATATCCATAGATGGTCGTGGTAGCCATTAGAATAGAAGTACCAGATCCTAGCGTACCTAGAAAGTCAGAACAGACAGATAAAACACCAATCGTTGCACCGCCGAAAGCTGCAGCAGTTGGGATGATCTTTTTCAATTCCTTGTAAACGTTTGTTTCTCTTTTACCGTTAATAACCATACCTTGGTCTTTGAATTGCTTGGCGACATCACGTGGAGATGTACCAGAAACTTCAATCCATGTCTTAGAAAATAGTGCACAAGCACCTAGAACGAAGGACACGTAAATAACAGTTTTTAATGGATCCAATGGGATTTCTTTTAGCGAAGTTGGTGGCTGGATGTAGTAAGATAGACCTCTGAGAGCTCTTTGTGGTCCTGGTTGACCTGGAACAACACCCCATATACCCAACAAACGAACGATCGGATTTGATGGGAATTTTTGATAAAGGATTTGAGAAATCAGGAAGATGTTTGAGGTCAAAGCTGCTTGTAACATGATTGGTGTGTTTGATGTGTAAAATAGCTTGATTGGATAAGTGCCCATTTGACCTCTTACCTTAGTTGATCTTATTGGCAATTCGTAACGGAAACCTTGTAAGTAAAGAACGAAGAGGAAAATGAAAATAGTTGCGATAACCTGGAACATGTTTGGTAGGTTAGTTCTGTAGAAAGCCTCCACTAAAGCCCTCTTTTTGTCTTTTCTGACTGCTAACAAATGGAAGAAAGCAATGACAGCACCTTCAAATTCTTTACCACGACCAGATTCTACAGTGGTTGGTGCAAAAGCTTTCCAGAAAATCTGTTCAGCAATGTTAGTTGCAGTGAATAATGAGATACCTGAACCAAGACCATATCCCTTTGATAGCAATTCATCAAGCAACAAAACAATTATTGAAGCAAACATCAATTGAAAAATCAACAACAAAGAGATAGCAATACCTAAGTCACTTGGTCTACCATAGTTACCAGTCAACACAACAACAATGGCTTGACCTAGAGTTAGAACGATAGCACAAACTTTTTGTGCAATTTGAAAAAGATCACGTTCTTGCTTATTCTGCATATCAACTTGCAACAATTGAGTACCTTGCAAAAACTGGAAGATCATAGATGATGTTATAATTGGCGAAACACCAAGTTCCATCAAAGTACCACGGTTGGAGGCCAGCATGGCACGTAACCAGTACAATGGATCTGAAGTTTCACTGGAAACTATACCATATAGAGGAATTTGACCCAAAACTAAGAAGATAAGTAGACTGACTCCTGTCCAGATTAATTTTTGGTTATATGGAACTTTTCTTTCAGGTGCGATCACCTCAGGAAGATAGGCCTCGAAAGGCTTAAATAGATACAGCAGACCACCGGACATCCTTTTCTGTTTTATTTAAAGAGAATGAGCTCTGAGAAATGGATAATTCACGGAGATATATTTGGCAATGGTATTAAACACTTGAGAATTTAATAAACTGTTTTTTGCAATAAAGGTTTTTTGATCGAATTCATTTCAAGACACGTAACAGAAAATGAAAAAAATAACGGTAACATAGCGACTGGTCATATTTAAGAGAGGGTAACTGCGTGAAGACAATCGGATTCTAAAAAAAATGACACCAATAGGAATAATGCTTGAATAATTCTGGGATGACAGTGTTGATTTACAGAGTCTATTCACTACAGGAGTCATTACAAAAGTTATATCAAGCTACAATGTATAATTGAGTAGAATATTATTTTTCCTAATGGAACAAAATGTTGATTACATGGCATAACTATGTGAAAACCTTATCGTAAAATGATTTGTCTAGTAGACTGCTTCCAAAAGCTTGAAAGGAAATGAAATTCATGTCAAGAACATTCAGTCTAAATTTTAATAGAAAGATCCTCGACAGCAGGGAGATGACAACTTATTCTTATTTTTCAAGATAATGTTTTTGTCCCAGTAGTGGAATTTCAGCGAAAACCAAAAATATTTTAGCCTTAACACATTAAAGTTAACTTTCAAACAAACATGTGCATATATATTGTAATAATTATCCACTCATCAGTGGTTATTAAACTATCCAAATGATTACAAGTTATGAAACATCTTGGAGGTGGAATTATCTACCCAGTATTATCAATAGGATCAGAGCTATGGTGATCAATCTATGGCAATTATATCTGTTAGCAATAAGATTTAAATAGATATGGAAGTGAATTTTGGGACTCCCCGTAAAAATTTCTTAGATTCGAATTCGTTAAAGAATATGGACAATCTCAATAGTCACTACGTAAACTGGTTTTCATCAAAAATAAATCATCAAAATTAAGCGATTCTATAGACTTCTTTAGAACCTCTTGAGTACCAGAACAGTTATCAATAAACATAGCACTAATTGGGCAGAAGTCAATTCAAATACTGGAGAAATGCAAGCGGAATTAGCAGATCCCTCTGACCCGCACCTTGTATCAAAAATATCAGCGTATGCCATGCAGGACATAACAGAACCGACTGCTGGTGCAATCATCATACTTCCATAAGCGGTTCCAAAAAGCTTGTCTCCCCACATAGTCAAAATGATAACCGGATATGCAGTGAATAGACCACCATAGACAGTGCCCATTAAAGCACCAATAGCAAGTACAGCACTAGGTGAAATTTGGTATGTGGTGAATGTGAGCTTTGTAATTAGCATTTGGGTCATTAAAGAAATCGAGAGAAGAGAAACGAGAATCCATTTTGGTGAGATTGATTTTGCTGCTAAGAAATCGGTCAAAAACCCTGATGAAATCCTGGTTATTGTGTTAAACACCGAGAAAATGGATAGAGATTGGCTTGCTAATGTGGTGTTATCCTTAATTAGAAGATTTGACAACGATCCCATGTTTGCTAGAAACATCTCAGAGGGACCCAGAGAAAGAATCATGGAGATACCAACGAATAAGGCAGTTGGATCTCTGAAGAATTTCTTTTGGGCTTGGTGTTCATCCGTAGACTGTACAGTTATTAGCGGAGTATCTTCGTCTAGTTGATCTGACTTAGAGTGCTTTAGCATAGAAACCGTGCTAGTTGCTATCCATGCCAAAAATCCTATGACTGCATAAATACACGCAAAAGAATTGAAAACATGTCCCAAATTCAAAAATTTAGCGTCATCGTTATAGGTCCAGAAAAAAGGTAGTCTCAATAATTGTGAACCTAAAAATGAAGATAATCCATAACAGGTAGTTGGCAAACTGATGGAAAGAATTTTCTTATCGGGATACAACTTCGCACACGTAATCAAAGCACTGAAGTAAAGAGAGCTCGTAGAAATACCCATAATTGTGAAACAAAGCAAAATCATATGAAATGTGTGGTCATTAGATAGGCTCGGATGATCAAAAATATATGCAACATACGAATAACTAGGAATAAATCCCATTATGCCTAATGCACTCAGGGTTATTGGCCCATGTATATCTGCCAGAAAACCTAGGATAGGCGGTGTCAAATACATCCCCAAATTTGTAACACTGGCAATCATGTTGATTTGCCATGCAGAATAATGTAGTTGGTTTTCCCATGATTTCGAATATAAGGAAATCATCACTATGAAACCTGAGGAGAGTGCTGATAGTAGAGAGAAAATGTACGCCATTCGTCTTGATGACCTGCTAGAGAGAACATGCGGCAGAAGTTGACGCACATGATAGGTAAGGTAGTGCTCTAACTGTGACAGCGCCATTATTTCAGATCTGATCTAGATCCTTTTGTCTAAATGATCCGTCTATCTTTACTGAAATATATGATCTGTTTCTTCGCCTGAAGAGATCTTTTTTATTGAGTCACCATCACTGCGCGAGCATATCATGGAACACCGAAAAATTGAATCCCCTTCGACCAACAAGAGCTGAAATAAAGCCATACAAAATCTTCGCATTACATAAATCTATCTATTTCCATAAGACCTGTGAAATTTCATTCAGACATCCATATTTTTTATTCTTATATCTATTATTTGTCACTGTGCCCCAGTCGAGCGACTTACCCTGTCTGTTATTATGCACCATGTTGTGATATATAGATTTATTGGGCAAGTTCGAAGAGTGCTCCTCGAATAGTCCTTTCATGAGCTTCTTAACCTCATCTCTATTATAAGGCTGCTTAACGTTCTTTTTCTTTCCATTTTTGTTGTCGTTACCTGATGCTACTGATTTGTTTGATGCTGAATTCAGTGGGCCTGATGATTTAGCTGCCATTGACGTGGGTGACGCAGTATTTGATCTAGATTTTTGTAATTGATGCTGTTGTTGTTGTTGCTGCTGCTGCAGTTGCTGTGTTGACCCTTGCGTCTGTGAATTTTTAGGTAACGACCTAGCGGCTGCTTGAGCCCAACCCGTCAATTTGGTTCTTTGCGAGTTGCCTGGATTTGAAGCATTTGTTGTACTTACGCTCGTCATCTCTTACCCAACGAAATTCAAAACCCGATTTCTTGCAAGACTATCTATTTTGATCAATTGAATTGCAAACCTTTACTACTACATATTTTTTCATATCACAGCTGATTTCCTCCTCGCCTTATTCAGTTGTCAATGAAAATCATATCGAACACAAGAAAAACAGGAAATAACATCACATGATAGACACGTGACCTAGACTTGAACAACCCAACCACCAGCAATACATCATTATATACGCATCGGAGAAAAAACAGTTTTCCACAGCTCATTTTTTTTTCTGGAGAATCTGAAAAAGATCACGACCCCGGACTTTTGTCTCTTTCTCCCCGCCACCCCATAACCGCCATTGATAGTCCCGGGGCTAAAAAAACTCATAAAGAGATGACCCCCGGGCTTACGAAACATCAACATCCCACAGTAATAATACCTTGCCACATGACAAAAAGAGGGTGAAAAGACAGGCCAATACGATATCAATTATCCAGGAATAAACGCTATAGGCTAATTGAGTATCTTTCCGCATGCATAACAGTACTATATATTTAGGGACCAGCGTTCGGTATCCAGGAAACACGGAAACGATAAACCAAGAGAGGTGGGAGAAGAGCTCAGGACAACAGGATCACACAGTATACTTCGTATATATAAATAGGGTATAATAGGTTCTCTCACAGAGGTTAAAAGGTGGATGCAATATAAGTATATACCAAACAACAAAGATAGCTCGTAAATAATGCCAACTTCAACAGGACAACCACTGAAGGAGGACTTCGACACAGACATTGTCACGTTACCAAGATTTTTACTGGAGTCGCAGAAATGTGCAAAGAACGCAACTGGAGATTTCACTCTATTACTGAGTGCTCTGCAGTTCGCGTTCAAGTTTATTTCACAAACAATCCGTAGAGCTGAGTTGGTTAATTTAGTCGGCCTTGCCGGAAATTCAAATTCCACAGGGGACGAGCAGAAGAAACTTGATGTGTTGGGAGATGAGATTTTTATCAATGCAATGAAATCCAGTGGAAATGTCAAGGTTCTTGTGTCTGAGGAGCAAGATGACCTGATTCTATTCCCAACAACATCTGGAACATATGCAGTTTGTTGTGACCCAATTGATGGATCGTCTAATTTAGACGCAGGTGTATCGGTTGGTACAATAGTGTCAATATTCAAACTACAACCCAATTCTACAGGTACGATTAATGACGTTCTCAGATCAGGGTTGGAAATGGTAGGTGCGTGCTATGCGATGTATGGGTCCTCGACACATCTGATGCTAACTACTGGTAAGGGTGTAGATGGCTTCACACTGGACACCAGCATTGGTGAATTTATCCTTGTGTATCCTGATCTGCAAATACCAAGTCACAGAAATATATATTCGATAAACGAGGGTAATTCGTTCTATTGGAATTCTTTGATCTGTACATTTATTGAAGAATTGAAAAAGCCCCATGCAAGGGACAATAATAAGCCATATTCTGCGAGGTATGTGGGATCAATGGTAGCAGATGTGCATAGAACGTTCCTTTATGGAGGACTGTTTGCTTATCCGGCAGATAATAAGCTGCCAAACGGTAAGTTGAGACTGCTTTATGAAGCATTCCCTATGGCGTTCTTAGTTGAACAAGCGGGAGGATTAGCTGTGAATGACGAAGGTAAAAGGATTTTGGAAATAATGCCTAGACATATTCACGATAGGACATCGATCTGGTTGGGATCAGCAGAAGAAATTAACCATTATTTGAGGCATATTGGTAAACCTGAGTTATAGCATTAATACGTAAATATCTATTTAAACTCTTTAACGGTTTCTGAAATTCTTTCTGCGCTGTTCTCGCTGGAGAGAGCTTCGCTTGTGTCGCTTCCATCAACAGAGACATCATGATCCTCATTATCTCTCTTAGCGGATTGCTTCTTCTGAAGAAGCTTGTATTCTTGAGGTACGTCTGTGTCAACGATACAAGGAGAGTATCCTACCTTTTGTAGTTCCGAGAGCATTAAGTCCCTGATATCTTCAGTGAACTTGCCAACATCTTCTTTTTTCAAGTCCTTAGTCTGGATTGGTTTTAAAACCCTAACATTGATACATCCCCTGTTGAAAATCTTCAATTTTGGATTCATAAGAGTACTTGTGTTTGAGACAACAACTGGAACAATTGGGATACCACTTTGCTGAGCCATGTGAAAGGCACCCTTCTTGAATGATAACATATTTAATTCTGTAGTGTATGATCTGGTACCCTCGGCAAACATCCAGATAGATCTTTTCTTATTTTTCATGTTTGCTAAACCTTTGTTCAAGACTTCAACACTTTTAGCTCTGTTAGACCTTTCCAAAAACAATGTACCACTGAGTGTCATAAACCAACCTAAAAATGGGGTGTATTTTAAGGATTTCTTGGACGTGATAGTACAGCCCTTAGGAAAGACTCTTCCCAACATGAAGATATCCAATGTGCTTTGATGATTGGCAACAATGATAAATGGCTTGTCGTTCAAATAATGCTCATTTTCGACTTTAACATCGATACCAAAAACGATGGCCATTGCATAATAGAAAAATCTTGCGGTCAACCATTGGGCCAGATACTGCTTTCCGATCAAGGTACATATTATTGAGGCGACTGTTCCGTAAAGACCACCTGCACAGAGAACAAGTGCAGCTAATGTTGATCTGGAGTAATAAATAATGTCCTGTAATAAACGCATTATTGAGCCAAACAAATTATTCACTTAAAAATGTACGTTTTCATAAAATTTATAGCAGCCGATGCCTTTTTCAACATTTTCTCCTTTATATATCGAGATTTCTATCCTTCAAAGTATCAACAAAAAAGCTCGAGGGACTCGCAAAATAACAAAATAGCATATTAAGAAAAATAAAATAAAACAGCTGAAATTATGGACGTCCTGGCTCACTGCCGTGTGTATCCCCTTTCTAATGTATGTCACGAAGGAAAGGAACGTGCAACAAGAGGTTATGTTCTTCTTACTAACAACCCATGTAAGTCCAATGAGAGTTAATTCTCTTCACTTTAGTTTTACCGACCAACTGAACAAAGCATCAAGTTGCCAAGCAGTCTAATAGAAGGCACTGTGGATGGAAATCCTGTGGGATTTTTGCATATTATTGAACATGATTTTAAACTTTCAAGTTTCAAAAAACAATTACTTTTGAACTGCAAAGGAACAAATGAATCTACAATTCTTTTAATTGATGTATTGTCTGCATGGAAAGAATTTATTGATCATTCTAAGTTCGAGATGTTTGTGATGAACTCAATGTCGATATTGAACATGGACGGCCTGATAAATTTCCTTTTACACCTAAACGAATCCCCCATTCATGCTTTAAAAAGATGTCAGCGACGTGATTCCTTTGATAAGCAACTTAGCGGTATTATTATTGACAACATATCATATTTTACACATGATACTACATCATATTCTCTATTGCTCAAAGTCCTTAAGTTACTCCGGAAGACTTTCGGCTGTTGGATAATAACATTAAGTTATGGACTAGAGTATTATAACGGGGTAGAGAATGCGACATCGCATCTTAATAAAAATGGGTCTGTGACTAGACTTCCAGTGAGTTATACGAACGAGGTAGACGCTATAATCATCAGGGACACCGACCATCATGGAAGATTGTTTTCGCCCAGTGCTTTGAACAGTACATAATAGTGACATCTAGTCATGTAGCGACATTTAAGATCAAGATTGTGTCTTACACGCGAAGACAGGCAGATACGGTATTCCAATTTTTAACATTTTTTTCCAAAGATGATTCATTAATAAGGTATAAACCATATCTAAAAGACGGCACCGTTCCAAAGTTACGTTATAATTCTGGATATTACTGTGTCTTTGACTCCATTAAAGAAGAGTTTTACCACTTACATTCCTCGAGTCAATTATAATAATCATGTTTGACGGGTGATGGACCTTTTGTTGAAGCTCATCGCGTCCCTTCAATTTCTTCTGAATATGAAAAAAAAAGTGAAAAAAGAGAGGAAGAATAACTCTGCTCAGTCACAAGAGCAAAAAGCAGGGGCGTGATGTCTTCTACCAATGAATCAGGAACCGAGAACAGATCAAGACGTGGGTCTTATGTTGCCATAGAATTCACCCCTGAGGTTTCGCAACAGTGCTTAAAGCAAGTTGAATTTTACTTTTCTGATTTCAACTTACCATATGACAAATTTTTACGTATGACAGCCGAGAAGAATGATGGATGGGTTCCAATTACGACTATCGCAACATTTAATAGAATGAAAAGATTCAGACCTGTGGATAAAGTGGTCGAATGTTTGCGTGAATCCAAGAAATTGGAGGTTTCCGAAGATGGTGAAAATGTAAGAAGAATTGAACCATTTGATCTTGAAGGCGCTAGGAATGCTAAGATGGAACAAAACAAACGTACAGTAGTCACCATGAACTTTGCTCATGAAGAAGCTGTCGATAAGATGGAATTACAAGACAAATTAGAAGAATTCTTTGGTAAATTCGGCCAAATCAACCAACTACGTCTAAGAAAAGATCATAGCAAAAAATTCAACGGTACTGTTTTGGTAGAGTTCAAGAACTTGGAGGAGTGTGAATCATTTTTGAAAACTTACACTGGTGAGAATGCCGAAACTCTTTCGTTTGAATCTCGTAAATTAGACGTTTTCACAAAAAAACAATTTGATTTGCAAAGGGAAGCGACCAGATCTAAGAACTTCAGCGGTTCTGGACAAAAAGCAAGATCTTTCACTGGCCACAGGAAAAATATGCCAAAGGCATCCCGTCGCCGTTCAAGTAGCAAGAAAGACACTAAACCTGTGGTGGAATCAACTCAAGCAGCAGAAACCTCCGCCGAAGATAAACCAACAGAAACCAAGAAAGATGAGTAAGGCTTAATCATATATAAATCTATAAATAAATAAGACTCCATTTTTCCTACCGATTTCTTTTCCTTGGTTTGAGAGATAATTTCTCATGGGGATCATACCAGTTTCCATTTTCTTTTGGCATCGGACCTGGCGTAGCGTAATTCGCACCCAGGTTTAACTCATATGACAAACCTGGAGTAATTGTTGTTATCCTATCAATAGAGTTTCTAATCGTTGTATAATACGTGACTGCACTTGTATCGTGTTGTTTTCTCCAAGAAACCCTGGTAACTTTCGTTAAAGGTTGTAGCTGCATCGGCGCATACTTCACTTTTCCACTTTGTAAGTTGTAAGGTATTGAGAAGCTCGCAGAGTCGATCTCAATCGGTAAATCATGAAAATTTATCCTTATTTCGGGTTCTGGAGGCTGCTTAATGTTTGAATTTTCAGCTTCTCTATTCCCATCCATACCAGTTAACGAAAATCTATTCGAATAGTGGATGGTGTAGCCATTATCAATTCCAGCAAAAACTTGAATGTAATAGTCTCCATTAGTGCCGACATTGCTTGGTATTTTGAATTTCATTTCCATGTCTTCTGCTTCCTGTGTGGTCAATGTACCGAGGTCAAGCATGAGTTGAATATTGAAGTTAGGCCCAGAAACAAGCGTAAAAACATATTCTTGAATCTCATCTTTTGAAAGTATCTCATCAGTAACTACCCATTTTAAATATACTTCAGCCGACCCCTTAGAAGCATCGAAACTGAGACCTTCTCGAGGCTCAAGTATTTGAACGTCACCTTTCACTAAATTAGAGGCAAAGAAAATCCCAATAAGACCTCCAAGACCGAACCACATGTTGATCTACAGCACATGAGGGCTCGGATAGTGTTCCATCATACGCTAATTATACTATGCTGTATATATATCGAATGCAATCAATATGTTTCTATTAATTTAGAGAGAAATATTTTTCAATTTACTGTCATGGTTGGGATATTTGCCGTCGCGCACATTTTTCACAGACCCTGGATCCGACATTTCGGAGACGAAAAATGAAAAAAAAACTATATCTTTACTGTTTGAAATTTGTTCTTAACATGTCGCTCTCTATGATATAATTTTAAGCCTTCCAAACTAATTTTACTGTTACAACGAATAACGATAGATTTCTTATCCCGCCCTTTCATCTCATCCCGTACAATGTTTTTTTATCGTATACCGTTTTTCGTTTAAAAAAAAAAGATGGCCACTCGTTTACAGAAAGCCCTAAACGATGCGAAGAATTCTCTTCAGCAATAGAAAAAATGGTCTTACTTTTAGCTGGTAAAACAACAGCCTTGACAATATGTACGGTAATAGTGGTATCAGCAACCACATCAATGGACTATAATAGGTCGGGTTGTACGATTCAACCGTTATATTTCGTTTGATTAACATAAAATGATGGAATATTGTTTAAACGATGATGTCCTCTTAGAATATATATATATATGTACCCATTGAGTGTAATAAGCAGGAAAGATTTACAGACGGTTGAACAATAATTTTGTTGCAGGAGATTGCGAGACTTTGATCGGTATTCAGAATGTCTGCTGTTTTCTCTAACCAGACGTTAGTTGACCTAATCCGTGACGCCAGTTATTCACAAACATTGAAGAACATATACAGCTACCAACCACAATTGAATGTTTTCGAAAAATACTGGGCTGCTTGGTACACATACATGAACAATGATGTTCTGGCAACTGGTTTAATGTTCTTTTTGTTGCATGAGTTCATGTACTTTTTCAGATGTTTGCCATGGTTCATCATCGACCAAATGCCATATTTCAGAAAATGGAAAATTCAACCAACCAAGATTCCAAGTTTAAAGGAGCAATGGTACTGTTTGAAATCCGTCATTTTGTCACATTTCCTAGTCGAAGCTATCCCAATCTGGACATTCCACCCAATGTGTGAGAAATTAGGTATCACTGTCGAAGTTCCTTTCCCAACTCTTAAGAGAATGCTATTAGAAATTGGTCTATTCTTTATTTTAGAAGACATGTGGCATTACTGGGCACATAGATTATTCCATTATGGTATTTTCTACAAATATATTCACAAACAACACCACAGATATGCTGCACCATTCGGTTTATCCGCTGAATACGCTCATCCAGCCGAGACCATGTCATTGGGTTTCGGTACTGTTGGTATGCCAATTCTTTATGTCATGTACACTGGTAAGCTACATCTATTCACCCTTTGTGTTTGGATTACCTGTAGATTATTCCAAGCTGTTGACTCCCACTCTGGTTACGATTTCCCATGGTCCTTAAACAAATTCTTACCATTCTGGGCTGGTGCCGAACATCATGATTTACACCACCACTACTTCATTGGTAACTATGCATCCTCGTTTAGATGGTGGGATTTCTGCTTAGACACCGAAGCAGGTCCAGAAGCTAAGGCTGCCAGAGAGGAAAGAATGAAAATCAAGGCTGAAAATAATGCAAAGAAATCCAATTGAGGATTTGCATACTTTTTAAGTATTTGATATACTATTTAACGTTATTATACAAACGAACTATTGAAATTTGCAATTTTATTTTTTTTTGTTTAAGAAATTTTGGATTGAATGAGATTCTATCCATTAGAAATTTCACGTTTAAACGTTTCTGAGTTTGTCGTTCGTCTGGGCGCAACGCTGCGTTGTGCCTGTATTTTTGACCTCTGCATATTTTCCTTGTCTTTTACCAAGTTTCTGAGATTAACATATGCTTTTAATTACTAATCCTACTAACCAGAAGAAGAAATTAAGCAACTTCTTCAATGAAAGCTTTACAGAGCCTCGATAAACGAGATATGAGTCATTTATTAATTACAAAAATAATTCAATCAATAATACTATACAAAGCTAGTTAGTTAACTAACCCATCTTCTTGCAGATCTGAATAACCTAATCCAAGGACCATATCCTTCCCATTCATCGTATTTGTCATTTGGATACCAAGAGTTGGCTTCTAATCTACACACTCTTTCTGGATGAGGCATCATTGCTAAGACTCTTCCATTTGGAGATTTAATACCGGCAATACCATTTTGAGAACCATTTGGATTGAAAGGATAAGTTTGAGTAACGTTGCCATAATTGTCAACGTATCTGACACCACATAGCCCTTGACTTTCAAATGCTTGTTCTTGTTCTTTGCTTGCAAAAGTAGCTTTACCTTCACCGTGAGCGACGGCAATTGGTAACTTGGAGCCGGCCATTGTGTTCAAAAACACACTCTCAGAATTGGAGTCTTGGAAAACTTGAACCATAGAGACACGAGCTTCGTATTGCTCACTAACATTCCTTTCAAAACTTGGCCAGTTCTCACAACCAGGAATGATGTCCTTCAATCTACTCAAGAATTGACAACCATTACATGCACCAAATGCGAATGTATCTTCTCTCTCTTGGAAGAATTTCACAAATTGTGAACGTACACCCTCATGATACAAAACAGATTTAGCCCAACCTGCACCGGCACCTAGAACATCACCATATGAGAATCCACCACATGCTGCGAAACCAACAAAATTGTCTAAGTGGATTCTACCTTCTAATAGATCCGTCATGGTTACATCGACAGAGTCGAAACCAGCTTGTTGGAAACACCAAGCCATTTCCATTTGCCCATTAACACCTTGCTCTCTCAAAATAGCAACTTTTGGTCTAACCGAGGATAGTTGAGCTCCGATTTGCAAATCATCAACTGGATTATAGGTCAAAGAATAGTGTAAACCTGGATCCTTATCATCTTTCAAAGCGTGGAATTCTTCAGCAGCAGTTTTTGGATTGTCTCTCAATTTTTGCATCTCGAATGAAGTAGAACTCCATAATTGTTGCAATTCGCTTCTTGTGTTTTCATAAATCCCTCTACCTTCGCTATCAATAATTTTGACGGTTTGACATTTAAAATCAGGTTTACCTACGATTGAGACGTATTTGTCCGAAACCCCATGCTTTGCAAGAATAGATTTGAACTCATCCAACTTTGATTGAGATACTTGGAAAACGGCACCCAGTTCCTCATTGAATAGAGAGGTCAATACATCCTTAGCACTGTTGACAACAGCAGTAAAACCACATCTTGCTGCAAACGCCATTTCCAACAAGGTAACCAATAGACCACCGTCCGATCTGTCGTGATAAGCTGCAACAATGTCGGTTTTATGTAAGTCAATCAATGATTTTAAGAATCCCTTGAGGATGATGTTACTGGAAACGGTTGGAGAAATGTTACCAACTTGGTTGTAAACTTGTAACAAAGCAGAACCACCCAATGAGTAAGATTCATTCAATGCTGCCAAATCAACTAGAACCAATACGGAATCTGCTATCTCCTTGTTTAGTTGTGGAGTCCAGGTTCTACTGGTGTCATTAACAGGAGCGAATGCGGTAATGTCTAGAGACAATGGTGCAGTGACTTCCTTATTATCCCATTTCATCTTCATGGACATAGAATCCTTTCCGACTGGAATGGAAACACCTAGATCTGGACATAGATCCATACCCAAAGCTTGAACTGCCTCATACAACTTAGAGCCCTCACCAGGATGAGATGCTGGTGACATCCAGTTGGCAGATAGCTTGACGTGTTTTAATGACTTGACGTCAGCTGCAAATAAGTTTAATAGAGATTCAGCAACAGCAAGCTTCGCGGATGCGGCAGCAGAAATCAATGCATTTGTTGGTCTTTCTCCCATAGCCAATGCCTCACCTGTTGAAATAATAGAGTCACCAAGTGAAGTTGCAGTAACACCAACGTCTGCAACTGGTACTTGCCATGGCCCAACAAATTGATCTCTATCTATCAAACCGGTAACGGTTCTGTCACCAATAGTAATCAAGAAAGACTTAGAACCGATCGCCGGCAATTTCAAAACTCTTTCAACAGCGTTTCCAATCGATGGAACAACAGACAAATCTGCAGCTGGAAGTTGCAAATCTTCGGTGATGGCATTTCTTGACATTTTTGGTGGCTTACCGAATAGAATTGACATATCTAAATCAATTGGCGTTGTGTTCAACAAAGGATCCTCAACCAAAAGTCTCTGCTCAGCTGTTGCTACACCAACCACCGCATATGGCGCCCTTTCTCTCTTACAGATTTCCTCAAAGGCAGATAGATCGTTTGCCGAAACCCCAAGAACGTAACGTTCCTGAGACTCATTACACCAAATTTCCATTGGAGACATGCCCTTCTCAAGAGACAAGACTTTTCTAATATCAAATCTCGCACCCAAGTTATTGTCATGTACCAATTCAGGCAATGCATTAGATAAACCACCTGCACCAACATCATGGATTGATTGGATAGGACTGTTTTCACCAAGAGCTACACATGCGTCAATAACTTGTTGACAACGACGTTCCATTTCCGGATTCCCTCTTTGAACTGATGCGAAATCAAGTTCCGCAGAACCTTCACCAGCAGCTATGGATGAAGCAGCACCACCACCAAGACCGATAAGCATGGATTGCCCCCCAAGGACAATCAATTGAGATCCTGGGGTGATAGGCTTATCCTTCAACACAAATTGAGGTCTAACGGTACCAAAACCACCAGCAATCATGATTGGCTTATGGAAGCCTCTTATTTCTTCTTCACCCTTGGCATTCTTTACCTTGGTAGTAAGAGTTCTGAAATAACCATTGATACATGGCCTACCAAACTCATTATTGAATGCAGCAGAACCCAATGGTGCTTCAATCATAATATCCAGAGATGATGCAATATGAGATGGCTTACCAATGTCAAGTTCCCAAGGTTGTTTGTGATTTGGAATCAACAAGTCACTGACTGAAAAACCACTCAAACCACACTTGGATTTAGAGCCTCTACCAGTTGCACCTTCATCTCTGATTTCACCACCAGAGCCAGTAGATGCACCTGGGAAGGGAGAAACAGCTGTTGGATGATTATGGGTTTCTACTTTAATTAACATTGGAACAGATTCCTTAGTAGCGGTCCACTTCTTGGTTTTTGGATCCGGTGTATAGTAGTATGCTTTGTTGCCGGTATCAAGGACGGCTGCATTATCAGAGTATGCACTTAAAGTAAAGTCAGGTACCAATTTATGGGTATTTCTAATCATTTGGAATAGAGACATGTCCTTATTTAATCCATCAATTGTCCAATCTGCGTTGAAGATCTTATGACGACAATGTTCAGAATTAACTTGAGCAAACATGAACAATTCAACATCAGTTGGATCCCTCTTCATGACCTCAACAAAGGCTTTAACTAAATATTCCATTTCGCCTTTATCCAAAGCCAAACCAAGCTCAGTATTAGCCTTATCAAGTGCATCTTTTGGAGCCATTTTAGATGATTCTGATACCAAAGGAACATGGACAAGAGGTCTTGGTGATTCATGATGGAACAATTCTTCAGAGGTTGGAGGCCTATCCAAAAACAAGTGTTGGGTCATTCTATCAAAAACTGGCTTCAATGAAATATCATCTAAGTTTTCTAGCAGAGGAAAACCTGGAACAGTTTTGATCAGTAGGGCTAAACCTCTTTCTATACGCTCAACTTTATCATCCAAACCACAGACGGTACTGATGTTGGTGGCCTTAGAAGACCATGGTGAGATTGTACCTGATCTTGGCACAATTCTAATAAGGTAGGTATCATCACCAATACTTGAACCGGAAACCTCTTGTGTAATGTAATTATACAACAATTTGGACAACTTGTCATTCTCAAGATCCAAAGCAGTATCGTAAGTCAAAAGAACTTCCAATAGTTTTAAATCGCTCTCTTCAAATTCTTCAACCTTCGAATCAATGTAATGAACGTAACAGGTACGAACTTCTGTAATAATTGAGGTACTGTTGGTATACCCTTCAATGCCTTTAATCAAAGTGTCAACTCTGAATGGAGACAATGCGCTTGGTCCCACCAAAATTTTTACTGACATCTCTATGGATCACTTAAACAAGCTTTCTGAAATGCTTCCAAGTAATTTGGCAATATATTTATTTGAGTCTAAATTAGTATTCTCACAAGTTCTCTCGTCTGCAACAAAAGGCTGGACTCCCAAACAGTTATGTAATGGTTCTCAATCTCAGCACAGTTAATGAGAAAAGTTGTGTTGATACTTTCTACCGAACTACTGAAGTTACAAGACTAAAAGTAAGATTTGTAATAAAAGGTATGTTTTAAATGAAAGTAAACTAAATAAATTAATTTCTAATTTTTTTTTTTTTTTCCAAATAATTTATTCAAGAAAAAAAGAAGTGAGGTCTAATAGTCAAATTTCGAAGATCTTATATGAATTTTGAAGCCATAAGCTGAATTACATTTTCTCCATATTATATTACTAGTAATGGTGCCAGATAAATTCAATTAATGTTCAGTTATCTCATTAAGCGTAACTCTTGCCATGGAATCTGACTCTTGTCCACCCAGTCATACGGAAAATTTTTCAGGTAAAAAAATCCATCTCATCTCATCGCATCTGAAGAGATAAGAATAATGTAAGGTAAATAATAGTGCTTTAACCCAGAGAATCCATAGGACTTCGAAGTTAAGTTGCAGGACCAAATTACCCAGATTAAATAATTACTATAAAGAATGCCACAAAAGGCTTTGAAAGTAACCAAGAAAGTGAAAGACCCACGTCGTGTTACCAAAAAACAGAAAAATTTGCGTAAAGGTGCTCCATTACAGATTAAATCTAAGAAAAAATCCCTTCAGCATTTGAAGAAATTGAATAGAACTGCATCCCTGACTGAATCAACCGAAAAACTTATAGCTAGTAAGGTTGGTCATCTAGAGATTCTCAAAGGAACAAGAAGGGAATTAGCAAAGGAGAAAAACAAGTAATTACTATAAATCTGAAATTGAGGTTAACCAGCTTATTTATGGATTCATATGTACAATAGATTTTATCATAATAATGCATTAGACTCTCTGGGATCAGATACAGTGTGCGAACAGCACTATCTTTGATACGGCCATAGCCAGTTGAGTATAATATTTTGAATAAAGGAGTATAGCTGCGAGCTGATCCAGTATATGGAAAGTATTATTGGTGCCTGAGATGATATACCCATCATAAAGACACATCCAAATCTTGACATATTCAAAATACTCCTCAAACTTTGAGACGACCTCGAATAATTATCGGTTACAACCTTTATTCCTGCCGATGAAGTAGCTGTACCAGCGAGCATATTTCCATTATACTCTACATTTGCCATAGATAAGGTTCCCAATACCAATGGTACCACCATAGGTAAAGATTCAAATGGAAGACTAAGATCTAAAATAGAGGGGATAAGATCATTCAGCCAAAAATAACTGTTAGTTTCAAGCAACTGTTTACTGGCGAGCTCCCTGATTCCCATGGAGAGAGTAATCCATAAAGGTATTTGGACTATAGGAAGAAGAGTGTTTTTCCACATCTGTACATTATACTTAGCAAATAATTTCTTCTGTCTATTTCTCGTCTCTTTCACTGCCAATAAAGTTATTTGTTGTGGGGTTAGGGTTATTTTATTCCCAACATCATTCTTTGCCAAATCAGTAGTTGTACTTCCGGATGAAGTGATAGGCTCCGTAGCCACTTTGTTAATGTTCATGGTAGTGGCAGCTGCCAATCGCAGTTTTGTTACAGGGGTTATGGCTTGAACCAACTTTCTCAATTCTTGTTGTTTTACGATTCTCTTCCTTTGCCATACACTAAATGGCAATGTAATGCATGTCCTAAGGGTTATTGTAGCCAAGGGTACTAAAGTGAACCAGGTCAGACCAGAAGCGTCATGCATTGTAACTAAAAGGTCGGCAACATTTTGGAACATAGACAGATTTCTTTTAGTTTCAGTTTGTAACAAACCTCTTAATTTTGGTGCAACATCTTGATTTGTTCGTACAGTCGTCAGGCGATATAATCTACTACTTAGAAGTAAACTCATTGCAGTGTTTCTCTTCAAATCCTTTCTTCACACTAAATAACTTGAGTTATAAAAAAAAAGCACAAAAAAAAAGGCCCACACACTTGCGAAGCCAATCCGAAAAATCCAATATCATTAATGCATTTAATTGATCTGGAGACCAACTTTTGATTGCTACATGAATTATACACTATTTTACAAATTTAGGTCATTTTCAAATCTATTCAACCTGACTACCATCTCTTGGCTTATAGTACGGTAAAAGATCTATTACCTCAACTGGCAGTCTTCCATCAACTTTCACCGCATACATCCCCGGGATATATCTATCCACACTAAGCCATTTCGCAACCCACGATTTACCTGGTTTACACATACCCACAAGACCTTCAAAGGAAGGCGATGTGCATTCTATCGTTGACACACCGGCCTCCTCAAAGATCGACTGGCAGTTTGGACACCCACCATTTGAAAATTCATTGGCAGAGAGTACAATACCACATAACATGCATGCTCTCTCACTCGACATGATAGCTCCTAAATTTCAATGAATATTTTTTCAAAATTTATCTAAACTATCTCAGTTCAACAAGGTCTCTTTTGTAAATTATCATGCTCTAAAACACATATCGTTATATACGTGTGGCTGTTTATTGGAACCACAGTATGGCATAGTTATCAAAAGAGATATAGGAGTGTTGTCTTATATGCGGCAGAAATTGTAATATATATATATCTATACATGTACCGCTATTTCTAGATTTACAATTGTTGAGTAGCAATCTTCTTAAATTTCAAAGATCTGATATTGGAGAGCGTTGCAATGGTTGATTTCAATAGCGAAGTAAAAAAGTTGATTGCAGCTCATAAGTTCTTTGTATTCTCTGCATCATGGTGTCCTGACTGTCGATTTGCCAGCTCTGTATTCAAGAAATATGGTGTTGAAGATAGAATCCATTACTTTGACATTGCTCCCTTACCAACAAAGGAGCAACAAGAATGGAGAAGTGCATTCCAAAAGGTAACTGGAAGTAGAAACTTGCCCACACTGTACGTGAATGGTTCCGTGTGGGGCACTGAAGCAGAGCTCCACAGACTAGAGAGCACTGATTCTACCGAAGCAGAATTCAAGAAAATTGGTCTTTTAGCTTGAAATATATTATATTAATTAAGTAAAGAGAAGTATGTATTCAAAAATCGTTTAAGTCAACTATCCTTGACATAATAATAGCCTCCTTTTTCTTCCATGTTTCTACTAACAAATTGTGGTATTTCCTCACCTTTATCACTGTCATATAGAATAATACCATTTCCTAATGCGTGTTTCTTTTCATTTCTTTTGTAGAAATACAAGACAACGAACGTCCACAAACCATAAATAACACCGAACACTAAGCTGACAATATAACCTGTTTTAAAACGCGGAGATTCAACTGTTTGCCATGCAAGAGCGGGAATCCATGCATATGTTGACTGGGAAAACGAATAAATGGCAATCCATGTAACCGCTTTTACCTGAGGATCCAATCTCAAAAAATCATTGATAAATGACCACAAACAGGGCGACGCACTAACACTAAAATACGTTGTTAAAAACGCAAACCATTTAGCGGAGTTCGAAACATCCCATTTCACTAAAATTGCGCATGATATTGTGTTCATAATGGCTGCAAAAACCATGAATATCCACTTACAACGGAACAAATCAGCTCCAAATGCACATACGAAAACATATGCAAACCCCAGACAAGCAGGCAAAACACTCAAGTTATTCACACGAACAACTGAATATTCTGGATTCGATTTCAACCAAAGAGAATAGGATCCACTGAATGCTGTCATGTTATTCCACGAACATGTGTCAAAGACAACCAAAACCCAAAAGGTTGGTGCACAAAAAACTTTCTTCCAGATATCTAGACTCCAGATTGGCTTGAGTTTAGAAGAATCAACGTAGTCTTTGATATGATTTCTTTTGTTTCTAGCCCGAGCAATTCTAATCTCCTCATCTGTCAAAAAGAGCGAGTAACACTTTGATGGGACACCAGGGATAATAAAGAACCCGAGTATTGCTGTTGGAAATGAAATTGCAACTGCATCGATTAAAAACATCCATCTCCAACCTGCTAAACCATGTACACCATCCAAACTCTTGAAAATACGTGCTTGTAAAAGACCAGAAGTGACACCACCCAATAATTGACCACAAAAAAACAGACACACTCTAGAACTGATTTCGTCAGGCGCATACCAGCATCCGAGCAAATATTGAGACACAGGATAGTAAGCGGCACCAAATGCACTCAAAATAAACCTGTAAGCCCTCAGTTCCGCAAGTGATTTTGCTCTGTAACAAGCAAACGTAAACCATGTCCAACCCATATCCATTATTGGAAGAATTATATGAGAAGGATATCTAGGCAGCAGATACATGAACGGTAATTGGAAAACAATGGAGCCGATATTTGCGATTGTTGATGTATAGATATAATCGTTTCCTTTCATATCTAAGTCCTCTTTCATATGTGACACGTAAGCACTTGTATAGTTGTTAGAATCGACAGATTTTGACCAACACAGCACTAAAAGATATAATGCGAGGACGAGATCTAATTTATAAAGCAGCCTCCTTTCAGCCTTAGTCTGTGTAGCATGATTTGGATACAGAAACTCATACCATTTACGAGATTTCTTATATTCTTTATTGAATCTATATTCGTATTCATCAAAGTATTTGAACCACTTACGTCCAGCTTCATTCCTAAGCTCGTAAGGCATTCCAGTTCTTAACCCATCAACTGCATCCCCATCGTCCACTTCAAGCTCTTCTGCTTGTTGTGTTTCATCTTTTTTGGTCTCACGAACGACATGAGATTCCACCGAAACAGAATCATCTGATAGACCATTTATGTCACAATCTTGCAATTCTTCAGGCAAGACCCTCAAGCGAGGTATAAATCCTTTTGGCATATTTTTAAATTTTTGAACAACCAGATTTGAATCAAATGCTTGTCTATGATAAATAGTTTAGGGACATTATTTTAGATTTAAGATCAACTAAAGTGAAATACATCTTACTTATATATTCACAATCCAACAAAAAGATGATTCAATCTGATCGCTGCTGATTATCAACTTTTCCTGAGATTCCTGCACTTATTGTATGTCTATTTTTTTTATTTTATTTGTTCGGGCCACCGCGCTCTGATGACACCTTTGGTGGGATAAGAGAGTCATCTTGAAATGATTCAATTAATTGCAACAGCACTTTATTAGTCGGATGCACGAATAATTTGAAATTCCTGCAATATTTGCACCTTCTATCAAATATACCAAGAATATATGAATGATTACAAACGCTGACGTAACGATAATCAGCGTTTAGTCGTCTTAAATTGTCTCTGAAGAATTTAACACATCAATTATCAATGCCGTTTACGATCCATGACTTCTTATTCCAAACAGAGAATCATAATGTTTATCCGCTGTTGATAATAACTGCAGCCAGCTTTTCAAGTAGCAGCATCATTCATAATAGCGACATAGCCACACGTTGAGTCATGCTCAACAATTGACTGAGAAAATGCCCTGCGTAGGGGCTTTTTGTGACAACGGATGAGTACGGCGATGCAGTAGACCCGAATGAGTTCAACAGTCCAACCTTCATGATCAGATTGTTGTCCTAACCGATCAATGTCAATATACGGTATTCTCATATGTTCGGGTAACATTCAGAGAATTTTATAAGGTTGATGAAAAATTTTCTCTCTATCCACTTACACTTCTTAAACACAATCCAGGAGAAAAATTTAAAGAACCTGTGAATTGGTATGTCAGACTCTCTGGTTATATAGTCTAGGGTCGTAAATTGATAATTCTTTATTACTGATTTGTTTATGGTGACAGCACCTTCAAACAAGGGAATTGGGTTGCAAGAATCAATGTTAACTATGCTTCAGACTAATGGAAGAACCGAAAGTAAGTATTCGTTGTTCTGAAGAACACGAATAGCTTACAGAAGTATAGACTTTGATACCTTTTGCAGCTTTTTGGCTCAGAACAGTCACGATGGCCATGAAATCCAACTTTAAATGTTGGATACTTTTGGCCGGGATATTCCCTACAGTCAGTTAACGGATTTATCTTTGTCTCTTGGGTTTTTTCGCAATTGTACTAACGTTTTGTCTGATAGTTTGAATTATAATGACTCGTACTTCCGTTTTGGCAGATGCTTTACAAACTATTAACAACGCTGAAAAGACCGGCAAACGTCAGGTCCTGATCAGACCATCTTCCAAGGTAATTATCAAATTTCTACAAGTTATGCAAAGACATGGTATGTTTTTTTGATTATTTTTGTACATCATTAAATGTTTTTTTCATCCCGGGCTGATAACTAGATGGTTTGTCGGATAGTATTCATTACTCTTAGTCTCATACTGTTTTTTAAGTGTCCGGGATAATAAATTTATGTGGAAATGCTTCTTACACGGTTGGAACTGTAATTTTATATTACCAAATCAGTGTTCTAAACCGTTTACTTTTCCTCAACAACTCGAAATTATGAAAAAAAGTAATTTTTTGATGGTATTATGCAAAATTTAATATCTTGATTACTAACAACTGAAAAGGTTACATTGGTGAATTCGAATATATCGATGATCACAGATCAGGTAAATTGGTTATCCAATTGAACGGTAGATTGAACAAGTGTGGTGTCATTTCTCCAAGATTTAACGTAAAGATTGGTGATATTGAAAAGTGGACCGAGAACTTGCTACCAGCCAGACAATTTGGTTACGTTATCTTAACTACCTCTGCTGGTATAATGGACCATGAGGAAGCTAGAAGAAAGCATGTCTCTGGTAAGATCCTTGGTTTCGTCTATTAAAACACTCTATAACCAATTACTGTATACTGCCAAAATAAGAAAAAAAAAGAATAAGTTTTCATTATTACATATGACTTGTTTAAAATTATTATTTAGACGAAACTCCAAACAACTCGGAAGGTGGTGGTAAACGTACACTGTTAACGCTTCGTGGGCTTCCATTGTCTGATAATGCAGTTTCACCAACGCTATAAGTTGTATTTACTGAACTTGGACTCATATTTGTTGGTGGAGCTGATGACGTGGTTGGACTTGTAGCTAGCATCCCCTGAGATGCAAATGGTGTTGCATAAACACTCGAATACATTTGCATGTTTTGAGGTATTGTCTTGGGTGATACAGGCTCTGGTCCATATGAATAGAAATGATTAATTTTGCCATTATTTGATGCTCCATTCATGTTGCTAAAAACATTACTGTTATTGCTATTATTAGTAGCAACTAGGTTGGAGTATTGTTGGCAAGGTTGTTGTTGAACCAATGGCGGCGAGTGTGATGTTATATCGAATTGGTTTCTTGACATCAATGATTGCTCTAAACTTGGTCTTCTCATTGAATTTATATTCAAAGGCGGTAAAATTATGCTAGGATTTCTGAAGCTTGTCACATCCATGCTACGTGAATTTGTCATTCCAAAACTTTGTATGCTATTATTCTTACTATTGCTGTTGTTTTGGTTATCATGAGAAGATTGAAACAAACCAATTGAGATTGAATTTGCGGAACTTGGTGGAACGACCCAGCAATTATTTTGTTGCCATGGATCAGTCATCCTTCGTGATATTTGTTGCGAACTAAATTCATGATTAAACTCACTAGGATCAAATTTGAGACTATGCTTATGATCTTCAACCAAATTTGTATTGAAATTAATGCATTCAAATGATAACTCTTGCAACCTCAATTTGATATTTTGGTTTAAGGTGTTCATTTTTAATAGCTTATTTTCTATTATTTCTTCCTTTAGATTTTGCAAAAGCAATTGCATTAGTTGATAGTATCCTTTAAAAACCAATGATTCAGGATCAAGGAAATTTGATCTGATTTTCCAAATTGCGTCATTTTTCTCACTACCAAACATAAAATCGTTAATGAAATGGTTGATCGCAAAGAATTCCACATCTGAATTTTTTATGATTGATGTATATTGATAAATGATTAATAATTGGATCGATGGAACTGATAAAAGTTTGAAAATTCTATTTGGATGAAATTTCAAGTTATTAATTGACAACTCAATACCAAATATTTTCAATAAGAAAATGATTACATCCGTTATTAGGGGATAGTAAATTTCTTTAATCATATGATAAGGTTGTAACTTCAACATTGTTAGAACAGGCAGAGCACATATACTTAAACTTTCATTAATCAACGAAATATCAATTGGTGCAGAGGTATCGGTAAACCACATTTGATTATTTGTGTTAATTTGATTCATGAATTCAAACCAAAACGTTTCAAGTAATAACCAATGATTACTATTTTCAATGGGGGATGATGTCCATTTTTCAATCAATCCTTCGTACGATTCCGAAATTGTGGTGTCTAATTTTAATGTGATTCTATTGTTCTTATTATGACTGTGTTCTTGTGGAATGGAGTTTGCATTCATGTAGTAATAATCATTTAAAGATAATAGAACGGTATGAAATTGTTTCTTGTTTTCAAAATTTTGGAAACTCTTCATCTTGTGATACAAGATCCAATTACAATACATGACATTGGACAAAATATCGACGACCTGAACACTGCTTTCTCTGATCGAAATCGGATTTCTTTTCAAAATTCCCCTGATAGTCTCATTTTTCTGGATATTGAAGTTTACCACATCGTTAAGAATCAAACAAGAAATGCTATTCGACTCATTTGTCATTCTCAACAGTTTGACCCAATTTTTAAAAGTTTCCCAATAGTAAATCTCATCAATTTTAGCATCTAAATATACTCTTTGAAATTTTTCAAAAAAATGTACTATATCTACTGGCTTGTAGTTGAAGAATGTTATTGCAAAGACCATTATGTCTAATCCAATGATGTCGTTTATATTAGACCAACAAATGTGCCAAACATCGTCTCTAAATTGCGATTCTATCGCTCCTAGCGAAATAATCGCCAGCACGCCATCATTGCCGTAATTAACCTCTCTCAACACCTGTTTCCATATGCTTGTCAGGTGCAAAATTTTCATACCTTTGGCATAGAAGCTCTGAATTTGCTCATCGTTTATTCCAGCAGTACTCGAGAATTTACCAAAGAATTCACGTAGCGCACTGCATTGTTCGTTATCCAGGGCGTTATTCACCTTCTTCTTGCCCTTTTTTCTCTTAAACAGCAGCGGTAATGACAAGCTCTCATTGTTGACCCGAATCATAGAATTTACCAGCAATTCCAAATACAAGTCATTCTTCGCACCATTATTTTTGTTTCCTGATTGTTTCCGCTCGCTTTGAGAAACTTCAACCGCAGCATCCTCCTGTCTATTATCCTGTTGCTGCTGCTCTTGCTCCAATCGGTTTCGGCGCTTCATCAGAAGTAAATCTCGATGAACCGTCCTTATGTGTCGCTGAAGCAGGTCTCGCCGCACAAACGCGTGTCGACACACCTTACACTCAAATGGTTTAACTCCCGTGTGTGATCTCTCATGTCTGGCCTTATGTTCGGATCTGGAAAATGTCTTGGAACAAAAAAAGCAAACATATTTCTTCTGACTAATACTTCGCATTGACATATGTGATCACAATATATATATATATATAGATATATAGATACCATATATATATATATTGCAGCTCAATTGAAAAGAAGCAATTCACAAAAAAGGTCAAATACAAACAACAAAAATAACTACTTGCCGCCCTTCTACCTGCCGCCATCACTAAGATCCATCATATGTCTGTCCCTTTTATACCAACCCTATAAATTTACTTGCTGAAAAGTGGGGAAGGGGCCAAATACGCTTTTGCAGAAAATGATCACAACCAATATAATCCGGCCCCAGCTCTTCCACCACCACGCAGCCGATCGCCTCCTGCAACCTATGCGGGGTATTTCGTTTGTTTTTTGTCCCACTCTGTGCTCCCTTTTGTGTTCTCATGTTGTTCCGGACTAATTGATGTGTCCAAATTTTACACTTTTATTATGCGGAGGTGTGGAATGCGAATTATCCTCTCCTGTTTTATCTGTGAATCGTTTTCCACCGGCGCCGGGGGTGGGGCGCCACTCCAAAGGGCGGGGTGGGGGACCACGCGAGTTCTTAGGAAACAACAGACACGGACCATTGTTGGTATAAACCTCGTGGAGTATGCTAGGTAGACCTCGGGCTCTACGGTCCGATCTTCCTTAACAATGCATTCTTGTTGTCCCAGACAAATACAGTAGTGATTCGTCTGCCTTTTGTCCGATTAAAACTCAGGAAGTGGGAGATGTGAAAAAATCATCAGTTCGGGGGGTAGTCAGGATATTGTTGCATAGTCTGCTCATAAGATGGGACTTGGCAGTGGTCTGCTGCAGACGCTGATTCGTAGGAAACTGAGGTCCGATTCTGAAGGTCCGGGTGGGGTGGTTCAAGATGCTCTGGATGAGAGGAATCACATGACATCTCAAGATCTGTGTTGGTCGGTGCAGCTGGTGCCGGTAGTGGGGACAAAGAGCGCAATTGGTGTACTGACGCTGGTATTACAGGTCCGTCTATCAGGTCGTCGTGTGAGATCACTTTGGTGAAAGGTGGAAGGGCGCTTAAGTGGGAGATGGTTGGAGAAACAGGTGCAGACCTTGTATTGGCAGTGTTTAAGAGACAATCTTTCAGTCTATCACAGTAATTAGGTGGGGGCAACGCAAATGCGGCGGGACGAGGGGAGGGGCGTCTGGAATTGGAAGCAGACGTGAGGGGGTTAAACAGGGTAATGAATTCGTTTGGACGAAAATGGATATTGCCGTTTGTGTTGTCTAGAAGAACAAGTCTGCCTTGCAGATTTGTGTCGGGACAGACGTAGAGAAGGACGGGTAAGTTGGCCTTGATCTCTAAAGACTTGTGGTCGTGAATGTGGGTCAACATGATATGAACGGAGATCCTGTGTCGCACATGAATCAGATCGTTGGAAGACTCGACATCTTGGGTCAGCCTCTTGAGGTTATTAGGGAGTTGGAAAAGAGAACTGATGAAGGTGTTTCCGACCAGTAGATTTTCTTGCACATTCTGAAAATCAGAAAATTCGGTCATAGATTTCTTATTGATGACTGTCTCGTCATCGTATATGTTGCCGCTGGAATCGTGTATGACAAAATATTGTATGAGAGAGGCGGCAATTTTTAGCAGCTTGTAGCCCTTTCGAAAAGGGAAGAGTTCTATGTTTATGGGAGTTGTAGTTCCTATGGGGATGGCCTTACTGGGTATGCTTATCTTGTATTGTAGTTTGTCAACGTAGGTGTTTCCAACAGTAACATCTTGTTGTAGGGCCAGATGGTCGGGAGCGAGGGTGCGGAATATCCTCAGATATTTATAGGCGGTGAAGCCATGGTTGTGGAAGTACATCTTCTGAGGCCGCTCGATTGCGGCCACGAAGTTGTACAGGATGCTGCCGCTTTGTAGACCCTCTATGGTATCTGGGACGTCTTGGGGGAGTGTGACATCAAATGGGAGTTCATAGTTCCCCTTAGGTAAATGGAAATGATAGGAAGATCCTGGGTCGAGATTGGGGAAGGGAGTACCATTGAAGGCATTGGGTGGAAGTTCAAGCAGGAGAGTTGTGTGGGACTTTTTTTTGATTAACCTGTTGACCACTGGAGCTGAAAAGGATCTCATTGGATGGTTCGCTGATATTTTGTCTGGATTATTAAGGAGCTCGCCATGCGAGGAGGTTAACAAGTTGTTCCATTTTGTCTCAAATATCGCCTTTTGATCTTTAACAATGCTTGTGACACCGCTGCCATGGTCTAGTTGCAGGAAATCAAGTTTGAATCTTCCAGTCAGTTTCAAAGAAATCTTCTTGACTGTAACATCTTCGTTTATGGATATAATTAATTTACCAGTTAAGTGATACTGGTGTGTTTCCAATTGGGATTCCTTGATAAGGATTAGATCTTTGTAGGGGGATGCAACTCGAATATCAAAATAAATCAGCGGGGTCTTGCCATTTATAGCATTAACTCCACCGCCATGAAGGTAGGATTTGGGCCCAAACATATCAATCCTTCAGTTCACCCAGCGGGGAGTTATCAGGCTTGAGTGGTAGTTTTAGGTTTATCAAAGGAAAAATACAGAATAGAGCGAGATTACCTCAAAAGAACCTTCTTTCCAGACAATAAAAAAAAAAAAAATGAAAGCAGTTTGATAATTGCTATGCTTCCCAAGGAGATTGATTCATTGCCAGATGAAATATGGATAGAGATTTCACAATATTTGAACATACAAGATCTACTTCAGCTCCGATTGTGCTCCAAAAAATTGAATACAAGGGTCTCCTCAAGAGCTATATGGAAACCGGTATGTTACGCGTATTGGTCGAGGCATCAAAAACATGATCCATTCATTAGTATGTCTGATAACCTGAAGGACTATACACTGAAGGGGAATTGGTTCTCATACTTTAGAGCAAGGAACCGAATTGACAAACAAATAATGAGAATTCTGCATAGCATCACAGTTGAGACGGATTCAGAAAAATATTGGGATAAATGCCAGTCACTAATGAAGTTCAAGAAAGAATACACGGTTCCATTACTCTATAGGATTGTTAATCAACCATATGAGATGAATTACATCCCTTTTGATTTGCTTTCTTTGTGCCAAAGAATCCTGACATCATACAGACACGATGACGTTCTCGATTTATTCTCATATCATGATGAAGCGCTCGAATTTGTTCACAATGCTGAAGAAATGGTTTTTTTGAGACTAGCAGCTATGGATGATTCCTTTGATAAGTTATTAAAATTTAGAGCCAAATTCTTTGAAAGAATACACGACTTGATAAAAAAGAATTTCAACAACTGTGTTGACGATTTCATGCAATTGCCAACTACATTAAGGGTGGATAAACTGATTTGTTACATGATAGAGACTTTGGGCCCATTGAAGGGCGATCGAAATTGGTTTTTAGAAGATTTTATTATTCTTAGAATTTATTCTGGAGAAAATAATGGCCATCCATTACTTTTACTTTCAGTGATTCAAGCATTAGCTACCAAATACGGTGTAGAAACTATTCTATGTGGTTCGTATCTAATAGTAAGAGATGATCGCTTAAAGGATAAAGAGACGTATCTTACTATATCGTCAACTGGTAAGCCAAAAATATTCACAAGAGGCAGACTTATACGATCACTAAAACATATTGTTGGTTCAAACGACTACACAATCCAGCATGAGATACTACCATCTATTCTGCAACCTCTTAAATACAAAGATCTAATTGCAACTATTTTCAAGGAGTTGCTTCCAGTTTACAATAAGTCACTATGGTGTATGGTCAGCCCAAAGACAATTGAATCCGCGAGAGATGTCTTTCCACATAGCGGAAAACCTATGTCGATTGATGCCGTAAATTATTTTTTGTGCATCCAAAAAGCTGCAGAAATCTCATCAAAAACAGAATTGAGAATATCCACATTGTATACTGTAACTTGCCGAGAGGTCTTTAGGTCTGTCCCGAAGCTTTACCCGACCGACTTGGACGGTGTCAAATCCTTATTACGACGTGATTGTGACTCCTTCGTCGAACCGTTTCTCTCATATGAGGAATGGCTTCTTCAACTACACAACATTTGCTTACAAACTAAGGAGAATATGGGGATGTTTGTTGTTTCTTCTAGAGACTTACAATTAATGTGTATTGTTGGTACGAAAGAATTTGGGAATCAGCATATTTATTACACATTGATGAATGCCTTGGGGGAATTTTACATTGAGTTAGATGAGAATGTTGAGCCATGTGATTGGAATTCCAACAGGGACCTGATTAATGATTTCCTTCTTATGGCATCTGGGACGGATTTGGGTCTCATCTTTTCTGGTGTTGATATGTCTGCACACCAACTAAAAATCAATTGCATGGTAACAGGTCTGATAGAAAATAAAACTGAAAGAATTGACCTGATTTTTTAATTTTCTTTCATTTGTATTTATAATTTATTTATTTCCTCTGTTTAAACCAAATGGCATATTTTATTTTGCCTTTTATTAGCTAAGCGTAAAGCTAATGCCCGCTTAGTTAATCAAAATGAATTCGCAAAACCTGAGGAGATAACATCACCTTAAGCCAATCGAAGAAGAGTACATTTTGAATTGCTTGCATTTTCCACCATGATGAAGGCATCAAAGGCATCTGGTTGCTTGTCTAGGACACTTTTTAGACAAATAGTAAGAAATATAAGTTCAAAAGTGATAGGTATTGACTTAGGGACAACTAATAGTGCTGTCGCATACATAAGGGACTCTAGTGATAGAAGCTCCGCTACAATAATTGAAAACGATGAAGGACAGAGAACTACACCATCGGTGGTTGCCTTTGATAAAGGCGGTAAGAGTGTTGTTGGTGCAGCAGCAACCAGACAGGCGGCTATTAATCCAGAAAACACATTCTTTTCCACTAAACGTCTTATTGGCAGACCTTTTGAGGACAGTGAGGTTCAAAGAGATTTGAAATCTGTGCCATACAAAATCGTTAAATCTGCCAGCAATAATCAAGCGTACCTTAAAACTACTTTCGGTGATATCAAGTCCCCCAGTGAAATTGGTTCCCTGATCCTGAATTACTTGAAAGAAACGGCTGAAAGCTATTTAGAGGAACCCATAGATAAAGCAGTTATTACTGTACCCGCATATTTTAACGATTCACAAAGGCAAGCGACTAAAGATGCTGGTAAACTGGCAGGACTAAAAGTTCTGAGAGTGGTTAATGAACCGACAGCTGCGGCATTGAGTTTCGGTTTAGATGATTCTAAAAACTCAGGTATAATAGCAGTCTACGACTTAGGTGGAGGAACATTTGACATTTCGATTTTAGATATTGAAGATGGTGTTTTTGAAGTGAGGGCCACAAACGGTGACACACATCTTGGTGGTGCAGATTTCGATAATGTAGTTATCAATCACATAATCAAAGAGTTCTTGCATAAAAACACAGATGTTGATGCTAACAGTATCTTAAAAAATAGAGAAACCATGCAAAGGATAAGAGAGGTAGCAGAGAAAGCTAAAATAGCATTGTCGCATGTGCAAGAAACTATAATTGAGATTCCTTTCTTCTACGAAAGCAAACATCTATTTATGAAATTAAAGGAAGAGGAATTAGATGATATGACGATGCATTTAATACAAAGAACTGTCGGTCCCGTTAAGAAAGCATTAAAAGATGCAGATATTGAAGCAGAAGATGTCGATGAATTGATTTTAGTAGGTGGAATGACTCGTATGCCAAAAGTAAGATCTGTAGTTCATGATTTATTTGGTAAAGAACCTAACACTTCAGTTAACCCGGATGAAACCGTGGCATTGGGTGCCGCCATCCAAGGTGGTGTTCTATCAGGCGAGATTAAAAACGTTCTATTATTAGATGTTACGCCATTAACTTTGGGAATTGAAACATATGGTGGTGCTTTCTGTCCATTGATCCCACGTAACACAACAGTGCCAGTTAAGAAAACCGAAGTTTTTAGTACGGGTGTGGATGGACAAACTGGTGTCGATATCAAGGTGTATCAAGGTGAAAGAGGTCTTGTTCGCGATAACAAATTAATTGGCGATTTGAAATTAACTGGAATCACACCGATGTCAAAGGGAGTTCCACAGATATGTGTTACTTTCGATATAGACGCAGATGGAATAATAAATGTTTCTGCTCTGGAACGGACCAGCGGAACAGAAAAATCTATTCAAGTTGTTGCAAACTCTGGTTTGTCGGAAGAAGATATTGCCAAAATTGTAGAGGATGCCAATAGAAACAAGGAGATGGACAATCTGATAAGACAGAGGGTCGAACTGATCACAAAAGCTGATATTATGATAAGTGATTCTGAAAACGCCTTTCGGCAGTACAAAGATGTTATTTCCAGTGATGAGTCTTACCAGCAAATACTACAAGACTTACATAAAACCAGAGAAATGATCAATGAATTCAAAAAAAATGAATCTGATTTGACTTACGATGTAAATGACGTCAAAAGAGCAACCGATGACTTCCAAAAAAAGGCTTTCAAGCTTTTCCAAAGCTCATCGAAAAGACAAGCCAACACTAAATAATTTCAAGACATCAACATGTCTTTAGTCAGCCTGATATAAAGAAAATTTTATATATAAACGCTTGTATATATATATATATTGACAAGCCCATCTTTTAACTTTTTAGTTAATCCCGCTATTTCATATCTCTATGTTCAGAGTGACTTGTTCATAAATCTTCTCCTAGTGAATGCTAACCAATATTTCGAAGGAGTATCTTTAGAATCTCTATAAAGTCTTTCTAAAAGTCTCATAGAAAGCTCCTGGCGGAATTGCTGAATATATGTCCTCAGTAGTTCCATGGCATTGTGATCTTCAACGGGAACTGAATAGACTGTATTTAGGGGAAATCCTGGTGCACCTGGGATCGTAAAGTTATCAAGGGCAACATTGGTTAGAACCTTCAGCGCTTCATTATAATTAGTGGTAATTCTTAAGTGTGCCAAACAGTCATTAATGAATAGAATGCCATAAATAAGAACCCTATCGGCTGGTGATTTTATTTCAAAATTTTTGAAAAAAGAATTTGCACGGAATAAATCAAGACATTCATCTATAATATCATAATCAGAGTTGGCAGGATATGCAGGGCCTCTGAATTTTGTATTCAATGGTAACAGTGCAATATTGCCTACCATACGATCATTTTGTGGATCGACAGGAAATGTTGAATGATATGCCTATTCAGGAAGTTAGTAAAGACAGACTTTTCGAAAACGATTAACAACATAAAACATACAGGCATAGGGGAGAGACTAAATGCAAAGCTTTATGATCCGAGAATTAATTATGAAGTGCGGTTATCAAATGCGTTGATTTTTCTTAGAGCTCTAATTTTGTTAATTTCGAGACCCCTTTTCAGTTTTCATTTGCCAAACATCGAATGCCGTTTTCAATGATGGGCATGTTTGCAGATGCAAATCGCACAAGAATTAAGAGAATTGACCTTAAGAAAAAGGCTTGAAGAGTAATTAACAGGAAAGTGCAGAGTCGCACAGATACGGAGATACAAGCATTTAGACCAGGTGTGCTGTTAGCCGCTGTCAGATAACAAATAAATTGAGAGAAGACTGCGAATTTTTGTAAACTGTAAGTTCGTTGTTAGAATTCTGCTTTATTTTTGTAGTCTGAAACCATTCCACTGTCAATATTCTTGGCACAATGGTCAATGCTGGAAGTATCCAAGACAGACACTCTGTGTACTCTGAAATATTTGGCATTGAAAGGAGGTTGAACTCATTGAGGTTAGATTTAGACTGCGATTCTGGTACTAATACTGATGAGAGAACTGGCAAGACTTTTGAAACGAAGCTACCTAACAGAATCGAGAATATCGAGGCACTTGATGAAAGTGTTTTGGAAGAAATCACTGACGATGTTATACCAGATCTGGATGAAACGACTGTTAGGGACGGGTATATACTTTCAAATAAAACTCACATCAGAAGAATCTCTGATACGCAGAGCTTACTCAGTGAGGAAAATACACCACAGAATAGTCCCAAAAAATTAGTACCCTCAAAAGTCCCTTTCTCGCCAACGATACATGAGAAATCTGTATATACGAACAACAAACCCTCATTATCAGCCACGATGCCGATCACAAATCCAAAAGGCTCAACAGATGCTGCTGCATCGATCGAATCGACTCCCCAACTCTTGAAAAAACTCGATACACAAAATAAAACAGAAGTAGCTCCAAAAAGAACACCTTCTTTACCACAATTGTCAATATCCGGTCTCAAAAAACAGGCAAGTTTTTCTCATTCAAATGGTGGAACGCCAACTATGAAAAAATCACCTTTACAAGGATTTGGTTTCTTTTCCAGACCCAGCTCTCGTGATACGCAGGAGTCAATTCAACAGCATCCTCAGCAGCATCATGGTCATTGCCAACAACATCCACAACAGCATTCTCTAGATCCACTTCAACAGCAGCAATTACAGCAAAGTCAAATGCATGGTGGATCGTCAAGAACCATGTCTTTAAGCTCAAGTACTCTGAAAAATTTTGCGTCGTCCCTTCAATCGAAAACATCAAGTGGAAGGAAAGTTCCACCAAAACACGAGGTAACTTCTAACCCATTTTCTGAACATTATTATAACTATCCATCCAATGTCAATCAAGGAAGCTCAATGGGATTATCCACGCATGGCAATTACACTATAAGCAATAAGCATAGTTCATCGACTTTGGGTCTGGGGCTGAAATCCAGGACTTCATCAGCTTCACTTACATCAAAACGGTTTACTTCGGCGTCTGGATCATCTATTATATATGAACATCGTAATAGTGGCTCGATACCCTCCTCAAAACCTATACTCAGCGCATCAAGTAAAACACCTCAAGTTTATCCTGCATTATTATCTAGGGTTGCAACAAAATTCAAAAGCTCTATAGAAGTCGGAGAGCATAAAAAGGACGGTTTAATATACCGTGATGCTTTCACTGGACAACAAGCTGTTGATGTCATATGTTCCATCATAAGAACATCAGATCGTAACCTTGCCTTACTATTAGGTAGATCATTAGATGCACAGAAACTGTTTCACGATGTTGTATACGAACACAGATTACGTGACTCGCCACATGAGGTCTACGAATTCACTGACAGTTCGAGAGTCATTGGTACTGGTACCACAGGAGTTGTTCCTTTGAATTCACGCGACCCTCTTATGTTACTGCCAAGTTCTTCTAATATCAATAGCTTGCCATACTCAGGCTCAACAATGGTTAGCTCAGGATCCGCATCTTCCCTAAAGAGCGATCAAACAAGTTCTCAAGAGAGCAGAGTTCAACAAAATCCTGCCACAATACACAATGTCAATGGAGTTTTTACATTATTAGTTGAATGTTATTCGCCAACTTGTACTAGGGACAAGTTGTGTTATTCAATTTCATGTCCACGTAGATTAGAACAACAAGCAAGATTAAATCTAAAACCAAATGGTGGCTTGAAGCGTAATATATCAATGGCTTTAGATGATGATGAGGAGGAGAAACCGTCCTGGACAAGCTCGGTGTCTAAGGAAATATGGGAGAACTTACCTAAAAATGAAATCAAAAGACAGGAAACGATTTACGAAGTTTTCATCACTGAAAAGAACTTTGTTAAATCTTTGGAAATAACAAGAGACACATTCATGAAAACATTGGCTGAAACCAATATTATCCCTGCTGATATTAGAAAAAACTTCATCAAACATGTTTTTGCGCACATAAACGACATATACTCTGTTAACAGACGATTTCTGGAGGCACTTGCTGATAGACAGAAAAGTTCACCTGTCGTTAAGGGCGTAGGTGACATAATACTTAGGTTTATTCCATTTTTTGAACCTTTTGTATCCTATGTGGCTTCAAGACCATACGCAAAATACCTAATCGAAACCCAGAGATCAGTCAACCCTTACTTTGCCAGATTTGACGATGATATGATGAGCTCTTCGTTGAGACATGGTATCGATTCCTTTCTATCTCAAGGTGTTTCAAGACCTGGTCGTTATATGCTTCTAGTGAGAGAAATTCTAAAATCATCTGAACCAGAGAAAGACAAGAGAGATTATGAAAATTTAACAAAAGCTATGGATGCATTACATGATTTCATGAAAAGAATTGATAGAGCCAGTGGTGCTGCACAGGATAGACATGATGTAAAGCTATTAAAGCAAAAAATACTTTTCAAAAATGAGTATGTCAACCTAGGATTAAATGACGAAAAACGTAAAATTAAGCACGAAGGTGTCTTATCAAGAAAGGAATTAACAAAATCGGATGGCTCAATCGTTGGAGATATCCAGTTCTATTTACTAGACAACATGTTATTATTTTTGAAAGCCAAGGCCGTCAATAAATGGCATCAACACAAGGTATTTCAGAGACCCATCCCACTTCCTTTATTATTTGCATGCCCATCAGAGGACATGCCAAGTCTAAGAAAGTTTATTGGGACCAAACCTGACTGTTATGGGACAGTTTTACAACCTGATCATGCTACAGCCAACCCAAGAATCGCTATAACTTTCTTGTACTACGGAGCAAAACAGAAGTACCAGGTGACATTGTACGCGGCACAGGTTGCTGGCCTACAAACTTTGCTTGAGAAGATCAAACAAGAACAGACCAGAATAATTAATGAAACCAGCATGATCAACATTATAAAGATAAGTGACAGATTTTTTGATTATAGTAACAAAATCAATAGTGTGGCTTCTTGTGACGGTGGAAGAAAACTCCTAATAGCAACAAATTCCGGTCTTTACATGAGCAATATTAAAAGGCAACAGAATAAAGAGACTGGGAAGAGAACCACATATTTTTCCACCCCTGTTCAGCTTGTTCAACGAAATAATATTTCCCAATTGGCTGTTTTAGAAGAATTTCAGTCCATACTTCTACTTGTTGACAAGAAACTCTATCGGGTGCCCTTGTCACTGTTAGCAGTGGAAGGAAATGGCAACAGTTTCTTTAAGAAACATAACAAGGAATTGGCTAACCATGTTAGCTTTTTCGCAGAAGGAGATTGTAATGGAAAGAGACTAGTTGTCACCGCACATTCCTCTTCTCATTCTATAAAATATTTTGAACATGATCACCCTATGCTCTCTGAGAGAAGTAGCGGCAGCAAAAACACCAAGAAAAAAATCACCGAGGTGGTTTTCGATTCAGAACCTGTTTCCATTTCGTTTTTGAAAGCAAACTTGTGTATCGGTTGCAAGAAAGGTTTCCAGATTGTTGGTGTTTCACAAAACGCTCATGAATCCTTACTTGATCCTGCTGATACATCTTTAGAATTCGCATTGAGAGATACCCTAAAGCCAATGGCTATATATCGTGTTGGAGATACCTTCTTACTATGCTACACTGAATTTGCCTTTTTCGTGAATACGCAAGGCTGGAGAAAAAGAGACTCACATATCATACATTGGGAAGGTGAGCCACAAAAATTTGCTATTTGGTATCCTTATATTTTGGCTTTTGACCCAAATTTTATTGAAATACGTAAAATTGACACCGGTGAATTGGTTAATTGTGTTTTGGGTGAAAAGATCAGACTGTTACAGACAAGTTCACAGGAAATCCTTTATGTTTACGAAGACTCTCGTGGCTACGATACCGTAGCATCGATTGATTTCTGGGGCTAGTTATATCATTACATAATACGAATAAACTAAAATTAATATATTATTTTTCAATAAACATATCACACTTTTATCTAGTCGCGTCTTTTTGGCTTATTACCGAACTTTTAAATCGCTCTATTGTATCGGACACGCGTGGTGGTGGGAAACAAAATTTTCTCCACCGACAGATGGAGGAAATTTTGTTTAAATCGTCTATCTCTCGACAAATCGAAATACTTGTCAACAACAACTCAATATTTATATTTATATATAAAGTTCCCTGACAACGAGAAAAAATTTAGTCTTGGCTAGTAGCAATACAAAGTGTGCTTGTTTTTGCTAATTCATTCATTTTAAAAGACTTTTATTTTCTGTCATTTGAGTGCATCATGGAACAAGTTGTTGACCAAGTTGCCGAGGAAATCCTCGTTGAACAAACCGTACCACCTTTGTTACAGTTTTTAGATACAATCCCATGGATCCAATACCATGTTCCATCGATTGAACACCCATTCGGGTTGGAATTGTGGCCAATCTTTTCCAATGTTTTCGAAAAGATAACCGGCTATCCCGCTGAAAACTTTGATTTTATTCGTGGTAAAACCTTCATGGCTAATGGCTATCACGCTATTGGTGTTATCATTGTTTACTACATTGTAATCTCATCTGGACAAGCAATTCTGCGTGCTCTAAATGCTCCACCATTGAAATTGAACTTCCTTTTCCAATTGCACAATTTGATCCTTACCTCAGTTTCCCTTGTCCTACTGTTGTTGTTGGTTGAACAGTTAATTCCAATGGTCCACAAGAACGGTCTATTTTGGGCTATCTGTTCTAAGGAAGCCTTCGCTCCAAAACTGGTCACCATCTACTATTTGAACTATTTAACAAAATTTTTGGAACTCCTCGACACTGTCTTCTTGATCTTGAAGAGAAAGAAGTTATTGTTTCTACACACCTACCATCATGGTGCAACCGCCTTGTTATGCTACACCCAATTGACTGGTAGAACCTCTGTCGAATGGGTTCCAATTGCTTTGAACCTAGCAGTCCACGTTGTCATGTACTGGTACTATTTCCTAAGCTCTCGTGGTATCAGAGTCTGGTGGAAAGAGTGGGTCACAAGATTCCAAATCATCCAATTTATGATCGACCTTGTCTTTGTGTACTTCGCTACTTACACCTTCTACGCCCACAAATACTTTGACAATATTCTACCAAACAAGGGTACATGTTACGGAACTCAAGATGCTGCTGCCTACGGCTACTTAATCTTGACTTCCTATCTCTTCTTGTTTATCTCCTTCTACATCACTTCCTACAGAAAGACCTCTAAGAAGACTGAAACCGAAAAGAGAAACCCAGCTGCTGCCGCCACTGCCATTGCTTCTGGTGCTTCCCCAGCTACTACCAAGGCCTCTTCAAGAAAGGCTTGATTCCCTGTATACCATCTGTTATTTTATATACACAAACCTATTTAAACATGTATAGGAAGCTTGTAACCAACTACAATTATTTATACAGTATCACGTGACCACATGTTCAATTACCCGCAAACCCAGATCGATGCATAAACCCACACAACCAAACATATTCTAGAAAAAAAAATATCTCTCACTAAATTACCCGCCCCACGCATTCTAACCTCCGCCGTGCGTTCAAAACCCGCTTTTGTAATTGCTTCCAATTAAGTCATCGCTTTTTAATAGACAATTGATTTGCGCCATTTTAAATTCCCACCCACTGCACCCACACATCCTCGTTAACCTTCTCTGACAATAATAAGCCTAGATTTACTACTGCTATCACTACAGCTGGCGATGCTCTGCTAGCACTACCACAGTCACCCTAGTTCCAAAAGAACATCCCATATTGACAGTCCTGCACTTCATCACCCTCTCTCCACCTCTTATGTCCTGGCATCAACTCATCAGCTTTGTAACCCTTCTATAAACCTCTGATACCCGCAAACAGGCCATATACTTGTCATCGCCCACTCACATCTTCTAAACCCGTCATAGCGCCCAACGGGGTCCTTTTGACATGCAATACCGAAAACCCTAAAAAACTCATGTCCACACACATACTCACTCATACGCATGCTCACCCACATACCTCTTTCGCTACCCAACAGGTGTCTCCAGGTGCACATACAGCCATGCCAACGGACTGATTCCGTGGAACGGCCTCGAAAAGATGCCCCCTCACCACTTTTCTGTCTTTCTCCGTATGATCTGTAATAGCAGCCTTTCAGGGTTAGACAACTCGATCCCGCGTTTGCAAGCCGGCATCGGCCGAGAGTTAACTCCACATTCCCATACTTTATTTCCATCCTTCCCTACCCACACCATCCCAACACCAAAAACGCCAACAACTCTCAGCACTACCACCGTGCAGCTCTTAATACGGCTGGGCAAAAAAATGGCGGACACTGCTCTTTTCGTACAATCGCGTGTCAATCGCGTGTCAATCGCCGAATCAAAGAAAAACAAACGTGCTTGGCAAACTCGGAACTTTGTTTCCGATCATTGTGCGTCGTTTTTTAGCTGTCACCTTGCTTCTGAGGGATGATCACTTTTGTTTTTAATTTGAGTAAATTAAACAGCTTGAGCCACCATTTAGCTACATAATGACTGGCTGTTGCAGCCCGCGGCTTCCTGGGATTTTTGTCCTACAGCGCCCCACGACGTATCCGCACACCGCACTGAGAGCGTGCGCGGCAAAGGGCCTACGAGAAGTTCTGAGAGAATTGTGCTCTGCCGCGTGAGTTGTCTATTCAAAGCTTCGATTCAGAACAAAAAAAAAAAAAAAAAGATCAAAATCGGGATATATGGTTGCTATCTGAGAAGTTATAGCCTATTATGATGTGGATTCTTTGTGACATGTATTGTTTAAGCAAGGGAAGAAAAAGTGGATATCTTATATCCGAGCTGGGATGGTAATTATAATATCAACTGACAAATCGTGTTCATATAGGAAGAAATCCGCAACGTAAATCAATGGAAATGGAACTGATGTATATATATATATAATTTAAGTACGGGTATATATTTTAAGGTTTAAAGACGAAGAGGAGTTTATTTAAATCAAGCAGTTGGCGAAGTTCGTTGACAGAAGAATTTTGTCAAGAGTCAAGTGCGGGAGTTGTATAGGGGACAAATCGTTGAGAATGCAGGTTATGGTATCCAACAACCAGACTAGTAATAACGGATTGAGGACTGTGTATGGGTCAGTTCGACAATTCAGAATGAATAATGACAATGGAAAAAGAGTAAATTTAAATAGCGTTAATAATGGTATGGGGAGTCACGTGACGCTGCCACCAATTTCTTCATTTGATAATCTTATAAGAGCGGCTGAAAAACAGTACGGAAACAACAACGCACATGTACCTAATGAGGTTAACATAGGTAGTAGTCCGGTTTTACTAAGTTATCAGTTAACATCTCCTCAAGGTAATTCATTGGCACAGAGAAGATTATCGTCTACATCTTCTGTATCTTCAACAGGATCGAATGGATCGAATGGAGGCGTTATACATGCTGTAGAGGCGTCGGTGTCGCCTCTACAGATGCAATCGCCGAGTGCAGGCGGTATAGTAGCGAACAAGGTTACCAAAAGCCACAAACCGAGGAAGAAGAAAGAGTGTCCAATTTGTCATAACTTTTACGCAAATTTATCGACTCACAAATCGACACATTTGACGCCTGAGGATCGTCCACACAAGTGTCCAATTTGCAGCCGGGGTTTTGCTAGGAATAATGATTTGATAAGGCACAAAAAAAGACACTGGAAGGATGAGATCTTTGCGCAGAGCCGTAAAGATGGCGAATTGCATCAGGACAACCACTCAGGCGAGGAAGAAGACGGCGTAAGCAGCGCTGGTAGCATCGAGCAGGGAGGATTGAACATTATGACAGAACACGACCAATTGAAGTCATTGCATCAAATAAAAGGCACGTTCAAATGTCCTTACAATTCATCACTGATACAGCTGGATATGGAGGTTTACCCATATAAATCTAAGCCTCTAAATTTTGAGACATCTAACTGTCACCAAACAGGTGTGTTTTCGCGCTGTGACACTTTCAAAAATCATCTAAAGGCTTTGCATTTCGAATATCCACCAGGAACCAAGAAAAAGGACCGTAGTATTGTGCCCGGAAGGTGCAAACATTGTGGATTGAAATTTCAAAATGTGGACGTTTGGCTAAACGAACACGTCGGTAAAACTTGTGGATATCATTACCACTAAGCGGATTATACATAATGATTAAAATAGAATATATTATTTGCATACACTATTATAAATAAAGATTTACGCCTTCAAGACTTTGATATGTACATTAAGAAAAAAATCACTTGTACAATGTGATAAATATATATAAATTTCCTGTAGGAATTAATAAAGGAAAAGAACGACACTCATTGTTGCTTCTTCTGACCGTCAGCGGAACCTATACCAATATTATTGACGTTTCTAAACATACGAACTCCATTGTCACCTTCAACATACTGACAACCTCTTGCGGACTTCCATAACGATTTCCACATGTTTTCATCCGAAGATCTGTAATGTTCCCCCATTACTTTCTTGATAGCAGCTGATGCTTCACGTGCGTTGTAGAATGGGATTCTGGAGCAGAAATGATGAGCTACATGTGTCTCGATAATGTCGTGGAAAATATGTGGACCAACAAAGCCAAATTGTCTATCAACGGTAGAAGCTGCACCCTTTGCAAATGTCCATTCATCTGCATCGTAATGTGCAACAGTGGTGTCGGTATGTTGTAAATAAGTAATAAAGACTAACCAATGATTTGTCCAGATATATGGGATTAACCAATTGATGAAGACGGACCAACCACCAAATTTGTCGTACCATATCTTGAGGACAAGCAGTTGTGTGATAACACCAATGTCACTCAAAAATATGTAAAGAGTATCTTTCTTTTCGTAAAGTGGTGATGTTGGGTAGAAGTGATTGACCTTCCATTGAGCCATACCTTCATATGGTTGTCCAGTGACATTTGTTGTAATATAAGCAACCCAGCCACCTAACTGTTGCAACAAAAGTTCAGCTAGAGTTCTTAATGGCGAATCACCACTGTGGTTGTACAGCATATCTCCGACAATTCCACGGGCCTTCTTGAATTCTTCGGTCGTTGGTGGAACGAAAACAGTGTCTCTGGTCAAATGATTGGTGGATTTATGATGCTTAGAATGTGAGTATTTCCAGGAGAAATATGGTACCAAAAGATATGAGTGTAACAACCACCCAACAAAATCATTGACGACACCATAATCTGAGAATGCTTGATGTCCACACTCATGTGCTAGAACCCAGATACCAGTACTGAACAAACCTTGAACGTAAGTGTATAAGAACCAAAAGACGAATTTGGCCAGCTTAACACCCCAATTATTACCATTAGCACTGTCAAACAGAAATGGGTAGGCAATCTTATGAGTGAATACACCAATTGATGCCATGCACGTGATATCTCTAAGCACATAGTACAAACTCTCATAAAGCCTTCTCTCGTAACATTTTTGTGGAATTGCATCTAGTATATCCTTTATGGTGAAATCTGGAACTTTGAATACGTTACCATTGGTATCTATAGCACATTTGGATTCCACTGTTTCGGTAGTGGTAGATGAGCTGCCGCCAGCTGTATTAATTTTGGACATGACCAAGCAATGTTCGATAAACAAGGAACCAGCAGTCAATCAGCCTCCAAATACGTTAAACAATGTTGGTTTGGCTAATTGAATCAAATTGTTAATCCATTACTTAAGTACTAGGAGCGGCGAAGAGCATGGACCAGAGAAAAATTCCCGATAAAATTTTTTTTTTTTTTTTTGGCGATGCGCCTTATCATGGTACCGCATTGGATGGTCCCTTCGAGTTCTATCAGTTTTCACAGGAAAAGAGATATTCTAAAAGACAAAAATAAGAAATGATAATATCAGATAGGCTTGAGTTTGGAAAACTACACACTGCAAACTCTGGTATGGCGGGAACCATTAATTTACTTTTTCCTAGGTTGCAACAGTATCCATTTTACATTGTCCTTACATGCATCCCCACGTTTTCTCAGTGAGTGTCAATCTGTGCGCGAAAGTTTATTATCCTGTAATCGAACAATCTAAATCCCCAGACGTCAGCTGCTAAAATAATCAAGCGGCTTTTCAATATGACAAGTATGTAGATACGTTTTCTTATGGTCAAATTTCCCACTGAACAGTATCTGTGGATAGATACCGGATAAAATCATTGTAAGTGAATTCAAAAAATCTCAGAACTTTTAGCTCAATGCATTAGAGAAGTCCGCGAAAAAGAACTGCGTTTATGTTGAATTAGAGTTTCTAATATGGTCAGTTGGTTTCCTACCCGTGTTTTAAAGACACAAAAATAGGTGTATATATCAAAACTTTTTAAATTGGTACAACAGTCCGATTGGTCTTGCAAGATCCTTTAGATTATTGGAAAGAGCTCTCGTGTTGGCATAGTGGGAAGACATTTCATCTAAATCATATTTTATTCCAGTTTAAAGTGGTTTCAAGCCAAACACAATAAAGGTATGTCATACTAACTCAAAAGTGGATCCAAATACGAGCAAAATCTTGATGTAAGAGATAAAAGTGTGTTGCTAAACTGCAATAGCTTATTCTTCATCAGACCTAACCAAGATGTATTTGTATGTTTAATTGCTTATATCATTTTCAAAAATGGTCTTCAGATTGTTAACAGTCAATTTCTAGCCACAATAATAAGGAGACTAATATTCAAAATATCTACAGAAAGACCTGGGGGTTTCTATCCGAATGCAATATGAGTAGTGTAGCCATCCATATTCATACGTATTCAGCGAAGGTCCAGCGTTCTATAACAATTCTATAGCAACAGAGAATATGAACTTAAAAGCCAATTACAAACATAAATTAAAAAGATAAGGTCATTTAGAAACTACCAGATAGAGATCAAATTGGATTCGATTGTAATTCTCGATATATAGAGAAAACATAGCATCTTATCAGTAACCATTATAAGGATGTTAACTTTCTTGCGAGTTAGTTCAGCTGACCCTGTTTTTAAACGTTTGGGATATAAAGCCGTATTGGAGTTTTTGAGTTTATATTTATAAACTACCTACATCATGTTAAAAAAAATGCTCCAAATATGCACTCTCTTACTGAGTGGCAATCTGATAAGTTAAGTTTCAATCTTGACATATCGAACATTATGGAGGAATTTGCTCCTCATCATTTTGGAAATAGACAAGTGAAGTAAGACATTTTTACTCTTAATCAAAAACATTACATCAATTATGCTTGAAAATTATGATGCATCCACATAGGCATTGTTGAATGTGCCTTTTTGTTGTTTTCTTATTATCTATACACTTAAAATGGTTCGCCTACGGTTTATGCTCGGGCAACATCATTGCACACAATTTTCTTTCTATGATTTTGAAGGAAGGTACATATGGAAGAAACTCTTCATAGAAAAAACTACTTCTGTAATCTGATTTACCCCTTGAGTGAATTAAGAGTTTTGAAATATCCCATGAATGAGTATAATTTCATACTCGATGCATCATCTTTTGAAAAAGGACTAGGTATCGTAAAGAGATGGGTTAATGAATGTCCAGAAAAAGTCAAATTGCGCTTATACATTCCAACTTACACATTGAATGAATTGGATTTCCAAAGATTTAAAAGGAAATCTTTTGTGGCTAAAGAGTCTTTGAAGTTTATTGACACAGTGAGTACGGGATCTAACAATGCCAATCCTGAGTTCATCATTGAATTTCCAGAGATTTTAGAGCTTGTAACTTGGTCAGAAACCCTCGAATACGTCGATGATGTTGCGAGAAAAGATTCTTTGAACAAATTACCAAGGCGTTTTAAAGATCTAATCAAGAGTTGTCTATACAAATGCCAATTTGATGATGGGAGTGACGGTTTAAAATGGATTTTTATAACAGAAGACCCTCAAATTCGTGATATGGTGTCTATCTGTAAGATTCCTTGTTGTTCTGTTGTTGATGCAGATTCTATCCTAAACAGAGAATTAAACACACCTTCATACAAGGCCAACCAAAAATTTAACGACATGGTTTCTGAGAAAGGAATTAAAGAGGAAACATCTGATAGAGGCAAAAAAGTGGTAACAACCGAATTTGGGAACTCCTTTTATGCTCCTAGAGGTTCAGGTAGTTTATGGACTCCTTAATTGAAGTCTCGTGTCACTCATTAACCCAAGACATAGACATAATTAAGAATAAGTGAAATAGCTATTTACCTGATCAGCGATATGCTGTTTTACAGATTTCTTAACAATTCAGATAATAGTCTAAAAGTTGTATTCATCGAGTGGATAGTACTTAAACTCCTCACCCTAACATTAGAGATGCCAGAAAGAAAAGGTAAAAAATACATAAAGTATTTATTCATCATTTGTAAAGAAATCTTTAAAATCAGCTTACTGCGTTTGAGAATAAAACATTCATTAAATCTTTAATGAAATGAATTTATCAAAAGAGCAAAGCCACTTCCCTGGTCATACAGAGGTTTACTTTAAAATTTGGTATGACATAGTTTTGAATTCGAACATAACCTTTTTATAGTGCAGAATAAAAAATTTTAATTTAAATCCGGGTAAGAATATTTGAAATCAGTTTGAGAGAGAAAAGATAGGGCTACATTCGATGAGATATATACTACCAAAAAACACGTCGGGCTTCCTTATGTAAGTTAGAATGCTCCCTATCAATAACAAGTTGATTCTCCAACTCACTACATTGCAATTGTAATTTTTCAATCTCACATGTCATGTTTTCAATTTCTTGGTTATGAGCTAGCTGCATGTTGAACGTATATTCATTTTTTTCCTTATATTTCAGTTCCATACGTTCGATAGCTATTTCCATCCTTTTCTTTAATTTAAAAAGTGACTGTAGAAAACTTGGATTATTTTTCATCGTTATGGCATCGACGAATTGCTTGTCAAAGATTTGATATGGACAATAATTAAGGAGTTTGTTTTGATCCATATCATCAAAATTTAGCTCTTGTAATACTTCTAAGGTGTCTTCTGTAACAGCGGGTAATGTGTAATCACAAGTATCGAAGTACTGTCTTGCCTTGGAAATTCTTTCACTCAAAAAGTATCTTCTATATAATTCATAATATGATTCTGTGCCTGTAATGAACTCAGAAAAACATGTATCAAAAAGGATTTTTCTGAGGTATCCAATCTTGGAGACTGATGGATTCTCGATATCTATCACACCCCAATGATATTTCCTACAACGTATATATTCGCCATGGTCATTCACCTCTTTATTATTAGATGATATAACGTCCAGTGGACAAATAGAGGATATATCCCCTACAGGACAGTTTTCTGGATCTAGATAACGACAAATGATGATATTGTTATCTTTAAAAGTTTGCCGCACTTTTATTTTAAATATTTCAAGTTCAATTGGATTCAGGGCATCTGCTTTAGCAATGATAGGAATTAAATTAGTTCTCTTAGACAACTCTTTCAGTGTTATAACATCCAAATAAGTAAGACCTCTGTTTGAAGGAGATATTAGATATAAGCAGCAATGTATTCTATTGTCTTTAATTTGTTCTCTATATGGCTGCTCCTCTTGAAAAATATAGGATCTCATTTGTTCATCCACATAATGGGCCAAAGAAGTCCACGCATACGAGTTGTCTAGATATTGGCCATAACCAGGTGTAGTTGTGATATTTAACTTTAATTTACTTGAACCGAAATTTATTTCAGCTTTGGTGCATTTAATTGATGTTGTATGTTCCTTCTCATTTGCATCAAAGGTTCCATCTCCACTATTGCCCATTATTTCAGCATCAAAGAGGCTATTTATTAATGTTTTTTTCCCTACACCAACCTGTCCAACAACCATTAGATTGAACCGAAATCCTGCCTTCAAAAGAATACGTTCTTTTTGTCTCAAAATTCTATGAAGATTTAGATCGTAGCTATCTATTATACGAGGAAGTTCCTTGGAGATTATAGATCCTTGTTCGAGTGGTGGTTCCGATAATATAGATGAATTTATATCCAAAAGCAAGGCGTTATTGAAATCAAATATATGTTTACCTTCTTGAAAATATTCGAAACAATCATCATTCTTAACACTATTTAGAACTTCAAAAGAATTCATTCCTGGATTTTCTGTTTTATGAGGAACAGATGTATTAGTTGAGATGAACAATATTTATACAAATTATTATGTGCATCTCTTTGACTGAATTATTATCAAGATTAATTCTAAATTATTTTTGTGTCACTTCATATTTCCCTATCCCCCCGTTCTTTCTGGTGTATTCGCTCGGAGTACATAAACACTGTTCTTCAGACAGTACCGTGTTGGTTAAGGGAGACCATAAAGGTCCATTAAATCATGCTTGTAAATATTAAAGTCAATTGCAAAAATATCGACATTCACTAACGCGGTAAAAAGCGACCTAAATATAATGTTTCATCAATGAAATCTTTATAGTGAATTGTCGCAACACCCTCTTGGTTGTAATCAAATTTCCTAAAAACCTTTGTAAGACGCATAAGCCAAACAAGAGCTTCAACGAATTTATCAAATTTTAGTTCTTTTCCATTAACATTTGGATTCATAAACTCAGCATATTGGTCAAAGAGTCGTTCACTTACTTCAAAAGGTACTTGATACCCCAACTCCTGCAAAGAATTATGAAATTCATTTACAGAAATAGTGAAAGATCCGTTTATATCATTATCAACATAAACTTTTCTCCAATTCTTCACGCGTTTATATAAGGAAACAAACTCAGCCTGATTTATGGTACCAAATCTTGAGGCCCCGAATAGATTTATCAGTGCATCAATAGCTGATATGCAAAAATGAGAATTATCGTCATTTTGTAAAAGGTTCTGTAGCTCCTCTGCTGTCAGTCTCCCTTTACCTCTTACATCATGATTTGAAAAAAGCTGTGTTGCCACTTGAAGATCCTTTGATTCTTCTAATGCATCTTGCGAGTTTCTTGTAGAAGAACTCGTTGCTGGCGAGTTCATAACAGAAGATGAACTGACAATTCTTTGCGGTGGTGTCATCATCTGCTGGGAAGAGATCGGTGGTGGTCTTGTCCTTGGTGTACTGCGAGTAGTAGGACTGGTCCGCTTAACAGGCATAGGTACCTGTGACGGTATACTTTGTCTAGAATCATAATATGCTGTTTGTGGGTAGTGGGGTACATTATTTTTAATAACCGGCGATGATTGTGTTACTGGCATGGGAATTGGTGCACTATGAATATTCGGATCGACTCTATGATTTGAGGATGACCTGATCTCATATTTTTGCTGTCTTCTAAGTTTCTCCTCTTCTAACTGACGTCTAGACTGTCTCATTGCTTCCTTCGGTGTCGCATATAACTGTTATTTGATCATTTTGTTAGTATATTTCAATTCCCATGACATGAAAAGGGTCACAAACATAGTTTTAACATACCATCAAATCATCCCCAGCAGCATAATTTAACTTTTTAGGACACATTGACACTATGATGCCTTGTGATTCTGTTATCTCTTCACTTTTTCACTGATATTCTGAAATGTAGAACCTCAATCTTAAAGTTATTTTCGAACTGTCAAACGATTTCGCTGTAGCATTACACGTGAAAAAAATATTATCAAAAGAATTACTTAATGCTGTGAACTATGTTAAGTAAAAGAGGTATCTAACCATTTATGTTGAAGCAATTCTGCAGCACTAGGCCTCTTCCTATAATCCAACAGAAATGCTTTGCTCAAAAAGTCTTTACTTAGATCAGTGGCCCAAGAGGGGATCTCTGGTGTGGTGCTGGTACCAATTTTGAAAATTGCTTGCATTTGCGAAAAGTCTGGGAATGGATGTTTACCAGTAAACATTTCGATTACAACACAGCCTGTGGACCAAATATCTGCTTTTTCAGTAGTAGCCGTTTGTTTAACAACTTCTGGAGCCATCCAATATACCGAACCTTGTAAAGATGCCCTTTTGTTTTGTTGCTTATTTAATGGGGAGAGTTTTTTAGATATACCAAAGTCAGTTATCTTAACACAGCCTTTTATATCTATAAGGATGTTGGCACCTTTAATGTCTCTATGGATAATGTTCTTACCATGTAAATAAACCACCCCAATCAAAATTTGTCTAGTGAAATTTGTAATCAATGATTCTTCAAATGGACCATAACTATTGAGCATAGATGATACTGAACCACCTGGAACATACTCCAAGAAGATATTCAAATTCCCCCCTTCTTGAGAGGAGCCATAGTATGTTACAATATTTTCATGATGTAATTCTTTCAACAAATTCATTTCGTGCTGTAATGCATCGATCATCTTCCTATGAATACGAGATGCATTTTTTATTTTTTGTTCTTGACTGATATCCCATATTTCCTGCTTCTTTGAACCACCAGACAATGCACTAGCCTGTAATTCAACCTGCTTCACAGCCATAAGTTCTCCTGTACGTGCATTCATACCTAGATACACCGTACCAAAACTACCAGAGCCAATTCTAGCTCCCTTAAGCCATGTTTTAGGTGTTGCAATGGTTGTAGGTAAAGATACCATGTAGTTCTCTGTATCCTCATCAAGTTTCTCATCAGATTCTGAATTGTAAAGTTCAATACGGCCATCAGTTCCACCTCTATTTGAATCTTCATTTGCTTTTATAGTGGATTCCTCCCGTTCTATTGATAACCTTTCTGTCTTTTGTACATCCATCTTTTGAGCGAAATCTTCATTGGAAGCATTCTTATTTTCAGAATTCAAACTTTGCAATAACGCTGTATCAACAGCATTAGAATGCTTTAGAAGAATATCACCTACCTTATTTGAATCGCCACTTGGAACGCGACCTTGAATTGCCGATAGCCGAGCTGATTGACGAAATGATTCTTTGAGAGTTTTCTCTAGTCTTCTCATATCTGCATGTGGGAAATATCCTGCTAGATTAGTAGAGATGAACTCACTTGGAGGTCTTTGATTGAATATTTTGCGAATCTTCTCTCTACTGTTGTCTATCCGCAATTGACCACCTGCTATTGTTCCACCAGGGACCAGCTCTGATGAGGAGGCCATCGGTGTTCCACTTGTTGCCAATGTTTGAAGCTGATTCGCAACCTTTATAGTCTTCAGGTATAGTTTCTTTGAAGTTAAAATAGCCTTGTCGCTAGGGGTTTGATCCTTAGCTACAAACATTAGCCGATTCTTTTCTGCTCTATCCCCCGAATGGCATATTGTAACTAATTCTACATCGTAAAGTAGATGCAACACATTCTTAACATAATCTACCACAAAAACGTCATAATCTTGAACCGACCAACCCTCATCTGAATCAGCTTTTGGTGCAAGCCTCTTCAGGAGTCTTTTTTTGATCGAATCAGCATTAAAGCACCCATTTACATTAACTTTCTTAGCACTCCCATCATTCAATATGAATATCACTGAATGCTTTTCAGTAGCCAGTTCTTCATGGTTTGCCAGACTACCTGTAGATAGCGCACTGATTTTCTCGATTACTTCCTTAATGCTCTCGGTATAGTCCTCCTGCCCTTTTCCAGAATCAAGTGCTTGTGCTTTGCGTAAAATTTTGAGTCTATCTCCCAACTTTTGAACGCCCAATGCTGTAAGAACTTCTTTATCCAAATATTTTATCTCTTCTGCAGATGTTAGCTTGCATCCTAGAAATGCATCAAGGTATTGTTCACAGTTAAGATCTTTCAAAAAATCTTCTGTAAACGTCACCTCCATCATAATCCCCCAGTATAAAGAATATATTCCCTTCCCAATTCCTATATTTTATTAAATCTGTTTAATGCGTCACACTTGTATTGTATCAAGATCATATCAAACTTTTGATATTATGAATATTTGAAAGGTCACCCTGCTTGTTTGATGAAGCATGCGACTTGGATCACTATAATGAATTCCCCTAATTATAAGACAAGCTAGTGACTGTGAGTTGCCAAAACCATCACTATAGCAGTCACAACTGACTAGGTGGAGATTATTAAGAATCAATATGAATCTCAATACAAACGAAATAAAGAAAAGCGCTTTACAAAGAGAAGGCAAATCGATTCAGGAATTGGAAGGCCAATTAAAAGATGTTAAGGATACCAAATACACTATGCGTCACAAAGGTGAAGATGTTGAAATAGATCTTGATAAGATCTCGAAGCCCCATACAACCTGTATTGGGCCGGGATTTTCCAACAGAATTCAAAATCAAGGGAACATAAATGATAATGCTGGTGGATTATTGAGGAACGATGGTCATCGTCCAGGTTCAGAAAAAAGGTAGTATCTGGGGATATCTATAGTTACTAGTCGAGAACGTATGTATATCATGGTACATATATATATAGGTTTTATTATATTCACATAAAAATATTGATCCCCATTGGAGTTCAAAAAGTTTGATCGAGTTATTCACTGTTTCTTTGAACTCTTCAAAGATGAAGAACAGTACAGTAAAATAGATAGTTGACCGAATAAGACATGGGGATTATCTCGAAGAAATACCGTAGAGTGCTTGTTTATTTTGGGATAGCAAGTGTATTGTTTTTTACTTATTATCGATTTGAGTTGAATGGAAGAACAACTATCGATTTGGGAGAACAAACAACCAAAGAAAGACAGGCTGAATCCTGGCTCAGGATTAATAACTTCGATGAATCCCAAGGAAAAAAGAAATTCATCATAAATGTAGGTACAAAAAGGTGCTTTCATATTGGTACCATACTGCAACGATGCTCTACATTAAATGAAATGAGCTCAGATAATATTCCTTATACAGAAAGAAAAACAATCTGGAAGGATTTGAAGGGCTCATATGGCTACAACTGGTTTGGTATTTCCGAATATGTATTTTATGACATATTGAGTTTGAGTTCATTGGGATTTCTGATGTCAGCTAATGAAGACATGTCATTTAGAGCTGTGAGTTCCATCTCCGATCAGAAGTCCCAAACAGCTTATGAGTGGCTCAATAACGTGTTCGTGGAGACGACTGAACCCTGGCATCATCTGCATGAGAAGGAAATAATGATAAGTGATATCAATGTTTTTTTTGGAGAGGATTGCGTTGATCCTAGACCTGGATGGTCTTTAGACAAAACATGGCTGTTATACACTGGTCGCTATCCTAGCTATCTCAGTTATAAATATTATGATGTCCTTGAAAAGGATTTAAAGGACTATAGAAACTTGAAGGTGAGAGAAAATGGAAAGTTCAAGATAGTGCAATTAGCGGATTTGCATTTTAGCGTAGGTAAGGGGGAATGCCGTGATGAATACCCTTTAACAAATAATTGTGAAGCAGATCCTAAGACATTAAATTTTATATCAAGAGTTCTAGAAATCGAACAACCCGATCTCGTAGTTTTTACGGGGGATCAAATCATGGGTGATAGAAGCGTGCAAGACTCTGAAACCTCACTCTTTAAAGCTTTGAAACCAGTTATAGAACGAAAAATACCCTGGGCAGCAATATGGGGCAATCATGACCACGAGGGAAGTTTGGATAGATTCAAATTATCTGAACTTACAGCATCATTACCTTATTCACTCTTTTCGATCAGTCCCAGGGATACAAATGATAATAGTTTTGGAGTGGGTAATTACATACTACAGATAAACGATGAAGAAAACCAGATCTCTGCAATTTCATTGTATTTCCTTGATTCGCATAGTTATTCACAATCTGGCAAAATATATCCAGGATATGATTGGATAAAAGAGGAACAATGGGAATATATGAAGGAAATGTACGATAAAAGCTCATGGAAGCAGGTCTCTGACCAACCACATCTATCCATGGCATTCTTTCATATTCCCATACCCGAATATTTAAACTTCGATTCAAAAAAAAATCCCGGTAAAAAGAATCCCATCATTGGAAACTTCAAGGAGGGTATTACAGCTCCGAAATATAATTCGGATGGTATATGGGCCTTGGACTACTTAGGTATAAATGCTACGACATGTGGACATGATCATTGTAACGATTTTTGTCTTTTAGATGATTCATCATCCCGAAATATTTGGCTTTGCTTCGGAGGTGGATCAGGTGAAGGCGGTTATGCTGGCTATGGAGGTACGGAAAGGCGAATTCGTGTTTTCGAATTTGATACTAGAGGAAATACTATACACACATGGAAGCGTCTGAATGGTTCACCGGATGAAAGATTTGATTTTCAGTTAATATCGTTCGACGAAGATCTAAATGCTGCTTGATCTGAATTATATTTCTGTTAAAACAAACTACAGCATTGATGAAACTTTCATTGTATTTATTAGCTTGTGAGTCATCAAGGTATAATGGGAAATGACCTTCTACTACCGATGTACTACCGTAAAAGTGTAATGAATATGGTAACGAAACATCAAATAGATCCCTCGCTATAATAAGCAAAAAAAGGAGATAGTAGCCTAATGCTGAATTCAGCTGTATCCTTTCTGTATCAGATTTGAATGCTCTGGTAAAAATTGCCTTTATATTTAAAAGTTTTAAATCTATTCTTTCATACAACGTGGAAGGTGAATCTTTTAACTCTATGAAGCCATTTTCATCATCAAAAAACCTAGTACTTCTCAAAATGGAGACTAATTGTTTGAACTTTTTTAACCTGAATACCTCAATCCTGCTCTTAACCCGTATGAGATCAGAATAAGTATTGCCATAGTAATCGTTCAAGGAGTGATCTTGTGAAATCGAAGACACTTGCCTTGTCTTTCTTGATAGACCATAAGACGCCAGCAGCTCTGTTTTTTGCTCTTTTTTATTTTGAATGTCCTTTTCTAAATGCTGTATGGATTTCATCAAACTTTTTACCATCCAATCTGTTTGCTTATGAGCAACTTTCATCGATGCATCGATGCTATGGGATGTTTGTCCGGTTTCTTCTTTAACTTGTCGCATATACTCAATAAGCATTGTCAATTTGAGAACAGAATTAAATGAAAAGGATTGTTTGATTTTGTAGTTAGAAATTGCCCTGCGGTGGACACTTGCATCTGATATTCTTGGAACAATTGGTAAATTGTGTAGGACATAAAATCCATCCAAAACTTCAAAAATTGGGACGTTTGGGCTATCTACACTACAATTTTTTCTTATTCGTATTAGTTTATTCATATCTACTGTATAAGTTTTGAATACAACCCATTTCTCGTCATTACTTATTTCGCTGGGCTTCAATGAAGATACAATGTGACTTTCTGGTGCGCTTATTATAACTTTTAAAAGAAAATTTGTCAAGGAGCTATCCTGATAGGGTAATTCATTGAATTGAATTGTTTGAAATGATGCTTGTTGAACTTCACTCACATATATAATTTTCCCTTTATGTGTTTCCAGTGAAATAAAGCATGATAAAAATTGAAATTGTATTCCTGAAGAATCCTTCTCGACCAATTTTATATTACTCAATTTAATGGATCGGATGTGCCGTACCCTTCTCTTTAATAGATATTGCTCCATGTGCTGTCTGATTTCACTTGATATTTAGGGTTATTTGTATGGTACGAGCACCTTTCAAGATTCAACAACTGCTGTCAAGATCAAAATTAAATAGATGCGGCGTGGGAAAACTAAGTGTCACCTGTGAAGAAAAGCCTAAAAAATCGGTTCTATACTAATTGTAAACAGCTTATCTAATATTAATTGAAGTTCATGGTACCTGCTGTCATTTCCTTGGCTCACTTCTGCGATAAGCACGGTCCAAGAGTCCTCCTTGTGACACAGGCTGGCATTCCTGGAACAACTGGGGACGAGTTGCTTCTCCCATCATATCCTACTGATTCATACTGTGATTCATGCTCACTGAAGTTCCCCGGGGGTGATAATAATTGTGTCAGATCATTCAAGACTAATGTAGGAAATAAAAGTTTCGTCACCACTCAATACTCCTCAATAAGATACCAACTTTTAACCTTGATTGTTAGAAGATGCTTCTCTGAAGAAACTATGATCTATGATGGTAGACCATTAGTTTTTTACGATGATTTAAGAGGGTTGAATCTAGCTATTGGGTTCAAACTAGATGATGAAAGTGCACGGGGGAATGAAAGACGATATTGTTGGATACTGACAATAGATTCAAAGCATCACGACGCCTCCATGAAACTATTGTCAGAATATTGGAATTTCATCACAGATGGCTTCAGTAAAATAATCAAGTATATTGAACAATGTCATGAACGTGAATCTGAAAGGCAAAATCGGATCAAGAATGAAAACAATATAAAACTTATGGAAGGTACATATCTTCGCGGGAATAAAGCTAAGATGCCGAAGAATTTATCTGAATTAACACATGATGAGCTGCTATTCGTCCGAATACATAAATGGAATTCATTCCTGTTGAATTCAATACAAAACGGTGAATCACGAGAAGAGAAAACCTGGCATTAACGATCAAAAGTATACACATAATTAGACATTTAGTTTAACATCTGTGTCATTTATATATTGAACAAAAGGTTCAAGTGCATTTTTAACATCATTATTCACAAATTTTTCAGTTTGTTGTGGTGCTCTACCAACAAAAGTAGATGGATTTAATAATGAGTCAAGCTCTGCGTGGATTGGCTTGAAAAATTCATCTTTTTTGACACGTTCAATCAAGTCGTTATCACCACCTTGTTCTTTAACAACAGCAGCAGCTTGATGGGATAAGACTCTAATATTCTCATGAACTTCTTGTCTTGAAGCACCCTTTTCGACCATCGCCATAATAATATTTTCGGTGGCCATGAATGGCAATTCACCTCTAATTCTTCTTTCGATAACCTTTGGATAGACAACCAAACCAGAAGAAATGTTTAATAGAGTGGACAAAAGGATATCCGCAGTTAGGAAAGCGCTTGGTAGAGAAATTCTTCTGATAGCGGAGTCATCCAATGTTCTTTCAAACCATTGAACTGAGGCTGTTTGAACAGCATCATTGAACAGAGATCCTAAATGTCTAGCCAAAGAACAAACACGCTCGCAACGCATTGGGTTTCTCTTGTATGCCATAGCGGAAGAACCAATTTGAGATTTTTCAAATGGCTCTTCCATTTCCTTCAAGTTAGCCAAAAGTCTGATATCAGTTGCCATCTTGTGAGCGGTTGCAGCGAAAGATGATAATGGTGCCAACACATCGATATCAATCTTTCTGGAGTAAGTCTGGCCGGTAACTGGATAAACAGTATCGAACCCTAGTAGTTCGGTCACTCTCTTGTCTAAAGCCTCGACCTTGTCATGGTCACCATGGAAAAGAGCCAAAAATGACGCCTGAGTACCTGTAGTACCTTTAACACCACGCAAACCGATGTCGTTTCTTGCTCTAACAAAGTTTCTCAAATCCCATAGTAGTTCTTGGATCCATAATGTCACTCTTTTACCCAAAGTAGTTAATTGTGCTGGTTGGAAATGGGTCCAACCCAATACAGGTAAATCTTTATATTCCATGGCAAATTTTGATAACCTATCGATAACATTCACCAATTTTGGAATTATGAGGTCGTAAGCATCCCTTAAAAAGATCAAGTCTGCATTGTCAGTAACGTAACAGGAAGTAGCACCTAAGTGGATAATACCAGCTGCATCTGGGCATGTTTCACCAAAAGTGTGAACATGTGCCATGACATCGTGTCTAACAATAGCTTCTTGTGCGGATGCGCGTGCAATTTCTTCATCAGTAATAACCAAATTATTGCGCATTTCTTCGATAGCTCTGTCAGTTACTACAGTCAAGCCTAACTCTTTCTCAGCAATTGCCAAGTTTAACCATAATTTTCTCCAAGTAGAGAATCTGTTTCTCAAGGAGAAAATGTTAGACATCTCTTTAGAGGCATAACGGGAAGAAAGGGGAGTACTGTATTTATCAAAGTCTGACATTGTTGCTAACTATTTGTATAACGTTTTCCAGATTTTTACTTTAACACCTGAAGGGAAACGAGGGGGTAGAAACTAAAATCAATCACCAATTAAGATTTTATTTCTTATAAATCATTACTTTGTTACACAATATTTTTTTCATCTATTTAAATTGCCATATCGCATCGCGAGATGAACAATATTAATGAAAAATCAAAGTGACTCTGTTTGCATATTGTCACGTGCAGCCATTTTAAATGCCATAAATTTTGCCGACGGCCTTAAAGCTAGAGGGAAAGTATCAGGTAAAACATCTTCTTCATCTTCTGAAGCGGCTTCTGTCCCGTTTGTATCTATTCTATCGTTAGAATCCGAAGTAAGCTTTTGCTTCTTGTTTTTAGAAAACCATCTATTAAGAAGTGGCTGCAAATATTCATCACCAGAGTTGAGTAATCTTTCTTCAATTGCAACACTGGGTCCACGAAACCAGATGACTTCACCCTTGTTTCTCTTTCTTCTTGGAACTTGATCCTTGCCTAATCTTCTAACCTGATTGCCGTAATCAGCTCGTATCAAGCCATCTACATTCTTAGTAATACTTACAGGTAAGACATATGCACCAGGTGCATCGACGGATATATGTCCAAGTGTTGTTTTTGATGCTTGAGCTGCTAGATTATTCACGATCGTGCTTAAACTATAGCCGGAAGCCTGTGATTTCTTCTGTTGTTGTTGTTGCTGCAGATGCAACTGTTGTTTATTCAGTTGATGCTGCTTTAAACCATGAACTGTTAGCTGCTGACCAGGAACTAGGCCGTTTGGAGTCCCTAATCTCGAATTAGGTCCTGATAACCCTGGACCGCCAGGGATTGCGCCAGGGCCACCCATTCCTGGCGAAAAGTTGCCATTACGCAAGGAGCTCAAACCTACACCAGATCTATTTTGTTTCATAGCAGCCAATCTGGGGTTAGACATACTTGTCTTAGGTAAGGCAGTAGTTGTAGGTGCACTAGTGATGATAGTGCTGGTTTCAAAATCCATTTTACCATCCTCTGCAGGATCCCCAGGTCTGATGATATAACGAGGACAGTCGTCAGAAGTAGAATACTCACCCAAATCATCACGTTCTAACTTTGGTCTAAGATACACTGCACCAATTAATGGCGGGGCGTTTACGGCACCCTCTGTTGGTTGCGGGATAGGATCATTTGAAGACGCATTTGATGGCAACAGGTGTCTTAATGGAGATGGATATTTCAAGAATTTTCTACCATTCACAGGAATCGTAGCTTCTTCTTGATCACGAATCTCCTCGGGCAAACAAGCTTTCCAAGTTCTGATCTTATTAAAAATCTTCTCATTTTCATTGTAACGGAACTCACAGACAAATAATGGTCCTTCCAATTTGATGTCAGGATCACCACGTTGAAATCTGGTAAAATGCACGACATAACATTTCCCAACAATTTCTTCCACTAAATGGTCTCTGTATTGTCCTGATTTTACAACCTCATTTTTATAGAATAACCTGTCTACTCTATGAACCGTTTGTTCGGGTCTCAAATACCAACAGGCGTTCAACCACCTTTTACCATCCGATGTGCTCCAAAGTCTAAAAATTTGAGCAACTGTTGGTTTTGTTGCATCATTTGGATTCTCTAATAATACCCAATCACCAATTCTATAACTTTTCCCATTCAAGACTAATTCGTCAATTGGATATCTCAGTTCACCCTCCGGCATATAATCCCTGTCCGGTTTAGCTAATTCATGACGTGCCATGACATTGAATTTCTTTTCCAATACGGTCGCACGCTTGATATATTGTGGTTCGGTCCGATGGTACAGACGATAATTGGCAAGCATCAGGTTAAAATCATTCTGAAAGCTTTGAAAGTCTTTGTATTTTCTGGTTTTAATTTTTTTTCTTATATCTTCCAAACAAATCGGATTTGAGACCATAGAATAATATTTTGGATCTCTTAATTCATCAGGTAGTTTCTCGAATGTTGCTGTTAAAGGTTCATTTTCATCATCAATTTCCTTTTTCAGCATTTTTAAAATATTCTTTATCCTTTGGACATAAGGTAAATCAATAACAGGTGGCCTACCACGTCTCATATGAGTTCTCTGCTGTTGGTGCCTACCATATGCAGGTTTTGGAGTAGAGGAATTGGATCTTCCTATTGTTGCATTACTAACTCCTCTGTGTAGATTGATTCTTAAATTAGGAAGCTTTCTGCCTTCAGTATACTCCTCGTCCTCATCCTCTTCTGGCTCTACTTCACCTTCATCCTCCAATTCACCTTCTGCATATTCCTCATCAATATCAACAGAGTCGGATTTATTCCCCGGTGTTTCCTTGCGGGCACGTAGAGCGTGGCCGCTTTTGAAGTTCTCAGATCCTATCTTCACTTGAGTTAATGGTTTTCTTAAATCCACCTCATCAGGTAGTGGTCCTAAATAAGGATACTCGACACTTGGAAATTCCTGTTGAAGTCTTGGAAGTACCGTTTCCTTGACATACTTTTCCAATATTGTGGCATATTTATATATTGCAGATTCTTTAGTATTGTAAGTCTTTGCATTCCATGGTATCTGTACTAAGTCATTGACAAAAGTCTGAACATCCGTATAGTGTGGAACACGTTTCTTCAAAGTGTTAAATGACACTGGGTTCTTAATCAAAGCATAATAATCAGGGTATTCCTTCTTGGCGGGTAGAACATTGAATATTGGGTATATCTCCAATCCATTGTCCTCTTTCAAAGTAAACAATGCTTCATATTCTGCCCGTATTGCTGCCTGTAAACCTTTCTTTGGCTCATCTTTGATTGTTCCAACAGCTTCTGATGACATCTTGCACCGTTAAACTGTTGATCTTCTGTCTTTGTCACCTTTTCGTGCCACTACTTTGCTGTTTCCGAATGTTAAAACCATTTCTTATTTTTAACCATGGATTACATGAGGAAAACCTTAAGAGCCGGGTAATAGATCAATTTGACATAATATATGCTGTAAAATGAATACTCTTATCAAAAACATCTCAATTGTTATGATGGTTTTCTAAGCGGACCTTCTAAGAATTTACTTAAAATTATCGTTGCTGTGTACTTAGTTTTTGTTTTGGGTTTCGTAAGGTGTACCTATTTTTACTTTTAATCTACGCAACAGATCGTCATGGAGCTGTTGCTGGGTTGAAACAATTGACTCTAGTTTGTATGCAGGGTGATATATTAAAATCTTGTTTATTCAAATAAGCAAGGCAAGATTACATTTTTCCTATGACGTGCTTTTGATTGAACCTGGTTTAATTCTATTTTTTGATTTTTTGACATGGCTGGTATTTTCAGCCGCATGAAAAATAGAAAACTGGTTTAATTTATCAAAAATACCAGATCCCAATGAAGGATCAACTGAATGGTTCGTTTGATTCCTCAAATCATGATCTGGTTAATCAATTTAAAATCTTTTGACGTTGGTGATTGTTTGCGCTTTATATCTCCCGGATCAGTATTATAATATTTAGATCAAAAGAATGGATTTACCAGCCATCTAAGGCTAAACAAAATGAGAGGAAAATGCAGGTAATAAAAGATATGATATATAATGAGGTTGTATATCTGGAATTCCCTATTGTAAAACATTGAGTCTTTAACTTATTGTATTTGTTTCCCTATTAGTTATAATATTGCATAGAGTTATAACAAGATAAACTGCATCATAATGAAACTTATAGGATATTTCGTAAGTTTATTATTACTATGGACAGGTGCACTGGCTACCTCAGATAATACTAAAGGTGCCTTTTTCAGCAGCTTCCAACTATTCAACACGATAACTGGCACATATAATTGTACAGATCCTGCCCAATGGTTCCTGGTAAGTGCCGAGTTATACGTTCCAAAAGGCAATAATCAACCTCTTTATTTCGTTGTGCCTAATAGCTTCGATAACCTGCCTAATGGAAGCTTTCCATTGCAATCTAAAACTTCTCAAATCGGTACTATTACAAATACTGGCTCAAATAATTTCACAGTTTCATTTAATGAAGGCGTCACAGCTAACCAAACTGCTACATTTAATTTTCTAGTAAAGCTAACTCCAGAAGCTCAAAAAAATATAACAGAGCCACAAATGTTGAGCTATCAATTCCAAGTATCCTCTGAAAAATCATTCTCAACAGCCATAAATTACATCCCTAAAGATATGAACGTGCTAAGCTCTGATGGTGGCATTTTTACAGAAAACAATACTGCATGGTTTATTGCAGACTTACCATTAAGCTCTTTGAACACTGCATCACGTTTTTCTTCAAAGCCAGCTTCGACATCTACATACAAATTCAACACGGATTTGACAACTTACGAAATTGTTTTGAAGGTTGATGAATTGAATAGACCTCTATCATCTGTACCTTTTACCTCGTTGAAAGATCAATCCGATTCTTCACAAATTAGTATCTATATCAACACAAAAATTGAAGGAGGAAAATATCTGAGAATCAAATACTATAGTAAGCCATTGACATCAAACTCTATTGCGAACACAATCTCACTAAAAGCAACTGATTCCGAAAATACTAGGTTAGCAAAGAGAGGCGATGATTCACAAGTAGTGACTACAAATATTTATTCTGGTAATCAAACAAACATTGAGGATCCAGATGACAACGAAGCTCAAACGGTAACTATCAATCCGTTGTACTCAAATGACACTGCCAATCAAAATGACACCTACGAAACATACTCGATAATCTCAGTAACAGGTTCTGCTCTTTTGACTCAGATAGGTACCTGGATCCCTGTTTCGACATTATCTTCAACTTCAGGTTCCTCAGTGTCTACAACATCTGCAAAATCCATTTCAATTACTTCTTCAAGTAGCTCAAAAGACACAACCAGCATCTCTAACACCAGTGTTGTCATTTCTTCAATGGATAGACGCTCTTCCTCTCTATCTAACATTACATCAGCGAATCCAATACCGTCTGCTTCCTCCGCTTCCTCCACTTCCTCTACATCAAAAATAATAACCACTAGTATGACTGATATTTTGAGTTCTAATACAACATCTTTGAATCCTTCAACTATCACATCCTCTTCCACCAAATTTTTGAATTCTTCATCCACTTCGATTACCTCTGTTTTATCAACTGTTAATACATCTGGTAATTCACGCGCTAATTCAACTGTGCCAACAACTACTTCAACAAGTGCGCACACTTCTGGAACAACATCTTCAACAATTTCCGATGATTCAGACAGCTATGTTACCTACTCGATAGTTTCATTCACTAAAGATGGTCAATTGACGTCATTTACTAGTTGGTTTGCCGTGGCCACGGAAACTTTCTCGTCATCTAATTTACTTACACTGAAAAAGACTTCATCAGCTGAATCGACAATATCATCAACGAGAACAACATCGAAAGCACGAGAGACTTCATCTAATGACAGTGATTTCTATCAAACTTACTCATTGGAAACAAAGACGATAAGTGGCGAGGTAATTGTATCCACAAATTGGTTTGCTGTTTCAACCGTCACTACCTCTAAGAGTACATTTTTATCTATTGACGATCTCTCTAGTAACGGTAGGGCCTCAACTACTGTTAGCAATGTTCCGACAGTTAGTAAGAAGACATATTCAAATGCTAAAACTGTTGTATCAGCTGAAAGTTCAAATTATGAAACATATTCTTTGGTAACGAAAACAAAGTCCGGTCAAGCATTAGTTTCCACACAGTGGGCAGCGATTTCAACCGAACAGTATTCCACGTCATACAATGAAACAGCATGCACTTACTGTGGTACAACAACAATATCACCAAATAGCCAAGAGCCTTCATCATTCGATTCCACATCACTGGTACAACAATCAAGTACCTTCATTATAGCAGATAATTCTACTCGTCCGGCCCTAACAATATATGAGGGCAGAGCCGTTCAAACAACAATCGGATTCGGAGGTTTAGTTTTAGGCTTTCTTTTCATGCTACTCTGATCGTCAGGATAGCATATACTACAAGATAGCATCGTCATCATCAGTCAACGTGTTTTTTTTTCATTAGACTGTGTTTTTATCATAGCATTATATATATATATATTATCAATGAGGTTTTTAATAAAAGGTTATAAATTTATTTTGGTTTACTTTTTGGTATTCATTCAACAAATATTAATTAAAATGCATCCCTATTTATATCATGTGAAGATCGTGGTGTTAATCTCCTTAGAAGTCTATCCTGCAGGCTTAGAGTCTCTAACACATTCTGATTCATGTCTGCTCTCAGAACAAAATATAATCCTTTTTCATCAAAAGAATGCCTACTTTTTGCGGATTTAAATGTTTCGATAGGAAGGATCCATTCTATCCAACTGGACCCCATCACATCACACCAATTCTTGAATGAAGAGCCAAGGTCAAATGCATTGGAATTTTCCCTCACTCGTTGTGTATCTCCCAAAATCACAAGTTCTTCCCTATATCTCATGAGACTGTATCTTTCTATAGTTGTCTCATTTCTAGTAACTTGTAATATACTAAATGTTGTGAAGGATAACATTGCGATAGAAACGGCGAAAGCCAATAACCATACTGAGAGCAGTAATAAATCAATCAGCTCTCGCTCAAATACACCGTCATGGAACCACCAATAAAGCTGTAAAGACGTCAATGTTAATATAATTAAGGAATATATCGTGGAATAAAGCAAAAACTGAACAAAATACTTCTGGTTCTTAAAACCAACACATCCTGGTATCCAAGGACAGTGATGATCCATTTTTAAAATGCAGCGATTACAAGTAGAGCAATGATGGCATCTATCGGGTTTCCATACCCTACAAGTTCTGCATAACCTGAACCTACCATCACTTTTAGAGGTTACTGATCTGGTTGATAGAAAATCAGGCGGTAACTCAAAACCGCTCTCAGCTGACTGAAGATCGTTAATTATTAAATCTGGGAAATCAAGTGGACTACCACTTCCCGTCCATAATACTTTAAAATATGTGAATAGGCCTACCAATAAGGTACTTTCTATCAGCACTGGAGTAAAAATTCTCGGAAGATCACGACTTCTTGATAAAGTGACATATGCTGTCCAGCAGTATAGAAATACTACCAGCGTTCTGGGGAATATAACGGTGATATGAGGGCATACACACTTCATTTTTTTTTTTGTTAATATGGCGTTTTGTATGAATCACGATGGATTACAGCTTTCTTTACCCGGCGTTCTATAGAATGAAAAAGTTCTATTTGAATACTCAAGAATAGGCTATATCATTATCTCATCTCATATGATGATAGAGAACTAGGCCAAATATGTCAGTGATATTGTTGCCAGGTGATGAAATACATATCGATGTGAATGAACCAGTATTTTTGGGACCTGGTATATATTGTGATCCAGTTTCAGAAGAAATTAAGACAGTAAATGCTGGTGTGGAAATAATATCGAATACTAAAAAAGGACAATCAGCTTACGTGGACTATAAATGCAGGCGATATGTACCTTCAGTTGGTGATTTGGTGGTAGGAACAATAGTTGGACAGTATTCAGATAGCTACAAAGTATCGTTGTCTAGTTTTTCATCTGCCGTTTCTTTGCCTTACATGGCTTTTCCAAATGCATCAAAGAAAAATAGGCCAACACTCAAAGTTGGCGATCTGGTTTATGCTCGAGTTCGCTTCGCAGAAAAGGAGTTGGAATCTGAGATAGAGTGTATAGATTCAACCACTGGACAAGATGCAGGATTTGGGCTGCTTGATGGAGGTATGGTTGCAGATATAAATTTGAGATATTCACGCAGTCTGCTCTTCGACCAAAAATTTCCCTTGCTGCAGATTCTAGCAAAATTTGTGCAATTCGAGGTAGCTATTGGAGTTAATGGTAAAATTTGGATAAAGTGTGAAACTGTGAAGAATACCTTGGCATGTTATAGGTCAATTTTAGAGTGTCAAGAAAAATCCATCTCTGAATACAAAACCGTAATAAAAAGTAATTTCGGAAAGATTGCCAATACAGTTGACGAAAGCGAATGAATTTTGATTGTTTTCTTAGTATATTACATATTTGCGAGACTAATAGAAAACTTATTAGACAAACACGAGATCCTTCTGAGTCATTGAAGTGAACTTTTGATACAGTTCCAAATTAGATGGTAATACTTCTTCCCTCTGATCTGACGTATACTCAGCGTAATCTTCATATGGCTTGTAATCGTCAATTTTGAACAAAACGTTATAGAGATCTAAATCTACATCAATACCATCATAATAGTCTTTGTAGGAATTTCTGATGCATTTTTTTTTATAGTCTTCCATTTTTTCATAATTGATATTTCCTTCATTACTTTTACTCTGCTCAGTGCCACTTGAACTACTTTCCCAATCATCTAGGAAAACTGGAAATTTATCATTAAAGGATGAATTCAAAGTAGTACCGTACTTTGATTCAATTTGCAATGCTGTACACAAATTATTATTAGTTAGTTGCATTTCATCGTTTATATCTAATGTCTTTTGTATTTCATTTTTACTTCTTTCAATTACCTCGTTCTCCTGTGATTGATTTCCAATAGTAATACTTCTCAATTTATTATTGATCCAGCTTTGTTTTCTAGAGGTAAATGGAGATAGTTCTTTTTTACCGCTTCTCATATTGTGATATCGTCTGGTTGAGTTCATGTTATAAACAAATAAATCATACATCCAAGTGACATTTCTCGGGATATAATATTCATTCCAGTAGTTATCAAATGCACCAGGATAACCACGGACATTCTTCAGCACCTTTTTTAAAGTTATATCATTTACTTTTTCAATGATTTCTTTTTCAATCATATTTGCGGTACCGATGACATGATAGTTGTTCCACCAATGTGTGTAACTTCGCTTCTCACCCTCAGTTGAGTATTCGTTATGTAAATAGACGTCAGTGTTCATTTCCCATAGAGCTGGGTAGCCTTTTTTCCAAACATAATGACCAAGAAATAAATTTATAGCATCTTGTCTTTGGGCATCGATAAATGAGTTGCTATAAAATCTCTTGATGCTCTCAATCATGTCTCTTGAATGTGATCTCCATTGGTTAATCTTTCGGTAAGTCTCCATAGTGTTGACTAAATGAGATCCACCATACTGTAATGCAATTGTATCCCCCAAATCATGGAAAAGTTCAGTTAGGATGTTCACAATATCAGAATCATATTCCAAATAGCTATCATCAATAATTCCAAGAGTTTTGAGTTGAACACCGAGGGCTCTTTTACCAATAACGAATTGTGCAGCATTTGTGCGGTCCAAGCAATCGATACAATTGCTTCTACATATACCTTTTTGAATCTTTGTTGTTTTGAAGTCTTTGCCATTGTGAAAAATTCCGGAGTGTGAGATGGTGTTAGCTGCATAAGCTTCCAAAAATTCAATGACACCTTGGCCATCTTGCTTTGAGGCACGGCTCATGTCCCAGGATGTATAATCTATCTTTTTGTTTTCTGGCAAAAATTGGTTCAAATATGTTATACACTCTTCAAATTCTTTTAATAATTTTGTCTCACGAGGATTCTTCTCTTTTGTCTTGATAAGATTCAATACTTGGATGTTCCCATATCTTTGAAAAAGCATGTCAAAGTGTAAGGCAGCGGAGCTAAAATACGGGTCAACTGAATTTATTTGAATTGGTGGTTTTGTCGTTAAGTTTGATGTTTCTTGTGTCCAATATAAAGGAATACTACCTCTGTGTTGAATGAAAGATGTATAGCGGTCATTATCGTAATACCCATTTCCTGGTTGATGGAAAGATGTTAGAATCATGTCAGCCACAATCTGTTCGGTTTCGACTTCATTTGCAACATATCCTTGCTTATTAACACCTCTTTTCAAAAACCTAGCGCCAGCAAATTGATGAGATCTCCTAGCAATTAAAGTTATATATATGTTTTTTCCCAAGACAGAAACATTGACTTGATCGATAAACCCGTGAATTATTGGTTGAAACCAATCATAAACTGTATCAATGCAAGACAGAATTGGTTTTATAAGGTAGTTATTCCACACAAACATTTCATTTATGTCAGGAATTCCGTTAGGTATTGAAATATCGGATCGATCAACGGCTTTTAATTTCTCCCTTAATAGATGTGTCTGTAATGTATTTGTTATATCATAAGTGTTACTGAAATAAAACGTTTTCGTTAAATCCAAATTTTGAAATGTAGCCATCAAGTTAGCTTCGATAGAATATTTATCGGGTTTTTTATAGTTATTTGAAATGGGTACCAATTCTGTGCCATCAATGTGAAATATGAAGTGACCTCCTATAACAGCTACCTGACTACATTTTGTTACCGCTACTAAATAGTAACAGCCGGTAAATTTGATAAACCCCATCAAGCCATAACATGTAAGCTTTTTTTGTAGTCCTTCCTCACTGGCATCCTCTAAACCGGAAAGTATTTTCATAATCTCACTTCTGGTAAAGAAAACATTATCCTCCAGAACGTTCAATTGATCTTGGGGGACACTTAAATCTATTTCAAGGATTCGGAACATAGTTTCTCGTTTGTTACTTCCTACAATATACATCCTTTCCTTTGTTTCGTAAATGGTAAATTTCCCTAGTACAAATTTAGTGGTCTTCCTCTGTTTTTGTGTTTCTGTGGAAGGCAAAGTTTCATGGTAAAATTCTGTGGAGCCAGCTCCTTGGTCGTAACTTTTAGTTTCCATATTAAGAAGTAGCTGTTGGGTTTCTTTCAGATGATACGATTGTCAACGATGAACTTAAATTCGAGGGAGCACAGTAATCAGCTTAGAGGTTTGATCCTCCTTAGAGACCTTTGCTTGTAATTTTATATATTTCGAAATATAGATGTGACATTGTCTTCTGTTTGCGGATGGTCTGTCCCTTTGATTATATCTTATTTTTACATCACTGGCGATGAGCTAAGAAAAAAACTGTGAACAATGTTTCAAAATTTACTACTAAAGAGAATACTACAATAAAGAAGCATTTTCAGCCATCTAAATATGATCAATACAGATACAGTAGTTGCAATGACTCCCAAACAACAAAGACAGTATGAAAAGCAACAACGACGCAAGAAATATGCAGATCTGGCTATCCAGGGAACCAATAATTCTTCAATCGCATCTAAAAGGTCTGTGGAAGTATTATACGCAAAGTATTTACCAAAAAACTTAGATATCGATAAAAACAAAGGACCTAAAGAGTATTTTAAGTACTTTGTGCCTAAGGCACCTAAACGTTCGCCTTGTATCAATAGAGGATATTGGTTGAGATTACATGCCATTAGGTCGAAAATAGATTCAATTGTTAGTGACACCCAAAAAAAAGTCGTGATCATAAATTTGGGTTGCGGATTTGATCCCCTTCCTTTTCAGCTGATGGATGAAGAAAATGTTGGTAGTAACAAATACTCGAAACGCTTTTCGTTTTTGGATATTGATTATGATGACCTCATCCAGAGAAAAGTTGAAATCATTAATACAACACCCGAACTTAAGAAAATAATTCAGGCGCATGATCATGAAATTTCAGGCACAATAGAACTCAAATCCAGACCCTACGAGGCAGTTGCTTGTAATCTAAATCATCCTTCATCATTTCATGATGTACTGAGAAGTAGAGGGCTTTTTGACCCGAATATCGTGAAGATCTTTATTGCAGAAGTATCATTAGCATACATGAAACCAGATCAAGCGGATGGGATTATATCTTTGAGTGGCACATTACCATCTTCACATTTTCTTATCTTGGAACAATTAATTCCACAAGGTTTTTATGAACCATTCGGTAAACAAATGCTGAAACATTTCACAAAAAATGATTCCCCTCTGCAATCAGTTTTGAAGTATCATACAAAAAAATCTCAGTTTGAAAGGTTCAATCGTCTAGGCTTCCAGTATGTAAACTGTGGTGATATGTATCAACTGTGGCAATCGATTGATTTAGATACGAGGACCCTCATACAGAATATTGAACCTTTTGATGAATTGGAAGAATTTATGTTTTTTGCGCATCATTATGCTATCTGTCATGCAGTCAACTATGAATACAATTTCAAAAATAAGTTTGAAGAACCAACGGATATTAATGTCACCGATCTTCTGGAAATGCAATTCACACCGTTGGAAAGGTCAATTGACAGGCGGTTTGGTTGTGCTGTTAAGGTTGACCAAAATGATAATATATTATATTTTGGAGGATGCAACCCCTCACGGATCAACGAAACGATCGTCATTAATCCTAATACAGGAGGAAGTACAATATCGAGCTCTATAAACCCACCACTAGAAAGAATGTCTCACACTTTTAACAAAAGACCAGGGGAAAACACATGCATTCTTATTGGAGGTAGAAAGGGACCTAATCAAGGATTCGCTGATATGTGGATTTTTAGCAATGATCAAAATACATGGCAGCAAGGCCCAGATTTGCCCCAGGCCAGGTTTAGGCATTGTGCGCACTTTTTAAATAGAGATCAATTATTAATTGCTGGTGGAAACACGAGGGATGTACCATTTTTGGAATATGACCTTTTAACCAAAAAGTATTCCAAATTTAATATTTCTGAGCCTGGTTTACAATCATCTCTTATCTCTGCTGCCATGGATTACAATCTCACAACTAACAAAGGTGTTATCATTGGTGGTTCGATCGATGATACTAACGTCTCGGATACTCTATACCTTTTTGAAATTGCTGATCATGACATTCTGGTTTCTAAGAAGCTCTCCCATCCTTTATTACAAAGGTATGGTGCTAAAGTTTTATTTTTAAATGAGAAAGAATTACTTTTGGCGGGTGGCACATGTCCTGACAGGCTATTTGGTCAAGACGATACGATAATTCATGTTGATTTAAAGGACGGAAGCATTAAAAAAATTCCAATTCCATCTGAAATATGGAAAGAGAGTTCTCTATTTCTTGTCGGATTTGAGATGCAGTTACTCTCTTCCCATGAAGTCTTATTCGTAGGTGGTGGTGCAACTTGTTACGGATTTGGATCTGTGTCGAACCAAGGATTTCGTATTAAATTGTAACGATATATGTAACAACATTCAATAAACCCTATTCTCTATATTTCTCTTGTATTTAAAGACGCTGGCATGACAGATGGGCGTAGCTTTTCACGCCTCGTTCTTTTGAAAAAGGGAAAACAGAGCACGATATACATGAATTGAAAAAACGATAAATAAACCAACAAGAAAACCGATAGATTTTGGCAGGGAGGACAGTAAACAAGCTTCACTGAGGTATACTAAGCCTTGAATAGTTTTCGTCATGGTTGGATTTAACCTGAATCAGGTTGGTACATTTTGGAAGAAAGACCACGAGCGCAAGGATAGTCCGCAAGATGAGCCAGAGGATGACGTTGATGCTTCAGAATTTGAAGATGATGAGGAAGAACCAAGAAAAGTTCGGAATAGAAGACCCAAAGACACAAACTTTACACAACAGCGTCTTGCAGCATGGAATCCTGTGCTGACTCCAAAAACTGTTATACCGCTTTATCTGATCGTGGCAGCGGTATGCGTTATTGTTGGCGGGTGTCTATTGTCTATCTCGTCGAAGGTAAATGAAATAACCATATATTATCAGAATTGTACTCAGGAAGCACCTACTGGTGATACATGGTCTGATATGCCTTCTTCTCGATACACGATGATCTTCACAAAGAATAAGACTTTCAATGTTGCACCACAATGGAGGTATGTGGCTGATCCGAACGATGATTCTGCAGAGAGTGGTACATGTCAAATAAGATTTACTACAGGACAAGAAATACCTAAACCAGTTTATGTCAACTATTTGGTGGAGAACTTTTCCCCAAACCATAGACGTTATGTCTTATCATTCAGTGAAGATCAAATAAGAGGTAGAAATGCCTCATATGCTGATATACATGAGAATGCAGGTATCAATTGCAAGGTTTTAGGACGTGATGAAAACGGCAAGATAATCTACCCATGTGGTTTGATTGCAAATTCCATGTTCAATGATTCATTTCCCTTCCAACTAACGAATATGGGGGATTCTAGTAGTAATTACTCGCTAACAAATATTGGTATTAATTGGAATACCGATAAACAACGTTTCGGTAAAACTCAGTATAGTTATAACGACGTAGTTCCTCCACCGTATTGGAAGAGTGTCTACCCAGATGGTTATAATGAGACGAATATGCCTAATGTCCATGAATGGGAGGAGTTTCAGAACTGGATGAGGCCAGCTGCTTTTGACAAGTTCTCGAAACTCATTAGAAAAAATCAGAATGATAGTTTACCAGTTGGTGAGTTCCAGATTGATATAGGTATGCATTGGCCTGTCGATCAATTTGGTGGAAAGAAAGCTGTCTACATTACCCATGGATCAAGCATTGGTAGCAGAAACTACTTTTTAGGTACTGTGTATTTGATCGGTGGTTGTATTTGTGCTGCTTTCGCAATAGTGCTTCTTGGATTCTGGCTCATCTCCGGAAGAAAAATCGCAGACCCGCGATTCCTTTCCTGGAATCACTAAATAATAGAAACATACATTTCATTATTATGTACAATATCTAGATAAATTTGAGACGAAAATTTAGTTATGATTACATCAGAAATTAACCAACTTTATTTTAATTCCCACTATACAGTTAATTTTCTGTAGCTTTCCTTGATTAAGCAAGCGGAAGCTCTTTCAAAACCATGTAATATTCATTTAGAATAATATATGCTTTTGTGCGCTACGAAAATTTGATAGACGATGATACCGATGGTGTGTTGTCCACCTGCAGCTATTTTGCTTGTCTAGTGTAAAAATGCAAGATATTATGATAGGTACTTCTTAAACATTATGTCTATTTTCTTTAGTATATTATAAAAGGAGGATCTGAGATACAGTAGTTTCCATTGACAAAAAATGTTATGTTGTTCACAAAGGCTCACATAAGAGAAGATCCTGGCGGTTATTTTTTTTTTTTAACAATATAAATTCAAAGATTTTAATCTAATCAATTAAAGGAAACATGCATGTACGCAACAAGTTGTTGATTCGAGATCATTTCTCCCGGACTTGCACATGAATTTATGGATTGTCGTTTCGAAAGCGTACTAGCTGGTAAAATGTCAATACTAAGTATCCAATACATAAAAAATTACAAGATAAAACTATCCTGCAATAAGAGGCTGATTTGCTTAAAATCACCAGGAGAAATTGTGGTGCAGCAACTTTTGAAACTTGCTCAGAGATTTTCAAACTTCTAGTCAAACCGCATACCTTACGTACATTAGCAAACTCTAATTGAGCTCCAAACACACTAGGCGTTTCAAAACATAACTAGCATCAATAAAAAGACGAATCTCTAAGTTACATTAATATCAAAGCTGTAAGTTTGGATTGAAGTCAAATGAATTTCATAATGACCATTAAAAATGCTGGTGAAATTATGGAGGAGATTCTAACTACATGGTAACAGTTATAGGATTATTGACAACTGGCCTGGTCGAATTGGAACTGCCTCCAGATTGAGGTAACTTTCGGAATTCAAGAATTAGTCAAAGATAAGTCAAGAATAAATCAATAGTAAGTCAAGAATAAGTCAAGAATAAGTCAAGAATAAGTCAAGAATAAGTCAAGAATAAGTCAAGAATAAGTCAAGAATAAGTCAAGAAGCAACTATTACTTATTATCTATCACGCCAAAGTACGAAAGGTATCTTGTGATCTTCTGGAATGACTAACTTCTGACTCATTCAACGGGCTTCTGGAGTCTACAACTTCCTGCAAATGCTCTCTCATCATGATGCATCAACATGAAAAATAACTACAAGAATTTCAGCTGTACAGATACTACGGCACAGACAGCTGTATGACAAGTTTGCGTCCGCACCAAATCTACCAAGGCATTTTCTCGTCTTAAGGCACTTTGAAAAATTTCCATCTATTTAAGACATGGTTTTTCTTCAAATTTGACTCTTAAGTGCAATTGTCGGCGATCAAAATTTGAAACTGAAGCACTTCAGGTCACCAGTGACACTAATTTCATTTGTGACACTATGTTAAAGAGATCCCTATCAACAACAGCAGTGAAAAGAGCTTCGAAAGTTCTAGATGAGAAAGCTTATCAGGTCACCACATATGCCAGACCAGATGATCTATGTATAACAAGAGGCTCGAATGCTATGTTATATGATGATATCAATGGCAAGGAATACATTGATTTTACAGCAGGTATAGCTGTAACGGCATTAGGACATGCAAATCCAAAAGTTGCAGAAATCCTTTTCAAGCAAGGTTCTAAATTGATTCACTCTTCTAATTTGTATTATAATGCTGAATGCCTCGATTTGAGTAAGAAATTGATCGAGAAAACAAAGCAATTCGGTGGCCAATATGACGCATCAAAGGTTTTCTTGTGTAATTCAGGTACTGAAGCTAATGAAGCGGCATTGAAATTCGCTAAGAAATATGGTATCAACCAGAATGAAAAAAAACAAGGTTTGATTGCGTTTCAAAATTCCTTCCATGGACGTACAATGGGAGCTTTGTCCGTCACTTCAAATCCTAAATACAGGACTCCATTCGGATCTCTAATTCCAAATGTTACATTTTTGAATCTTAACGACGAATTGAGTAAAATCAATGATTTTATTTCTTCCAAGAAGGATGAAACTGCGGGATTGATTGTGGAACCAATTCAAGGTGAAGGAGGTATTTTCCCTGTCCCAACTGAAATTTTGGTTGAATTAAAGAAAATATGTACTAAGAACAATGTAGCTGTGATCTATGATGAGATTCAGTGTGGTTTAGGTCGTTCAGGAAAATTATGGGCTCATGCATACCTTCCTAAGGAGGCTCATCCAGATATTTTCACAACTGCAAAAGCACTGGGTAATGGTTTTCCAATTGCAGCTACTATCGTTAATGAAAAAATTAACAACGCTCTAAATGTCGGTGATCATGGTACTACATATGGTGGTAACCCATTGGGATGCGCAGTCAGTAACTATGTTGTTGATGTTATTGCTGATGACCAATTTTTGAAACAAGTGGAACAGAAAGGTAAGCTATTCACTGATCGTTTGTTGAAATTGAAGGAGAAATATCCAAAACAAATTATTGATGTCAGAGGTAAAGGTTTGATTATCGGAGCCGAATTTGCAGAACCACCGAGCGAAGTTATCAAAAAGGCAAGAGAATTAGGTTTACTGGTCATTACAGCTGGTAAAAGCACTGCTAGATTCGTTCCTGCCTTAACAATTGAAGATGAAACAATCGAAAAAGGATTGGATATTTTCGAAAAAGCTGTTGAAGCTGTGTACGCTTGAATAGCGTGAAAAAAACCTACCATATAATGCATTTTAAACTTTATGTATTGGAACCTTATATTAATATAGTTAGATACATTTTATCCTATAGAGTTTTTTACAACCTATCACAACAGATATATCAAGAATGTGAAAAGAGAAACGAAAGGTAGCAAACGTTTAGCACTTTGTGTGCCTGCACCACCTAATGGTATTGTTAGTTGCATATCCGATCTGACAACACCAACTGTCCCACTCTCAGATCCTAATCCAATCGATCCCGACGCTGGACTTGCAACTGAAGAATATTGTGAAGAGAAACTTTGTGCGAAAGTGGTCTGAACTGTCACGGTATGTCCACTACGTACGACTGTCACCCACAGATTGCTTGTCAAAGGTCTTGTTGATGTGATAGTCTTCGTGGTCCCTAGAGTCAATGTTACTAAAGAATCTCTAGATAAACTGGCCGCAGTGACAGGAGCTTCTGTGAAATCAGTGGATGGGTCAGGTCTCGTGCCCGCAGCGACATTTGTGTTCGTTGTAGATCCTGTTGCAGCAATAGACCCAGAGGAGGATGCTGATACAGAGCTTGAAACTGACGAAGATGAAGTCGTGGTTGCCAAAACACCAGGTGTAGTGGTACCCGTTCCAGTCGTTGTTGTACCCGTTCCAGTCGTTGTTGTACCCGTTCCAGTCGTTGTTGTACCCGTTCCAGTCGTTGTTGTGCCTGTTCCAGTTGTTGTTGTTCCAGTTCCCGTTGTTGCTGTACCTGTTCCCGTGGTAGTTGTTCCAGTTCCCGTTGTGGTTTTTCCAGTACCTGTTGTAACTGTGCCTGTACCAGTTGTAGTTGCGCCAGCACCGGTTGTTGTAACAGCTGTAACTACACCAGCAGCATTTGTGGTAGTAATTACTGTTGTCGCAGCTTCGGCTCCGACGGTTGCAACTGTGTACTGTGTTATCAGTTGCCCATTAGCATTCGTAAGAGTGACTTCCTTGGTAGTTAACGCACCAGCTGCTAATCTGCAGAGGAACAAAATAAAAAGCCAATGTCCCGTAACCATGTTACCATTCAATGATTTTGGATAGCTGCAAACACTAAAAGTTCTTTAGAGGTGAGTTTGTTTTTAGTTTTGTAAAAATATTCACGACATTGTTATAAATATCTCCTTCCATTCTCCAGATGCTTCCGAGAGGCGCTTTACAAAAGCAAAATTCGGGTAACAGATTTGAGAAATAACATTTTGTTACCCGCACATTTTGATAAGATGGGATTCTTCCAAATTGATAGGATCGTGGGTAGAAGTTGAGGACTTTTGAATGTTGATAATAGTTTAAAAGCACAATTATCGCTGGTGGAGTGAGTTTCTGTAATGCCAAAGGATAGTCCACTTTATGCGTTACATTCTAATGGAACAATGAAAAGTGTGGCTGGTGGTGGTAAGGGCGGCAACAGTAATAGTAATATGGGTAGTACAAATAATCTGGGAGGTGATCACGTGTATAGGGTATTCAGTGTTGATGACGACCCAGATGAGATCGAACACGATATACGGTACTTAGAAGGTGTGCATGATGGGTTGAAATGTGCTTTGCGTGGAAGTAAATCAAAGAGCCATCAGGGAGGGGCCATATCAAGCTCTATTTCTAGCATTTCGGGATCAGGGACGAAGACAGGCGGCAATGATAACGAGGATGGAAGGAAGGTGTTGGAAGATAATGGAGAAATGATGAAGAAAAAGGATGGAACTGGTAAGACAATGCCAGTGCGCTCTTCTGATAAGTTGAAGGCACCACATGAAGCAGATGTGTCTGGAATTGGTGCTAGCCGTGGAAATGGCGGTGAAGAGCAAGATATAGATGATGGTGATGAAGCTGCTGGACGGAGCAATGAATATCTACGTTTAATGCATAATGTTGACGAAGAAGATGGGGCTGATAGACACTCAAATGCGTCATCAGTGGAATCATTCACGTTAAGAGAGAGACAAGATGCTATCAATGAGACACATCCATTTGGTATTAGGATCTGGAAACCCGCTTTATATAAGAAAAACAGATCCGTGCAAAAGGTAGCAGCAGAAGATATTCATGAAACTAAACTGAAGAAGATCACCTGGCAAGTTCGACTTTCTAATATACTATGGTCTGTAACTATGGGTATGTTCTTATTCATATGTTGTATGGTGCTGAGTCTGTCTGTTTATGTTTTAGGGTTGTTTACTAAACCTGCTAGACAATATGGTAATTTCTTATGCCAGTTGGCTAAGTACCTGCTATGGCCATTTGGTAAGATTGTATACCTCACACAAGAGAAACGTTATCTAGACGAAGATAGAGATGAGGGTATTAGTGCACAGCAATTCTATAACTGGGCGACTTCATATAGTAACAGGTTGTTTTTCCATAGATCTCAAGCTGAGGATTCAGGATCTTTAATCAACAATCCTAATAATAGCAGTGGTCTACAACACCCATCATATGGTTCTATTAGAGAGCATTTGACCGCATCCCACAGAAATCCTTCATATAATGGTACTCCATCAATGATAGCCAGAGAAACAGAAAACGACGATGAATTCCTTGAAGGTACTGAAGAAAACAATGCAGGTGGCGGCCATAGGAGGTTCTTCGGTAGAGGTAAATGGTCTTGGGGTAGAATTGTTTTTTACACAACCTTCTATGTGGTATTGCAACCCATAGTGCTAATCTTGGCATTAATGACCTGGTTGATTGTTTTCACCATACCTATGAGCAACATTCTTTGGAACTTATTATATCATATTAGAAGGCATCCACTAGCATTGGGTTTCAAATCTATTAAAAATACTACGAACCAAGCAGCACCAATCGTGAAGACAAAAAAAGACACCACAACAAATGTTTTGTTATGTACGTTCCGTTGTGCTGGTTGGCACTACTACAAATTCACTGTAGATGGTACTAATATTATTGTTGTAAATCTTCTCTTCCTTGTTTTCTTCACAATTGTGGATTTCTACGTTTTCAAGATTTATTTTGGTTATCACAGCTGGTTGAATCACGACACAACTGTCTTTGCATTATGTTTGGCTTCTATTATTCCATTAGCATTTTATATTGGTCAAGCAGTTGCATCAATTTCTGCTCAAACATCTATGGGGGTAGGTGCCGTAATTAACGCATTCTTCTCGACTGTTGTAGAAATATTTTTATATTGTGTTGCTCTTAAACAGGAAAAAGGACTTCTCGTTGAAGGTTCGATGATTGGATCCATTCTTGGTGCTGTTCTACTTTTGCCCGGTCTATCCATGTGTGGGGGTGCTTTCATAAGAAAGACACAAAGGTATAATCCAGCAAGTGCTGGGGTGTCATCAGCAATGTTAATATTCTCAATGATAGTAATGTTTTTCCCAACAATCTTTTATCAAATCTATGGTGGATATGATATTCGTTGTGAGGAACAGATTTTACCTTTAACGCTGAAAAATGTTGCCATGGTCATGTCAAAGGAAAGATGCTATTTTTCAAGACCACCATTAAAATTCACCAAAATCTATACTCATGTTTTGGAGCCGATGTCAGTGTCATGTGCTATAGTTCTTTTCTTAGCATATATCGTTGGATTGTGGTTTACTTTGAGAACTCATGCTGTTGTTATATGGCAATTACCTATCAGCGAACAAGGTAAAGATGCCTCGAGTAGTAGAGTTCTGGAACAAACCACGAATACAGCAGCGGCTTCAAATGAGGATAATGGTGGTCATGAAGCTCCAAATTGGTCAAGAGGCAAATCAACTTTTGTTCTACTTTTTGCCACGCTGTCGTATGCAATAATTGCAGAAATCCTAGTTTCTTGTGTCGATGCAGTCCTAGAAGATATTCCCTCTTTAAATCCCAAGTTTTTAGGGTTGACTATTTTCGCATTGGTTCCAAATACAACAGAATTTTTAAATGCTATATCTTTTGCAATTCATGGTAATGTGGCTTTGTCGATGGAAATTGGTAGTGCTTATGCCTTACAAGTTTGTCTATTACAAATACCAGCTTTGGTGGTCTACTCTATCATGTACACATGGAATTGTGATCATTCAACAATTAGTATCAGGGACAGTATGTTTGCATTGGTTTTCCCGAACTGGGATTTGGTTGCATGTATTACAAGTGTTTTCATGTTTACTTATTTATATGCAGAAGGGAAATCTAATTACTTCAAGGGATCAATGTTGATTCTCTTGTATATTATTATTGTGTTGGGATTCTATTTCCAGGGCGTCATTGATGGCTGGAATGGTCCCAAGGGATTAGATTGATTTGATGCCCCTTCAAGATTTAATTATGGTCTGAAATAATTGCAAATAGAATGATTAAAAAAAAATTTAGTACGGATTATATAACCTAAGTGTGTACACAAAATTAGAGGTAAATCGGCAACAACTATCCTCATATTCACAAAACTGTGGTAAGGTCATGTTTTTATTCTTACAAAGTAATAGATGGTTGATGATGTTTATCATTGGCAGCTGAATGTGGGAAAAATTCGATGTGATCAGCTTCAGTTAATTTCAATACTTGTTTGAATCTAGCACCAATGTTACGCAATGCTTCTTTGTCTTCGGATTTTGTCCATAATGCAAATTTGTAGCCACTCTTCCTAACATTTAGAACAACACCATTAATCTGGGAGTCTTCTTCATCAATGGTTTCACCAATCACGGCCAATAGAGTTCTGAGCCATAATTCATCGATATCATTCTTCTTAAATCTTACTTGATAAGACCATTTACCACCTTTGGCGTTAGCTTCATCTTCCCATTCTGGTCTAATATTGTTACGGAATGCATGATAATCTGACTTTAATGGTAGTTCATGTGGTTCTGGTATATTTTGCATGATGGCCCAAAATTCTTCTACACTTTCGAAAGAAGTAACTGGACGCAATAGATCAGACCATGACTCTGATGGATCAACAGGTGGTTTGGTATACCAAAGTGTCCACTTTGTGTTCAAAGGATGCTTCACGTCAAAGTTGGCATCTGATAGCACTGTTTTTGGAGCTCCATCGTCAACTGAAACGGTCTCTTCAAATTTTTGAGCAACTTCTTCAACAGACATTTTATCAATACTCCAATGATATATTGCAATACAAACAGGACTAGAAAATAATCTTGAATTTAAACCGTCTATAATCCTCAATCCTTTTTGTCCTTGCGGCCTTGCCAAAATTCATCAAGCTTGATCAAAAAATTTTTTTCCATCTGTAGATGTTACCCGCTGTGAGTTTTTCAAGTTCAAATAGAATAGAATAAGATGAATACACAGATACGAGTAGGATCACGATAAATGTTGAAAGGGCTTGTTTCTGGAACTCTTTTATGATTCTTGAGGTACTTCGCATATTTAGACCATCTTAATTATAATACTGTGTTATAGTGGTCGCAGTATCGGATCGCTAGTTAGGCTCGATGCTTTGGAAGTATACAAAAATGATATTCGAAGGTTTTGCTGCCATTACATCTATTTCATTCGCTGCATTATATTTGCTGCAGAATATGCTTGTGTATCCATCCTGGGCGCAGGGAGCTAGGGATTTTGTGGATACACCTGATAGTTATAATCTCCCCTATAAACGAATCAGACTAACAACTAAGGACAATATAAAAATCGAAGCATATGATATGCAAAAGAAGGAAAGTACATCTACTGTGATTATTCTTTGCCCAAATGCCGGAAATATTGGATACTTCGTACCAATTGCGGATATCTTTTACAGGCAGCTTGGTGTAAGTGTTTTTTTATATTCTTATAGAGGCTATGGACATTCAGAAGGTTCGCCAAGTGAATGGGGATTGAAAATGGATGCTGACTGTGTTATGGAGCATTTATCAAAGGATCTGTTTCATAAGACCCAAAAATTAATTTTATATGGTAGATCCTTGGGTGGTGCAAATGCGATTTATATTGCATCGAAATATCCACAATTGGTGGACGCTGTTATATTAGAGAATACCTTCCTAAGCATTAGGAAAGTGATACCCTATGTCTTCCCACTGCTAAAATATGTGACAATAATGTGTCACGAGGTTTGGAATTCTGAGTCAGAGATTAAAAATTGCGATCCTACAGTACCATTTTTGTTCTTGAGAGGACTTAAAGATGAAATCGTACCACCATCTCATATGAAGCAACTGTATGATCTCTGTCCAAGTAATCAAAAGCGTGTGTTTGAATTTCCTTTAGGTTTTCATAATGATACGATCATTCAGCCAGGGTATTGGGATATAGTTAGAAGTTTTTTAGACGACCATGGATGTTTATGAAAAAAAAAGATAGAATCAATACACCTAAAAATGTATTTAAGTTAAATATCGATGTTATTCATGCAGCCTGCTGGACATTCTGTCATCTCTTCCTCTAGAAACCATTCCTTTAGACAAGCGAAATGTCCTTCGTGGCCACAGTCAAGCAGAACCATACTGAGATCTTTCAAAGGCGTTTCGCATATTACACAAAGAGTATTTGGTTTTTTACATGCATCGCAGTACCAACATCCAAACCTCTTCATAGGCTCTTCGTTACCTACTTTTTGGGATTCCAAGGTAAACCTTTCTTTAGAGCTTTCATTCGTTATCAATGTTCCACACCGATCGCAAAATAATTGTATTGATGATTGGTCGCCTTCTGTATGCATAATATCGTCCCAAGGACAATACTTCAAAATTGCAGCTGATATTTCAAATAGCTCATACTGATGTAAAATCGTGGTGAATTGTGCTAAAGAACTTTTAACCATGTCTGTAGCAGTTATATGATATATTTTTTGGAAAAGTAATAGAATATTCACAGCAAGTAAAATATTTCCGGTTTCAGCAGCTTGCTTATAAAGCTGTTTTATCAATTTTCTTGTATTCCAAGGAGGTGTATAACACTTTGATTTTGCTTTTATTGAGGAGAGACCACCTGTTAATTGATCTGCTGGGAACTGTTGTGCCAGCAACTTCCCAAACTCAGAAATTTTGTTTTGATTAACTGGTGATTTGTTCGCGTCTTGTGATTCGTTTGGTGGATAATAATTGATCATCTTTTTACCACGTATATTGGGACTGGTATTGTGATTTAGACTGTTTAAAGAAGATATCTTGCTTGTTGGACTGCTATGGGTTAAAGAGTGTGATTGTCTAGTTTTGAAATATGATTCTTGTTCCAGGTTTCCCGGTAACCGTACGTCCGTCATAAAAGTGTCGATAAAAGATGGACGATGCTGTCTTTTACCCAATATGGGTATTCCCTTCTCTTCCGTTGTTGAGCTAAATCCGTCAGCATCTTCAATTCCATAGTCATACTCTATATCAGAGACATTTTGGTCACTTAAATTTTCTGTGGACATTGCCCTATTTAAGTCCTTGTTATTTTCATCCTGATGGTTATTATGAGCCAGGTGTTGTTGATAAGTCATTGATGGAGTACTTCCAGGGGTAGGTATGTGTTTCATGTACGTATTTTCCGAATTGAGACTCTTTTTATCGTTATTTCTAAACCCATCATGCAAAGCTTGGGGTGTTTCATCGATATATGAATTTATGCCACTGGTGGCACCGCTGACGCATGCTGATTCACTAAAAACATTATCTTCAGCATGTTCAGAAAGAATTTTATCACGGATCTCCTGTTCATTCTGACCAATCTCAGAATCAGAAATAGACAATCCAGAATTATCTGAAGTTAGTTTTTTCAAATCCCATAAAAGAGAATCCCTAATTAGCAGCCAAATTTTAAAATTTGGTATATCTTCAATATAGGAATACACTGATGCATTATGGCTGCAGATGGGTATTAATTCCATTAACAAATCTAATTTTTGTTGAGTCGCTGCAGAAATATCATTTATGCTTTCAGTGAGAGCGCTCTTTTTCTTTTTAAGTCCATTGTCAGAGTTAGTGCTTTCTTCGACTTCTTGTTTTGAGTTTGAGCCCGCATCGGAAGCATTAAATGTTTGGTTTGATCCTCTTTTTTGATTCCTATTTTTGTTTGCGTCATTTTCATTCTTTTTGTTAACCAAGGCAGCCCATGTTGTATTTTCAGAAAGTCCAAATCGTTCCAATATATCTTCTTTGATTTCTTCGTCATTTGAATTAGATTCTGTATTATTAGACCTTGTCTCATTTGATTTTTTTGCATGACTATACGAAAATTCAAGCTCTCTTGCTAAAAATTTGAAGACACTAATTGGAGATTCCATAATAGCAGAAATTTCCGGAGACTTCACATTACTTTTGACTGATGGGATGCGAGAGGTCCTCATTGAGGTTAGAATCAACGGGAGATCCAATATCATAATTGAAGGAGATTCGATATTTATTGTTTCCGAAGTTTCATTCGGAAAATTAAAAGGGCTGGAGGATATACTGAGATTATGGTGTGATAGTCCTAGAGAGCTGGGACCCAAGCTTTTGCTACTTAATGAAGGTCCTGACTTACTTGTTGCTTGTCTATCAGGTTGCAACGAAGATAAATTTGCATGGCTTATTCCCTTTTTGAGGTTATCCATGAATCTTGAATTGCTCTTTGAGGTTGTAACAGGTGTATTCAGCTTCTGTGTTTGATTTTTTTTATCCTCATAGATTGTGATGTTTGTATCTATCTCATAACTGCCGCTTTCTTGATCGATAAATAAAAGTCCGCTGCCTCCAATGTCTCTCCATTTAGTTGTGCACTTTGGAAGATTGTGTAAAACAGTCGGCTCTTTTTGTATATCCCATCCTGTTATATGATCATCTTTGTCAATACCAAATATTAATTGATCGTCCCACCATACTAATCCTAGTGATGGGGCCGCTGTCTGAAGTACATGCTTCGGAATATATTTCCTTGCAAGTGAATACACATTAACTGCAGCTTCATCACTCATCGACGATAGCGCTAGGGAAGCATTAAAGGGGTTTTTATCATAAGAAGGACAAAACTTCAGTTTTGTTACAGGTAAACCAGTGTTAATTGTTACATCTGGCAGAACAGCCAAACTGTTGGAGCCGTTTGTATTCAAACCATGAGATGTGTGAATTGGTGGAGTTTGCAGGAAATGTGCACTATAACCATTTTGTGATTTATCGCCGACATACCATAAACAACATTTACCATCTCTCCCACCTGTTGCAATATATTCGCAATTTGGATGCCAATTTAGACAGAGTCCTAAACCTGTATGAGCATTAATTTTCCTTTCAATTTGATTAGGTTGACGCAAATCAAAGAGAAGCAGTAACCCCGAATCATGTATAGAAGCAAATTTGTATCCTGCATTATTTCCAGATTTTGAATCTTGCTGAGATCCTAACTGAGCGTAATTCTGGATAGGCATCCACTTAACATCCCTTATCGAATCAGATGCAGTTGAAATTCTGACATCGCTTCTACTACCCTTGTTCGTGCTACTCGAACGTAAATCCCAAACTTTTACACAAGCATCCTGGCCACCACTAATAAGTAAATTGGTCTGGACACTGTTAAAATCAAAACTATTCACAGATCTTGTATGCTCAGACAAATTTGTTACCAAAGGGTTATCAATTGAGGATGTTTTGTTCAGATCGTAAACAGAAACTATCGTGGAATTATGGCAAATAGCTGTATAATTTTTGTGATTGAAATATCCTGTCTTGACATCTGCGATGGTGCTTATTTTGGCTTGTCTCCCACGTTTTTTCATGATAGGAGAAAAGGAACTTCCTTGGCCATGGTTATCTGTCGCCAGAAAATCATGGACACAAGAAATTGAGTGGTCCTCTTTTGAAAATCTGTAATAGCCCAAATGAGCTTTGCCCGCACAAATGAGGCCATTGATGGTCGGATCATTGATCTTATCAATACTAGCAAGCTCTTTTTTGAACTTTGTACAATATACTAATCCCGAAGACTTCGGAACACTAGACTTTGTTCTCCTTTTAAAACTATGGGTCTCGGTTGGTGTAGTAACTTCTCCAAAAAATGAATCTCTCCAACTATTGTCATTAAGCGACCCATTGTTGCTGTATGAAGACCAAGGGGATGGCCTTGCTCTTGGGGAACTTCCTATCGAAGGTATTTGGTTGCCATTTGAATAATGTTGAATACGGAAGGATGAGCGACCTACTGAAATCGGCTTGAGATCAGTGCGGCCAAATGAAGTGGATGTCTGACTCTTAGAAATGGAATTATTACTCATTCCTGAGCGATCAGACACAGTACTGAGCTCCTCTTTTGCCCTTCTTTGGTATGGGTCTGGCTTTCAATTTGATATAGCTTTTTCATCCTTCACAAAAATAATGTAGCGCTTATGTCTTGACAAATCATAGAAATATGACTGAGGAATATGGAAAGGAATGCTAACCTCAACGATGGACTATGGTCTTTAATATATTTTTGACCATTAAAAATTACATAAAAATAATACACCACATAAATTGCATCCAATGACTTGCTGCAAATATTCAACTCTGCCAGAATATTATTTCTCAGCTTGAAAGTTGAATTATAAATCATTGCAGGATTTCTATTTGACATAAGATGTTTTAAAATTATATGAGTGTCATGTTTTCTCTATCTCATCGGCTTATATACAGTATACATCATCTTCATAGGGCTTTCTGTGGTAAGGTTAGAGAAAGATACAAATGTACCATCTCTTTTGAATATATGACTATCTAACTTTGATTATTTTGTTTATATATTTAAAGACTTTGCATCATGAGATTTATTAATCTTTTACGTATTCTAGCTGTTACAGGTGTTCAACAAAAAATTGGATGGCACATGTTCACAGAGAAGATGAACTATTAATGTACTATTGGCTTCTGGATATATAACCTAAACGCAATCATTATGAGAATTGAATGAATGGTTCAAATAATGAAATTGAAAATAAATTAATTATATTGAATTTTTTTTCTATTTTCAATCAAAACAGTGAGATATTAGATTAGACAAATTTTAATAACAGTCTCATTCTTTTTTTATGATCTGAAAGTTGGTGTCAATCAGGAACTGTATTTGACACATCTACAACGTCATTAGTAATGATATCGAAATTGAAGAATTCATAAATGCTTGAAGAAATAAGTTGCACCTGAATTAAAGCCTGTATTGTCTGAAATTATTATCACAATTTTCTCCTATGGCATTTGTGATATATCTGTAGCTCGTAGTTCCAGAAAAAAACTATTGATATTTCCAACGCATCCAGTTGTCTTGTGTCATATACATCTAAACATCTAGTTGTGAACAACCATATTTGAGAGAGGATGACAAGAAAAAATTAAATTATTGTCACAGTTAATGATGCCAAAATTTTCGTCAATTATCCTGATAGTAGTCTATGAAATGCATAGCTGTTTTTTTTAAAACACTTGATGAAACAGCAGGCATTATTATCGTGTCGTATTCCTAATAATGATTGTTCTGTCGTGAATATTATCAAATGCCATCCTAGATTCCTTTCAGGAAGATCGCACAACAAGGCGCCATGTTTCTGGTTTGATATTATTAAAATGAGCCAAGTGTACTGTCAGATACCTCCCAATTGGAATCTTCATAAATTTTATTGATATCGGCTTCTGTTTTATTCCTCGTTTCTGGCACCAGAATCCAGACACAGAGAGCAGAGAAGAATAGACAAGCAGCAAAAAAATATCCATACAGGAACCCTATTTTAGATGTTACTACAGGCGTTACCAACGAAATAATGAAGTTGAAAATCCAATTAAATGAAGTGCAAATTGCCATAGAAGTTGCCCTTGTTTTCATTGGAAAAAGTTCTGAAACTAATACAAATGTCACTGGTCCTAATGTAGTAGCGAACATGAAGATGTATATACATGTTGTAATAATCATGATATACTCCGAACCATGTGACTGCAAAGCAAAACTTCCGACACTGGCGTATATAACCATACAACAAAACATCCCAAGGGACCCAAATAATAAACAGGCTTTTCTGCCAAGTGCTTCAACGAGATATATTCCAGCAAAGGTTGCTGAAAAATTAACAGATGACAAAGCGATTGGCGTTATGTAGGGATCGAGGTGAGCTTTCTCAAAAATTGTAGTACCATAATAAAAAAAATAATTGACACCAGATAGTTGTTGAAATGTCATGACTAGAACTCCAATCAATAATCTTAAACCTAGTTTTGGTTTTCCTGTGATAAACTCGAAAATTTCTCGTGTACGTCCCATTTTAATCATAGTCTGCTTCTCTCTCATAGCCTGTTCAATAAAGGTATACGTCTCTGGATCCTCCTCAGTCACGCCATTCATGCATGCAAATGACTTTTTGGCTTGGATTAAGTTGTTCTTTTTGATCATAAGATATTGTGCAGATTCCGGTGTAAACGAAATACCCATTACGATTATTAATGACCAGATAAATCCCAAAAAAACAGGTATTTGCCATTGGAGGTTATTGTTTGGGTCATCAATAAAACTTTTGTTGCAGGCAAAATTTATAATGTTACCGGCTAAAATTCCTAATGTGACCATTAGCTGATACAATACAACCATTGATCCACGTATACTTGTAGGCGCACTCTCAGATATGAACATTGGAACCAAGACAGCAGTAGAACCGACAGCCAGCCCTGTTGTAATCCGACCAACAAAAAACTGATGCCAGCTTCGAATTTGAACCAATTGCAATAATAGACCAGCCCAGTAAACTAAGATCGCAATGATGATGCCTATTTTTCTACCACTAACATCACCTAATTTTGCCAGTGTAAGACCACCCACAGCACAACCAATGTTAAAGATAGAAACGATTAGCCCTACCACTAAATCGGGGAATTTTTTGGTGCCAGTTACTGGATCTGTCAAAATACCAAAATTTGATTGAAAACTGGACATGTTTGTGATGCCCCCTATTGTCCCAACATCCCACCCAAAAATGAACCCTCCAAATGAGATACAAACACATAAAGAAATGGGTTTGACTATATTTGATGCTCCTTTTACCTTCTGTGAGGGATTGTCATCGATATATTCTGGCAAAGCTTTACTACCGTCATCCGATTTTATTGAAACGTCATCTTTAATATTCACAGTTGAGTTCATCGTTTGATACTCAACGGACATGGCTGAAGTTTTGTTCGTTTGCACTTTTTTTTTGCCAGTAGTAGAAACGGTTTTTGATTTGGAAATTCAAAGTTGATTATTCGATGAATCAAAATGTATGTCCATTGAATAAGTTATCTCCCTTTTTATATGGACATCTGTATTCAGTTTCTCGATTTATTATCGAAACCTATCTATTAAACTAAATGATCAATCATTTCTCTTAAACCAGGGATGTCATAGACAAAAAAGCGACCACTATGTAACAAATAGAAGATTCAAATCCAAAACCCCATCTTTTCTGGAATGTTTCTTCTCTCGAAGGATTTTCTATTACCATTGATACAAAGAAGCTTAGTGGTTGTTTCTCCATTGGTGGTTCAATAATTTTCTGACGCTTTACATGCGATAAAAATGTGACGCCATTCTATTCCACAAACAATATCTAGAAATTCAATGAGTGGAAATTCATGTAAAGCTGAGTTATCTCTAATTGACCATGGTATTGCAGCGATAAAATCAGATTCGACGTTTATATGTTTTGTTATTGGTCTTGTTTAACCCATAGGCAATTTCTGATTTTGGATGGTCATTTTCAGTTAATTAAGTCAATGTTATCTGGAATATTAACAGAGCCGTATTGTACTGTTTGTCATTCAAGCTGGTAATTGTGTTCATTATCTTTTTTTGGCTTTTGTTTTTACGATGGTTGTGAGTGGTTCAAGTGAATAACATCAATCAAATACAACATAGACCCAATAGTCTACTATATCAAATTGTGTGCTAGTTCGCATACTATATAAAGATGTAAAATCTCCAATTGTAGCGGCATTTTGCATGTAATAAAGCATATTTCAATAATCTTTAGACATGTTAACAGATGATCTGCTTTGTGTGCACGTGATCCTTATGTTCATAGCCGAATATATGCTTTTGGGAGGATATAAAGAAACATGGAAGAATATCAAAAGGCATAAAGTTCTGTATTATCATGGTAACAGTCCCTAACCATGGATGAAGCCAATAACCAAGATCAATCGCAAAAGAGGTATCTAACTCAGAGGAGAACAGTAGATGTGAGTTCACCTTATGAAAAGTTGTATTATTATAGAAAGCATGGTTTACCACTACCGACAATCCAACCGGAGACGACCTTCACTTCAGATGTAATGCCTCCTGCAGCATATCGCTATACAGATAGAGTAATAAATATCCCGAATAAATTTACACATCTTAGTTCAAACAAGGTGAAACATGTTATACCAGCTTTAAAATGGACACCTGAGGGAAGGAGGTTGGTTGTGGCTACATATAGTGGTGAATTTTCTCTCTGGAATGGATCATCTTTCAATTTTGAGAGTATTATGCAAGCACATGACTCAGCAGTAACAAGCATGGAATATTCGCATGCTGGTGATTGGCTAATCAGCGGTGATTCGGATGGTACAATCAAGATTTGGCAACCAAATTTCAATATGGTCAAGGAGCTAGATCAAGCACATACCGAATGTATTAGAGATATAGCATTTAGTAGTAATGATTCGAAATTTGTGACCTGCTCTGATGATAATATCTTAAAGATTTGGAATTTCAGCAACGGTCAACAAGAAAGGGTCCTTTCCGGCCATCATTGGGACGTTAAAAGTTGTGATTGGCACCCGGAAATGGGTCTCATTGCATCAGCGTCAAAAGATAATTTAGTGAAACTATGGGATCCCAGATCAGGACAATGTATCTCAACAATATTGAAATTCAAGCACACAGTTCTAAAAACCAAATTTCAGCCAACAAGAGGTAACTTATTGGCTGCAATTTCAAAAGATAAATCCTGCAGAGTTTTTGATATGAGATATAGTCTTAAAGAGCTCATGGTTGTACGAGATGAGGTTGATTACATGACATTACTTTGGAATCCAATAAATGAATCTATGTTTACTGTAGCAAACTATGATGGATCATTGAAGACATTTGATTTATTGCAAGACCTGACTGCACCAACCCATACAATACCATATGCTCATGATAAATGTATAACATCGTTATCGTACAACCCTGTTGGCCACATTTTAGCAAGTGCATCAAAAGATAGAACAATCAGGTTCTGGACAAGAGCGAGACCTGTTGATCCTAACGCGTTTGATGATCCAACGTACAATAACAAGAAAGTCAATGCATGGTATTTTGGTATCAATAATGGTATAAACGCAATACGCGAGAAGAGCGAAAATGGTGCAGCGCCACCTTCGAATACTGAAATGAACGGTAGTGGATCTACCTCAAATTGGTCTATAGGTGGTACTAATGGTGTTTCTTCATTGCCTGGTTTAGAATCAACCACTAAAACAACAAGTTTACCGGGTCTCAGCATATAATCATATAGGACACTTTTAATTATCTGAACAAGAGAAAAAATCTTAAAATAAAATTAAATATATCTATAGAACTGTATCCATATAACGCTTAATAGCATCTATACTCTATAATATCAAAAAAAAGTGAAAACCAAAGAACCTAAATTTTTCATAAATCATTAAATGTTATTTTTTTTTTTGTTTGTTTTGAAGTTGTGTTTTATTGCTTACCCAAATTTGTTGTCAAAATATCTTGTAACTCCACAAAGTAATCTTCACTGAGAATTGAACTCAAAGAAGACATATAATCCGTTAAACCGGAATCTTGCTTCGACTGTTTCAAACTCTGTTCCTTAAAAAAGCTCTTGACCCTCTCAATATATGATGAGCCAAATAGTCTAGCATAATGTTCGACAAAATTTTCGACTAAACTTTTCATTGCCAGAACTTTCTCCGGACAGTTATCTGGTAAGTGCATGTCATTTATATCGCACGTTGGAACTAAACCTGAATTAACAATATTATATGCGAACAGGCCATTCAAACCTTTGTTCCCAAACGTTTCGATTAGCGACAAAAATTCCTTTCTGGAGAAGGGTGTGAATTGAGAGCAATAGTTTTTTAATCTCCGGCCGAAATCACTAATGGCATAGTCATATGGTTTGTCGAAGTAATCCTCGTTAAAAGTTTTATTGTGAACATTAAACCTGACGAAGTTCATATTATCACATGTTATTTGAAGTACAATAGGTATAATGGAGAAATTCGAAAACGGGTTTGTATTATATGAAGAAATTTCATCAAATACAAACTTTCTTCGTTTGATTTTTGAGTTTGTTGCATCGAATATAGCTACATCGCATACATCTGAATCCAGCTCTTTGATCAATTTTTCTAGCGTTATCTTTGCGTATTTCTCTTTTTTCTCACTGTTTTTAGGACTAAAAAGATCATCTGTTGAGTTGTTAGCCAACTGCATTGAACGCATGCCTAGATTTTGATAACTCATCTTCCTCCTGACCTTCCCTGCATTGAATGACTCACAACGTAAAGAATGTGTAGCCGGATTATTTTGTAAGAACTGTATTAGCTGGGATGAAATCGTCGACTTACCAACTGCCGGTAATCCAACCAACACAAACACAAATTTATGATCTTTGACACCAGCACCATGAACTCGTCTTTTGAAGTCACGAGTTGATCCAAAGCTTAGAGGGGAAGGAGATGGTGAGCCCAAACGCGGAATATCTGACAGTCCCTCCGTCGAGAGATTATTCAGTAAAAGCCCGTGTGGCACAGGTATTTCAACCTCACCTAACTCGTCTATTTCATCGTTGGCATAATAGTAACTGGATCTTCTCTGTAATAAATTTGAATAAGCCTTTTTGTTCAAAGAGAACAAAGAGTTTTCGGATGTAGGATTCGATTTTAGTGATCCGTTCAACGAGGCGCCGCTCATACCGAAACACCTTGTCCACAGGTATTCAGTAACACAACCGCTATACTACTAAACAACTCTTGATCCTTTCTAAAGGAGTCCTTAATAAAAAGCTTTCAGTAAAGGACTGAGGTTAGCTTAATAATCCTGTAAAATGGGCTTTTTGACACCTGAATTGATATATATCTCAATTGGAAACTAGTCAGAGGTCTATGTATAAATGGTGTCGCACGCGTTTTCTGACGTACACAATATTTTCCCCCTCCTCGCAGGTGGATTAAAACTTTTCATTTCTTTTCTGACATTTTTGTCCCACCATATGTACCTATATCGAGAAATCAGTATGGGCCAAATTCAAGAGAAAAATTCAATCGGAACGAAAAAGAAAAATTGTGCGTTTTGTCATCAGATGATGAAGACGATCTCAGAGCGACAGATCGGTGACTTATGGATCGGCTGTGGCCTCCCCAGCAGTATCTTTTATCTTTGCCAATGTATCCCGCACTTGGGTACATGTTTGATTTATGTCCTGAATCTCCTTCTTTTTAAATTCCAATTGTTCTTCTAGGAGCATTATAAGGGATTCTCTTGATTGATGGGGTCTGTACTCATTCAACAAATGATGCGTGTTGACAAGAATGGTTCTGATATTTTCCACTTTCTGTTGATAGAGTTCTGGGTTTATACTAAGTACACCGACAAGTTCCAGATAGTTTAGCAGCAATGACTTTAGAAGTTTTTTCAGCTCCTGAATTTTGTATTGATAATTTGTAGTTGTTGTAGTAGAGGACGGGTCTTGCTTTTTATATAGTTGTGTTAGACCCATGGTTTCTAAATCAGGCAAGCGGTCTTTGACCTGCCATACGCTTCCAAATGCTCTATACTGCGAATCGGCAGGCATTGGAGGTGGGATCAAATAATCTAGCGCACATTTTATTTCATCATTCTCATCATCATGTTTGGATTTCTTATATTCAGGCAACTTCTTAATGTTCTCATCTGTAAAGAACTTTATGTAAGGAGGTGCAGCAGGATATAAAGAGCTGATTTCATTTGCTTCCCCGTTTGACATATTTGAAAGTGTTGGTTCTATAGGAGAGGTATCTAGTTCTATTTCCCAAATGTGTTTTGCCGCCTTCGTTATTGCTTAACTCTTAATTGTTCATTCAAAAGGTCACTTCTGAGGGTAGAGTGAATATTGTATATCATCACGTACGTGACCTTGTGGTTTTACAATGAGGGTTGAACAGAAGTACAAGGTACCTATGAAGATTTAAAGGTGTTCAACGGTTTAGCCAGTGTGATCTAAAGAGATATTTGGAAGCCATGAATGAGGGTGATAGAATGGAAATAGATCCAGAAGAGCCAGGGCAAGAGGGTGCTGTTGGAGGCGATATTTCGGAAGAAACAGAAGAACCTCAGAAGGAACAGAAGCCTAAGAAATTCGAGATCAAGAAATGGACCGCTGTAGCGTTCTGGTCTTGGGATATAGCTGTTGATAATTGTGCTATTTGCAGGAATCATATCATGGAACCATGTATCACATGCCAGCCTTTGGCAATGACTGATACTGATACTGAATGTGTTGCGGCGTGGGGTGTTTGTAACCACGCATTTCATTTGCATTGTATTAATAAGTGGCTTAAGACAAGGGATGTATGTCCACTAGATAACCAACCTTGGAAGTTGGCAAGAGTTGGGAGGTAAAGGCATATATACAGGAGAAAAGATGTACTTTACAATATATATGTATATATGCAAAAGGTCGATGATGCAGGATTACTGAATGTCTAGATTAGTTATAATAATTCGAATTTCTATAGAAAGTACCCCAAATACACCATTCAAAACAGTGGGAGCCGAAACTCTGATAAAAGTTGTTCCAGTCTGTTTTGTCGTTATGATAATACTCTAAGAAAAAAACATATTGCCACTTTCTCGAAGGAGATCCTCCGTTGAATGGTCTCGTATTAATGGAGCACATGTTCACTGAATACTCTTTCAAAACTGTAAGAACATCAACAAGTGCCCCAGAATCGTCTTGTTTTATTGTGAATGTCATCAATTCTACCTTGACAGTTTCAGTATCTGGAGTCCGCGGTAAGTCATCCTCTCTCCTTTTGAAAACAAGAAATCTTGTAGTATTCCCAAGCTTGTCATTTATTCTTTTCTGTAATACTTCAACTTTGTATAACTTTGCGGCAACTTCGCTCCCTATCGCCAACCTGAGAACTGATTCTTTTTCTTCATTTGTTTCACTAGAAATAATTCTCGCCACTGCATCAGAGGTTGAACTTGTGTCGTGCTCTTCAAATGTTGTATTTGGATATTTGTTTCTCAACGTGCTCAAATATTCGCTTACCTGGCCCCAAACTTGTGGGTGTGAATATATTTTGACAGTCTTGTATTCCCCCAGTTGTAAAATATTGATAGGTGTTTTGGAGATCAAGCAATGTTCAATTGAAACATATTGTTCGGCAATTATTTCCAGCTGTGGTATTACTCTGTTGTTTGAGATGCTACACTGTAAACTTTTTACCATTCTATCCCGTAGTAGATCATAGGAGAATACCACCTGTCCATTTGTCGAATTCTCTAACGGGATTACCGCATAATGTACAGATCGATCATTCTCCAGCTCGGAGAGGCATTCAGGAATTGTCTTGGTTGGTGAAAGATGATACGATATGTCCTCACCAAACTCTTGTAAAGCTGCTTGATGGGAATAGGTACCACAGGGTCCTAAATATAAAACCTTTTTCGTTTCTGGGGTCATTATGGTGATTGACTCTTCATATAGTTGTTCCTTTCATCTTTCGATTTTGATCATCACTTTGTCCAGATGTATTGATCAAACAAGAGATAATAACATGGTAGAAAAAAAATATTGAAAAACGAAATTGAAAAAGGAATATTCTAAAAGCATATGTAATTTTGCTCAATGGATTAGCTCTGATAATCCAATTGTGGATGCGATAGTATTAAGTCGTATATACAGGATTCTTTCTTAATTCTCCATTGACTGTGCTAAGGATATTAATGACTCAACTTTGAAATCTGGAGATCCTCCAGTGAAGTCTCGAAGCAACTGTACTCTTTGTCTTGCCACTGGTGTTATTTCTCCCATTGCTCCATAAAATCTCTGAACATTTAATAATAATAATTGAGCATCTTGCAACGAAATATTAGTGTCTGGTTCGACTTGGCCATTCATAAAAACACTCTTTTTCTCCTGCGCCAATTCTGAATGAAATTGGAATATCGTATGAGGTTTAGCGTACTCATTGTGCAGCTTGTATTCAGCCAAGGACGTCATGATACAGTGGGTAGTATGTGGTCCAACGAATTGCCATTGAATATAATGCAGTTCAATACCTTGTTCATTTTCTGCTTTCGATTGCTCCTCACCTTCAACATTCCTTGGTAATGGAAGGACAAACACAGGGTTATTTTTAGCATTGGTGATCATTTTATTGAAGATATCAACAGGTACAACAGCACAAAGTGCATTTTCCTTGTTCATCCATTTAGCTCTCCATAGAAACTCCACTTCTTGTTTTGAAAGATCTTTGATCTTGTCAAGTTTCAAAAAAGAATCAAAAGTCTTGAAAGGAGCAACAGGATGTGAAGGGTCTATCGGGCCCTTCGATTTGGTCAGTCCAGCGTTGTTTTGAGACATTTTCATAGACTGCTCGTAATCTTCCAGTTCTTTTAAAGGATCAATCTTATTGAATTCCTTCTTTCTATATTCTATTGATTCCTTGGATTTTTCAAGTAATTCTTCTATACTCTTGTATCCTTCCTCTCTTGCTTTTTCAAGTAATTTATTGCGATACTCTTCACTAATTGAATTAATGGAGTAACTCTTTTTCAAAAGTTTATTGAAATGAGAAAAAGTTCTAGTAACGGTAATTCTACTACTCAGAGTTCTGCGAGTATCTAATGAATACAATGATCTTGAAATGCCCCTAACTAAAGAACTCATCCAAATGTTAAAATTCTAGTGGTCAATGTTGTATCCTGAACAACTAACATGTCTATTGTGGTTTAATTTCAACTATTAGTATAACATCAACTATATAGAATCTTATCCGGGTAATGATTAACATCCGCATAATTCAAATTTGCGTTTATTGATTGAATTTGCGTTTCAAAGTTTAAAAGTCCTATCACATAAAAGTATAATGATCTCTGCTAGGCAAATCATTGATCTGTTCATAGTGTTTTTTTCTAATTGATGGCGTAATTCTAGCTTCGATCATTAATAAAGGTTACAGCTTTTCAGGTAGGTGTTTGTTAGATTTTGAGAAGGGCCCATTGAGTATTGAGAACGGTGAAAGTGTGCAAAAATAGCACTATAATTGAGATATGGATGATAAGACATTGAATGAAAATGATGATCTATTATTGCGGTTAATGGATCGTTATAAACCACATCTGAAGCCGTACGCATTCAGATTGCAGACGTGGGAGCAAGTTTTGGAGAATTATAATGCACAAACAGGAAGCAAGTATAGACAGATCAGAACCTTGAAAAAAAAATTCGAGAAATTACGAGATCAATATGAAGATAACGAAAGTAAGTTGGAAATAGGGAATATAGAGCTGCTACGGAAGCTTATACAGGAATCAAAGCAGCAAAATATGACTAAACACAACGCTACTACAAAAAGTCACCCACAATTGAGGAAAATGCATACAACAAATGAAGAAGACCTGACGGCGGGAGCCATACGCAATTTCAAGATACGACGGGAAAATGCTGACATCGATGAAAATAATCAAAGAACACAAAGTTCAACCAATCATCTGTCCTCGTCGGAGTTAAAGAGTTGTGGACTTGGTCAACCTCCTCCATTAGATTCCATAACAATTGGATTTCCTCATTGTAATTCGCAATCGCATAATGATTTGGATGGGCAAACTAACTCCTCACCTTCACATATTTCTGTGGGATCCAATCCTTTTGATCCAAGTATAAATTTGGGGCAGACCCGAAATGCATTTAGTGCTGATAAGACTAAACTAATGCCTTCAGCAAATGGATCACCTATTGATGAACAATTAAATGCGCAGATAAATTCAAGGATTATTACAAATCTTATTTCACATATAACTACCCAACAAAATATTAAAAAGTCTACAGGCTCCAATAGATCCTCGCCATTGTCCCTTCCTCACCATTCAAGCAATTTATCTATAGAAAACTTATACAGCGAGCTTCAACATATTCGTCGATCGCAAGAAGAGTTTCAGAATGAGATCATCTATAGATTGGATATTATCTCGGCAGGACTAGCGGAAAACATTAATTTACTTGGAAAACAAGGACAAGGCCGTTATGGCGTTACAACCAAATCACCTGAGGATCGAAGCCAGGGAGCCTCAGATGACGATGAGCACCTAAAGGAACTTGCATAGTACTGAGCTGCTATATATGTAGAGATTTCTCCTTATGATTGGCATCTCAGCTCTATCAATTTATCCCATCCCTCAGAGTCGCACCACCTATTTTTGCCTTTGCTCATCAACGCTTTTATCGTTGCTCGGGATTTGTATTTCCAATCTTTGCAGACTAAAGAACCTGGGCCAAACTTCCCCTCCATCTCACCAAGTGACTCATAAGCTGCGACTAAATCATCACAAGAGCTGACAGTTTCGTTCCAAACTTTTTCATCTATATCTAAATCTGGATTATGTGCGACGGCCCTGTAAGCCTTCTCATGACAGTCCAATGCTGCCCAAGGTCTTTTCCTCCATAGTTCAACTTTAGCTACTATTCTCCAGCATCTTGCATTATTCGTAATAACAGAAGGTAATGTGATACATATGAACTCAATACATGATTTTTGGAAATGATTCAATTGATTTTCTTCAAAGGAATAATTGGTTGAAAGTAGAATTTCAACTAATTTCTCAACAATGTCGATATCAATTGATCCTTCACCAGACTGATCTCTTCTTATATCAACCAATTTTCTGGATGCTAAAAGGACTTCATTCCACTCATTGAGTTTAAAAGCAACTAACATATAATTCTCCCAAATTCTCCAATTCTTTTGAGCATCAGAAGAAACTGCTTTCTTTAAACAGCTGAATGCCTCTTTCAGCTTACCCAGCTGAACATAAGCAGCACTCAAATTGGACCAAGACAGAGCATGTGTGGGGTCAAGTGATACACATCTTGTAAAAGCTTCGGCTGCAAGATTCATTTTATTGCATTCCAATCCAACACAACCGTAGAAGTACCAAGTATCGAAGCTCAAAGGAAACTGTCTTAATGAGTCATTTAGGTGTTCTAATGTTTCATCATAGTTTCTTGACAGCCCTGATGATGCAGGAGGGTTATAGCAATATCTGGCAAGAGAATTTTTCGCCCTAACATACTTGCCAATTCGCCAACTTCTTTTCCAAAGCTCAGGATCTTGTCTGATGTCACCTAAAATGGATAATGCCCTTGCATCATCTGGGTTCTTTTCGATTCTTTTGATCAACACATTTTCGGCCTGTTTTTCTTCCCCCACTGCTGCATAACATAAGGCTACTTCGCATGACATCTGTAGTCTCTCGTATATTTCTACCGCTGATCTTAAAACCCCTAAAGACATGTATTTCTCTGCCAAAGCAGCATCTAATTCCCATCGTGGAATGAAAGGAATTTGGTGTATATAACTCAATCTCTCGTGAGTATCCATATTCTCCTCCGGTAGTAGCTTTGTTTGTATTTTCAATCCCAACTCTTCAACAAGTGATTGCATTTGGAGTAAACCCCTTTCGATCGTCTTTGCTTTTGTAGTTTCTATTATGGATCTTTCCCATAACGCCCGTGAAAAAATGGTCCAGTTCTTTCTACCATCTTGGTATATTATTCTTGATATCAATGCGCGAAGTTCTTCTTCAACTAAAGGATCTTTTGCAGGACTAGTTTGTCTAATAACATAAAGTCTTAATAGTAATTGAATATCATCATAATCAGTTAATTGTGGTTGTGAGTTCGGATCTAGTGCCAGCAATCCTTTTGGGAGATCTTCTTGGCGTAATGCTAGTGGCAGCAATCGGTCGTCTTGAATTCCAGACTCTACATCTAACTTTTGTTTTTTTACTATTTGTTCATCCAATGGTTCATTCGCAATGCTTTCGAAATGGGGCTTTTCTAATAAAACTTCGGATTCCAAATTGAACTCCTCAGGAGAGTCGCTGCTTGACATCGTTTTTTCACGCTTAAGAAGGTCCTCTGATGATTTTGCTAATATAATTAATCCAGAATGCGCTTGTCTTTGAAACTTAGTTCTTGTGGCACGAGCACCAGTTAGAACGAATTCAAAGTTTCTCAGCTTTTTCACTTTTATCAGCGTATCTTGGCAGAGATGTTCAGTATTAATGGCCAATGAGCATTTAATATTCTCCAAATAAAATATCGTATACAAACGCAATATTAAATCTTCTGATGCTTTGTCACGTAAATTCTTGGTAATAGCCTTTGCCAGATCAATTGAACTAAATATTGAAGCGACAATCGTTGGGATAATACCCGAAGGTTCACTTAAAAGTGATAGATGCACTAGAAATGCTCTTCCAAGCCACCAATGCGCTGCAGCGGCAAAACTACTAGATGTCATTGAAAAAATATCTGGCAAGGCTACATCATCTTCAATAGTGGTACCAAGAATTTTCTGGTTAGTGATATTCTCGAGTAGCAATATCGAAAGAATTAAAGATAATGGATCTTCAATTAGGTCATAAGGCTGTTGTCCTCCGGATGCTAGACAAGAGATTAGGGTTCTGTTAATAATTTCTCTATTTTTGTCTTCATCTCCAATAAGGGCTTGCAAACAGCTCGTGTAAGGCAAAGGACCAGTATAGTTGCTCTGGAGAAAAGACTGTAATAAACCAATTGCCAACAATAATTGGTATTCATCATCTTTTGGCAAACTTTTGTCGATTAATATTCTAAGGCTTTCTAGTATACTTCCGTTTTCAACATCTACATTCAAATCGAATGGTGCAGATAGATTTTGGAATGATTCCTCAAATACCAAATTTGGCTTTCCTGCCAAAATATATCTAGCCAACCTGAGGTATTGGGCCTCGCAGCTCTTAAAAGAATCTCCTTCGAGCTCCTTAGCATCAGAAGCCAATAAAAGATGACTATTCAAAAGTTCAGACATGGCACGATCTCGAATTATAGGAGGGCTTCAATATCTTTATACTCTCAATAACCGCTCTAACTCTTTCATATTAAGAGTTCGATGAGCTTGAAATAACCAAAATTTTTCGGGTCACTGTATACGCCCACTAACGCGTGCTCTGTGTTTAATCGCGTAAAAAAAAGGATATACAAGTATTGGTAAAACAGGATTGTATCGTAGTTGAAAGAATATTCCAAGACAGAGGTTTATAATACCATTGAGGTTATGGCAAGTATGTACTCATTTAGTTACTTCGTGACGGTATAATTTCGGTTCGTTTGTATTTACTAACTTATCATATAGCGTACCAACCATATAAAGAGTACTCATCAGTGGGTGGCGGTGGGTTTGAGAACACAGATTCTAGGCCTCAGACCAATGAATCCAATAACTCAAACCGTTCGAGCACACTCACACCAGTAACAATAAAACAGGTTTTGGAATCTCGTCAAGAAGTTCAAGATGGCCCTTACGTAGTTCATTCTCAGGAATTGCATCACATTTGCTTTGTCGGTGTTGTAAGAAACATTGTTGATCACACATCAAACATTTTGGTAACAATAGAAGATGGTACCGGCCAGATTGATGTCAGGAAATGGAGCCAAGATACGAGAGATTTGGCTACAAGTCAAGACGAGAATGTGAATAAAGAATATAATTCACAGGTTGCTCAACAGTATCATATAGGCACATACGTAAAGGTATTTGGTGCGCTTAAGGATTTCACAGGTAAAAAAAATATACAATATGCAGTTATCAAGCCGATTGAATCTTTTAATGATGTATTGGCACATCACTTGGAAGTGATCAAATGTTTTGCAATCGCATCTGGAAGATTCAAACAATCTCACGAAACAAAATTGACAGATAGTGGTGCACAGTCACTCTTCGTCAGTGAAACCGATTCGTCTGATAATATAGCACAGACAGTACTCAGATTTTGCAGAGAGCAGTGTGAAGGAAAGGATGCTAACTCATTTGCTGTCCCTATTCAACTAATATCTCAAACTTTAAACATTGATGAGGCCACAGCCAAGGATTGCTGTACAAAACTAACTGAACAAGGGTATATATACCCAACTTTGGACGAAGATCTTTATTTCGCAATATAGTCTTTACGTAAATATTTTTCAAATACGTTATTTTTTTAAAACGGCTGCTAAGGTGTCAATTCTTCTCAATTCGGGAAAGCTGACACAAATACAAAAGTAAACTAGTTCAATGAAAGATTAGGTGCTTTAAAAAAGCTAATCAAACGACATATATAATTTACTCAGTGTTGAAAAAATTAAGATGGTTTGGCTTTCCAAAAGATTTGTAAGTTTGAACCCATTGATAGTATTTTTTGCTGTTCATGTTTGTGGTTTAATAGAATCAATTGAAATCGATGGCAAACAGTTTGTGAATTCCAGAACCAAAGAGCCATTTTACATAAAAGGAGTTGATTATCAACCTGGTGACTCATCAAATGTGAATTATGAATCTGATCCACTTACAGATCCTGACATTTGTGCTCGTGACATTTTATTGTTTCAGGAGTTGGGTATTAACACAATAAGGATATATTCTGTCAATCCGGATCTGAATCATGATAAGTGCATGTCCATGTTGGCATCAGCTGGCCTATATTTAATTTTGGATGTCAATTCACCACTGCCAAATCAACACTTGAATAGATATGAGCCTTGGACAAGTTATAATTCACATTATCTTGAACACGTTTTCAAAGTTGTTGAACAGTTCTCTCATTATAATAACACACTAGGTTTTTTTGCAGGCAATGAAGTGGTTAATGATAAAAGATCTGCTCAGCACTCGCCTCCGTATATTAAGGCTTTAGTGAGGGACATAAAATCCTATTTGAAGGAGCATTCGCCAAGAATGGTACCTGTGGGATATTCTGCCGCAGATGATTTAGCTTATAGGGTACCGCTATCATGCTATTTAGAATGTACTGAAGATTCGACAACTGATATGAGCGTGGATTTTTATGGCGTGAATTCCTATCAATGGTGTGGAAAACAAACGTTGGAAACATCTGGTTATGATGTATTGGTAGAAGCATATAAAAATTACACAAAACCGGTATTTTTCTCAGAATTTGGCTGTAATAAGGTGTTGCCAAGAACTTTTGAGGAAATTGAAGCACTCTATTCCAAAGAAATGTATACAACATTTAGTGGAGGCTTAGTTTATGAGTATTCACAAGAAAACAATAATTATGGCTTAGTCGAATTAGATGATAATGGAAACGCATATATTTTGGAAGACTTTCACAGTTTACAGGGTCAATATGAGAAACTAGAATTACCCTCTCGTGCTGAGGTTGAGGGAGCAATAATAGAGGATCCAGCAATTTCAGAAGTAGACAAAGACCATTCACCCTATTGTAAACAGAAATATGAAAATTTGGATATCAAGGCAAGAGTAACAAAAGGTTTGTCCAATAGTTTGGTCAAAGAAGGGGTCTTAGTCAAGAAAGGTGAATTTGTGGAATTGAACGATGAAGATATGTTAACCTCTTTCGAGATATTCGACACTGACGGAAGTGATTGGAAAAATAATAAAAAAATAGAAAAAGTCATTGACATCTCTTATCCGAAATCAAAACATGAGGAACATCAGAACTCCCCTAAAAAAAGCTCTGCGAAGCCATTCAAATTGTCGCTTAAATCTTTACTCCTGAGCTTTTTGCTTAATTTTATATTTAGTTGATTAATAGTCAATATAAAAATGAAAAACTTTTTAATGCATTTAAGTACCCGATTTGGTTCCGTATGAATACAACATGACTCCATCTTTGTCACACACTTCAATTGGAACATTAACATTCAAGACGGGCTTTAAGAGAAGTTCCCAATCATATCTTGATCGAGGAGTACAAAACAACCACTTTCTGAGCATCTGAATCTTCACCGATTTGAATTCCGATAACGACTTCAAAAAGGACCACAGATTTATGTATGGTATATCTCTGAAACATTTTGAATTCTTATAATTATTGAAGATTTCAGGATCAATTCTGCTGATCTCTTCCATAATGGCTGCACTAGTATAGGATTGCCTCTCAAAATATTGTTCTAAACAGTCGCGGAAACATTTTCGGACAGCTGGCTCCCAATAATTTTGGTCCTCGTCCGCTTCAGAAGATGTATTATTCTCATCACAATTCGGTATTAGCGTCTGTTGATCGTCATCAATCCCTATAAGTGTTTTCTCGCAGTAAATTTGAGGAGGTAGTGGAAATACATTTGTAAATGGAACATTAATGATATTAATATTTATATTTTTGCGTGGTAGTCTGTCCCATAGCTGTTTAAAATAATGATAAAAGAAATGAAATGGAGGTATTCTCATCTGTTGAAAATATTCGCTCTGAGACTTTGTAATTAAAGAACGGTCCTTCTTAGCAGCTTTATTAGGCCGTTGTGGCAGGTAATTTAAATTAGACGACAATACAATTGATGACGTTGGAGGAGGTGCCAAGAGCCTTTCATTAACAGGTTCGTCAAAAAGAGTCTCTGTGAATGATGAACAGTCACTATCAAGATTATGATCGGTTCCAGAAGTCCCATTATCATAATAGTAATCGTCATTTACCACCTTTTGATTAATAAAACAGGGACTATTGCAATCTATGGTCAAATCTGTAAGTGAGGTAAAACAATTGCACAGCAGCATATCATACTTGCTTGTAAGGTTCAACATCTTCAAATTTTTTACACATTTGAAATAATCATGGAATAACTTTAGTATTCCACCACCGGGAACAATGGTACATGAATTCAAAGCCAACCCCTGAACCGGAGAATGCAAATCATAGACTCCAGATTCCTCTAATCTTAAGTGAAATGGTATAAATTCCAAAGGTGTGTCTAAGGATTCTGTGTCAATGATTATATTTTGCAAAATTAGTTCATTGAATATTCCAAAACAGCTGAACATATTCGGTCTCAAATGAACAATTTGCTTTCCCTTTTTATCTGTGTTGGCTCTTATTTCTAGACTCCTAAACCTGTTCAAAGTGTGACATTTTCGCTCATAATCAGATATAAATTTCGATGAAATCTCAAAAGTACGAAGATCCTTTGCATTAATTGATTCTTGACCATTGATGATTTTTTTGAAAAAATCTTTGGTGCCATCATTAAAAACTGAGTACCATAAGGGTATCTTGAAATTTGGCTCGACATCTGTCAACCGGACATGGCAAACATTCGGAAGATGATCTATAATCGAGAGCATTAACTCAATGTATGTATAATGACTAAACTCTGATTCCATTTTATTCAATTGTTTACTGCTATCAAAAGTGATGGCGTATCCATTGTCTTGAACTGCAGTCTGATTTAAACCGCTTCGAAGTGAGGTGTTTGATTGTGATCTTGTCAAAGAAGGTGATCTGGAATTAGTAGAGATTGGTCGGATGTTATTATCGAAAGAGTATGAGCCACCAATAAGAGAAGTTTGCCCTTTTTTATTGTGGAACTTTCCATATTTTAGAAGAGCATCTTGGCATTGAGGGTTTCGAAATTCAACTGCTTTAACAAGAAACCTTATATTCAATGATTTTATAGTGTCGTCATGTCTATCCAACAAGGCATTGCTTGTTCGAAATTCAGAATGTATCAAAGCATTGAACTGCAATAATGAAAGTTTGTCACGCAGAACAACATCATGATAAAGGAAATAATTAGATATGATTTCATACAACTGGGAGTTGACCATGCATAAAGAAAGTAATGTAGAAATATCCAAATCTTCAAATACCTGAGCCAAAACCTTTGGGGGGAGATCCAAAAGACTGAGTGACAGTCTATCATTTTCACTAAGTTGTGGTAATTTGTCAATGTGTGTATCATACTGTCCATTTCCACGTTTCTTCGAAGATTCAAAAGAGTGTCTAGAGTGCAAGTTAAAATATTTCGACGACCGAAAGAACTGAAAACGATTCATAGTGCTTATGAGTGGTTTCAACAACTTGAAAAGGCTTTTTTATAGGGCTTCATTGGACACTTCTTTTTGACCCCTAGCGTTTCGTGGATAGTATTATTTCATTAAAAAGATGATGATGAAAAGCAGAGAATATCACTAAATATAACAAATAAGTTATGGAACTCTTATAATGAAAACAAGATTTATAACCTATGAGAGTCCTATTTTATGTAATTATTATATGCACGTAGATGATTATGACTATAAATAAGTGGAAACAATTAATCGACTTTTTTGGGTGAGGAATCAGGTAATGTATGAATAGTCTCATTGTCTAATTTGTTTCTGAGATGAGCAGGAGCATCCTTTGCATGATGCCCAATCACATCTTGTAGGTTTTTAGGTATGTCCTCAAAAGCCAGATCATCAGTTGTTGAGGACACAGATTCACCTTTAGCATTCAGGATATCTTCAATGGTAACTCGATCGTCTCTAAATATTTTTAAATGATCAGCTATCAGATGCCTTGCTTTGCAAGACGGACAGGTAATGAGGACAGTTCCCCCTGTATATGCCTGTTTTGACATGGTGTGAGATGATCTAGTGTTGCATTTTTTACATGTGAACGCTATCATCATCATCGGTTTATCAACTTTGAAAGAACCTAGTTTAATACCATCTAGCTTAACCTTCTCATCCTTGAGGAGCTTGATATGTGTATGGAACGATCTTAATTTGAAACTCCTTGACCATGCAACCGACACGGGTGGTAGTATGCTATAATGTTTATTTGCCAGAAACTTACTGGAATTCTTGATTACAAAGCCTAATCTCGATAGCATTTTGAAATTTAAATCAATTCTTGTAATAGAATACAATCACAACAAGGTATTACCCGTCTAGGCAAAGTAAATATCTTGCTTTATCGTTTTAAATAGATTTCTTGATATTTCACTCGGTAGTAGAAGAGAAAAAAAGCGATGGAGGAACGAGAGACACGTAAAGACCCAGTTAACTAAAGTTCAATAAACAGCCTACAGAGGGGCCTATGATGACTGGTGCGGACAAAAATGTTGAGGATGGACTCATGTCCACTGAAAAAGAGCAAGAAATTGTAGATAGGATTCTCAAGCGAGCAGAATTGGCGCAAATGACACGACAGTTGAAGGTAAACTTAAGTAAGGTCCCAAACCCAGGTGGTTCAGGTGACGGGAAGGGTAAAGATGCCAGGAAGAAAAGGACGAATATAGGTGGAGATAGAGAAATTGAAGAAGCTATTAAAAAGGTTTCACCCAAGAAAAATAAAATTAATAGCAATTCTCTCAATGGTCCAATTAAATCCAATGACGATTCGCGTTTATCACCTATTAAGCCATACAGACGACCACGAACTCCACCACCAGCACCTCCTACTACCTCTTCATCGATGAGAGCCGATGAAACTGGATTATTGAAGCAAGGAGAAGTGCCAACAACCCCAATACCGCAAAAGAATCAGAATATCATGCCGGTTATGATTTCAGGCGTTGCTAACTCCAGAGACAATAACAAACAATCAGATTTTGATAACGATTTAAAAAACAGCCTTATGACCCCAAAACCAGCTGCACAACTTTCAAGAACAGGCTCGGAGAATGATATCGCTGCAGATCTACTTATGTACTTGGCGACAAGTCCCTACACATCTACATCTTCCTTCAAAGTTCCCAAGAACGGAATGAATGATATCTCACGCATACCAAGCACCCCAATGGCTTACAATAATGGTCGTTCCTCAGCTGACGAAGACGATGATCCTATTAGGTTTTCCCATATGAAGCCTGGCATATCCAGTCCCCAGAGTACTTTTAAAGTGCCCATGCATGTCATGCATAATCTCCCATCATCTGCACCACATTCTGAACTACTCATGGACTCTCCTTCCCTCTATATGATAGCTGCATCTTCATCTCCGCCCAAGAGGAGGTTCATGAGTTCAAACCAGAACGAACAAAACCCTACCCCTGTCCCTGCTGGTCTGCTGCCGCACATACCTAGTACCCCTTCAAGAGAATTAAGATCTTCTTCGCATTTACTGAAAACTCCCAATTTTAATATGGGCGATTACGTACATAACCTTTTCAGTCCTTCACCAAGAGGTGCCATCATTGCTAGTGGAGGCAATGCTACACAGAATAACTCTACAACCTCCACTCATCAAGATCTTCGGAGTGCAAACTGAGTAAACTTCCGTAACTACGTTCATAGATACTCAATTACATAACTAAAGCTTGGCATACTCATCACACAATAATATATGTCAGTAGCATGTAGTAACTATCGATAATTCTCATACTGCACGTGCTTATTCTGTCACAAAAAAAATGGGAAATTAAGCGACGAGGAAAATTTTCCAAAGGGGAATTGTGATAGATGATGAGCTGAGATTGATAAATAAAAATAACTAGGAGAATACGTTCAGTTCAATATTGCTGGTAACAATTTAAAATATCAATCTTATACCAGATTATGATCTGTGCTATTTTCAAGTGGTAAATAGGATAGAGAATCGAAATATTAGAAATCCCAAAAAGAGCAGGTATAAAAGACTGTGCAGATTATCTAGCAAAAGACCGTAACTTTAAGCGACTGAACAGGTAATTCAAAGCGGTTTGCGTTTTCACTGATGGTTCATTGATCTTTACCAAATAAATTGTAAGTTAGTCGAGAAAAAAAAATGTCTGACGGATGCTCATCTCACAGCAGATCCTCATCGAATCTTTCCCCAACAGCATCTTTAGGAAGCTCCGTGATGTCTATGAATACAGAGGACCACAACGAATTGTACGACCATAGACAGCATCAAGACACGCTGGCTGTGCCTAATACTGGGACATCTACCAAACGTAACAGTACGGATAATGAGCGTGGTGTCTCGAATGTTGGAGTCAGTAGAGCCGGATCAGTATCATTTACTGATCGAACAAGACATAATATGAGTAGCAACACAGTTCCTGTCGCTAGTAATAGTACAAGGACAAATAGATTGGTACAGAGCATATCTAATCGCAGAATGTCGTTCGATAAAGCAGAACTTGGGACTAAATCAGCATTTAAGGGCAAGAAACATAAGAAAGACTTTAATACAACTAAAATATCACATTCGAGACGTGGCTCAAGAAGTTACTCTGTATCAGAAAACAATTCTGGATCTCCAGCAGCTGGTAAGTCACCTAATCATGGACATGAAGGTGTTAACGCATCAAACCAAAGATCAAGAGCAAACTCTGCTGGTTCTGAAATAACAGATGCAAACAAATTAAGTTTAACACGTACTATTTCTCATATGAATAATGGCAAGCAAAGAAGGGCATCATTTGATTCTGATGATTCACAAGCTTCCAGAGATTCTCTAGAAACAGAGGAGGATGTGTGTTTTCCAATGGAGCCGCAGTATCATATCAGAGTCAATGGAATTCATTTTGGTGAACTTGAGGACTTCGCAAATACAACTAATGAACAAAGAGGACATTATTTGGAATCCTTGAGTAACCAAATTGAATCTGAAAGATCGCCTGGTTTCAAGAATGGGGGTGCATCAAGTTCTACTTCCACTACAATATCGTCGGCCGCTCTTAAGTACACTCCAAAACAAGTCGTTGAAAATACAGAGTTGCAATCAAATAAAACCCCATCAAGCCAATCGGCAGCTAATACACCTGCGGCAGGCATATCTTTTGGTACTAATAAAATTGAACAGGAGGAGGTCCATGATGATTATGAAAAAGAACACTTTGAGAATAGAGGTCAGTATGACAATCAGCAGACATTCCAAACACCAATGGAACCACCATTTTATGTACCTAATAGATTTTCTTTTTTTTCCTCGGAATCTGAAGAGACAGTTCATGCGACTGATATTCCCTCCCTTTTGAAACCAGGTCAACACTTTTCGGAATTATTTAGAGATGGGGAGCCAACGTGGTGGCTGGATTGCTCCTGTCCAACTGATGAAGAAATGAAATGTATTACCAAGGCATTCGGTATCCATCCGTTAACTGCGGAAGATATAAGAATGCAGGAAACTCGTGAAAAGGTTGAACTATTTAAATCATATTATTTTGTTTGTTTTCATACATTCGAAAATGACCATGAGTCTGAGGATTTTTTGGAGCCAATTAATGTTTATATCGTTGTTTTCAGATCAGGTGTCCTCACATTTCATTTCAACCCAATTTCTCATTGTGCAAGCGTCAGAAGACGTGTTCGTCAACTGAGGGATTACGTCAATGTCAGCTCTGATTGGATTTGCTATGCATTGATCGATGATATTACAGATAGTTTCGCTCCAGTTATCCAATCATTGGAATATGAAGCGGATGTTATCGAAGATTCCGTGTTTATGGCACGTGATTTGGATTTTTCTCGTATGTTACAAAGGATTGGTGAAAGTAGACGCAAAACAATGACACTAATGAGGTTATTGAGTGGCAAGGCGGATGTGATAAAGATGTTTGCTAAAAGATGTCAAGATGAGGCCAATGGTATCGGCCCAGCTTTAACATCGCAGATTAATATTGCAAATTTACAATCCGCAGGAATTAATTATTCGGGCGATAAATTGCCACAACAAACTACTCAACCTAGAGGTGACATAGCACTATATTTGGGTGATATCCAAGATCATTTACTTACCATGTACCAAAATTTATTGGCCTATGAAAAAATTTTTTCGAGGTCACATACCAACTATCTAGCCCAACTACAGGTTGAGTCGTTCAATTCGAATAATAAAGTCACTGAAATGCTGGGTAAGGTAACAATGCTTGGAACTATGTTGGTTCCTTTGAATATCATCCCTGGTTTATTCGGTATGAACGTTCGTGTTCCTGGTGGTAACGGTACTAGCTTTGGTTGGTTTTTCGGCATTCTCAGCGTAATGATTTTATTGGCTTTGTCTGCATGGTTCGGTGCTTCATTCTGGATCAAAAGAATTGATCCTCCAACAACCTTGAATGATGCTGCGGAAAGTGGAGCAAAGTCTGTTATCTCTAGCTTTCTACCGAAAAGTTCTAGGAATGGTGGAGAGAGTAAGAAGATTCCCCCAAATAGAGGATTTCATCCATCCCACCACTATCCTAGGTTCCCACAACCTAATCATTCTGTATTAAGTTTGCCAAGCAAGCTTAGCCGATATGATTGAAGAGTAATGGATGCTTTTACGTATCAATTGTATTATTTTTCCCAACTTCATTTCTCATTTTTTTGTATTTTTTCTTAATTGTTTGACATTATCTAGTTAATCCGATAACATAATCTTGGACTTCGATCCGTGTTATACATGCTTATAAAAAGATGTTATTACTATTATACATTTGACTTATTCTTTGTTTTGTGTACTTTTTTTTTAGTCTTGGCGGCTGCATCCTTGATTGGTAGACTTTCCCCATCATTAGTGTCAGTGATAAATCCATTTTCATTCTTGAATACTTCCTTTCTCCACTCTTTAAGTCTTCTAGCTTTGGTGACTTTTCTTTTGTCTTTCATTCTCAATTCTTTAGGTCTGTAAGGAGCGAATTTCTTTAGCCCGATAAACTGGTTTAGTTGGGTATCATCTGCCGCAAATATTTCTCTTGTTGTGAGACCAAAACTCTCAGGTGACACTTCACGGTATCTAAATTTCAAATCTTGTTCCTCTTTAGTACGAGCTCTGGATTGCCTTTCGTCCTTTTCTTTCTCGACTTCTTCAATGATTGAAAGTTTATTCTTCTCAACAGCATTCTCCACCAACTCCTTCAAGTTTTTTTTGTCTTTTTTCTTGGAAAACTTTTCTTTCTTCTTTTCCTTCCTTGATTTGTGCTCATTTACTTCCTTCGATTCTGATGATTCGTCCTCTAATTCTTCGCCTTGATCCTCATCCTCTTTGTCCGAATTATGTTGGTCATAAAAATCAGCCATTATCTCATCTTCATCATCCCAAGTGGGTTTTCCCTTTTGTTTGTAAAATTCTTCATCAAACAACCCACTCAACACCTCATCCCAATCATCCTCTTTATATTCGTTATTCAATAACGTGTTTGTTATTTTTTGAACAGTCGATTCATCAATATCTGCACCGTATTCCTTCTTTAATTGCTCCAAAACATCAGTTAACTTATGAATCTTCTCAGTCTTCTTTTTCTTTATCAACTTCTCTTTTTCTTCTTTCTTCTTCATGTTCTCTTCTTTCAGTTCCTCTCTCTTCTTTCTACGTGAGTTTGTCTCAGATCTTCTCAAGGTAGCTTGATTACGGGCATAAGAAACAATTTCTGCCGAATTTGGATCTTCATAACGAAAGTTGTACGCATTTTCAAACTGCTCAACAGCATCATCGAACTCGTCGTCATCTTCTTCCATGTTAACACCATGATCTAATGATATAACCTTATCGCCTTTTTTTGGTATCCAGGCTTGATTGCTAACGAATTCTTCCAAAAACTTTTCTTCATTCTGATTTGGATCAGGTAGAGTTCGTGATGGCTTATCATCTTTTGTTGGTTTCTCCTTTTTCTTCAAGAAGTTATTTTCATCGTCACCCTCGTCACTTCCTGTGCCCTCGGTAAAAGCATTATTGATTTCATCTAGCAACTTGGATTTTTCTTCCTTCTGTTGTTCGACATATGATTGTTTACCATCAATAGTTCCTTCCTCTTCCTCATCATCAGCAAAGGTATTCCCAGCCAGTATATTCATTCTATGATAATCCTTCAAATAAATTGGCTTATGTTTCTCATTGTCATTTGATACACTAACAGATTTCTCTGGATCATCAAAGAACTTAACCTGAGGGTTGAACAAAACTTCTTTATCATTTGTTTTGATAGCTTGTAGAACCTTTTGAATTCCATCCTCTACTTCTTCAGTGATTAATTCACCATAATCGTCCTCTTCTTCACTTGAAGATTCTTCCTCGTCAACATCGGACTCCTCATCTGGTGATATATTTGAAACTGACGCTGGTTTTACATCTGCAACCTGTTTGTCATTGTGATTCACTTGTTTGGCTTCTCTTGCACTAGCTTCCCTGGCCTTTTTAGCATTAGATTTCTTTCTTGGCATTTCTCACAATAGCTTGCTGTATAATGTACGTTACAGGTATCTTTCTCAGCAGCGATGAGATGAGATGACCTTTAAGTTTTATACTTCTATCCAAAAATTTTCATTTTCGCACTGCTGTCTGGGTGTGAAGCTTTGATTTAAAGAGGGAGGTAGGTAACATAATTAAGATTAGAACAGGTTTTACCAACTGATCAAGACCACTCTATAAGATTGTGGAGGAGTTACCAGCTGTAATTCTCCTAGAACTGATATCGTTACAAATTTCATTGATTAAATAGATGGATTACGAACAAAGCCGTGGAATATTTCGCTTCCCCTTTAAATTTCCTACGTCCGCTAACTTGAGGAAGGTTTGCGTGTACTTTTCAGGAATTCTGTACGCAGTAGGATTCTGGCTATTCTTTGATGCTGTAATATACTCCAAACATGCTAATGCATCTGAAGTTCATGTTACTTTTGTTGATTGGATCCCGTTTATTTGTAGTACGTTAGGTACTTTAATTGTAAATTCAATTGAAAAGAATAAACTACTACAGGGTGCACTTTCATCAAACAGTGGGATAACGTCTTTAGGAGCAACATCCTTAGATTCTTCTATGGCTTGGCAGGCCCGTGTTGTTCTGTTCTTTGGTTTCGCATTATTGGCAGGAGGGTTATCCGGGTCTATTGTGGTTCTGATAATAAAATTCCTTGTGAAACATTATGATACCTATCCAACTGTTGGAATGGGGGTTAACAATGTGTTGGGTAATCTATGCATTCTTTTGAGCTGCATATTTTTATGGATTGCTCAAAATATGGAAGATGAATATTCTTATTCATTGACACTATAAGCGCCATTCGAGAGAAGAAGTTTCATAGCTATACGCACTTAGATCGGTATTGGCCGTTATAAATAGATATTTAGTTTGAAAATATGCGAGGTCTCGAGGGATGGCGTTATCGTCAGGTTAGACGTGGAACAGGCTTTGTAAGACGGATTCAAATGACTTCATTTACATAATATATTATACTTACAATAGCTTATATTCTTCCCCAACGCACATTTCTTTATTAAATGATTTGAATATACCTACCAAAAAATATGAGATACCATTGTTGATTCATCTGTTCCGATAGAATTCCCCTCAGTCATCAGATTGTCTTGTCAGCTTATAACCGAGATGTGGCCTTGTATATATTTTTGAGGATTTGGTAGTGTTTAATTTACAATACTATTAAAATTAAACACACGATTACATGACGGTGACGGTACATTAGATATCAATTAGTTGACCTATTCAACAGTTGCAATCTCTTCCTCGTTTGGCAATTTCTTGTTTTTTGGTAAAATTTTATCAGCATAGTCGCCTATTATTTGTAATTCAAATTGACTGAATTCAAATAGATTTGGTAGCTGAACCGGTTGAGTTTGGCCTCTTGGGAAAAAATATTCTTCTTTCTTTAAATCATCAAAAAATGGATGTGCAAGAATTCTTCTTGGTGACAATCTTAATTGAGGCTCATAAATCAATACTTTCATTAATAAATCAATTCCGTCTGAACCTGCATGACCGAAATGTTTCTCGAAACGTTGTTGTGGTGAACCAGAGAAGAGTGGCTTAGAAAATAATGGTCCATCATATGCTGGGTTTGAGAAAAAGATAAATTTCTTATCAGGGGGTCCTAGAAGTTTTGCAATCTCTCTCAATTGCAATAAAGGTTCTTGGCCTTGAAATACTGCCTTTCCAATTAACATTTCACCTATCACACAACCTAAACCCCATATATCGATCTGTGTGGTATACTGAGTGCAACCAACTATTAATTCTGGAGCTCTATAAAATCTGGAACAGATATAGCTGATCGATGGTTGATTTTGTTCTAACTTCTTCGCAGATCCAAAATCACAAATTTTCAAGACACCAGTCGTAGGATCAACTAAAATATTAGAGGGCTTGATATCACGGTGGCATATCCCAAATGCATGCAAATACAACATACCACGCGCTATTTGGTAACTGTAGAGCTTGACATGTTTGAGAGGTAGTTCCAACTTGTTCGAAGAATAGCGACTGATTTCCAATTGTAGTGTTTCAGGTAAACATTCCATCGCCAAATGCTGGTAGACTTTGTTATCTAGTGGAGATACGTGTGTGAAAAAATATTCCAATTTAACAACATTTGGGTGGTCGGTTATCCTCAAAATCTGTAATTCACGAGATTTATATTCTGTTTGAGCCGGAACTTTTTTGATAGCAAAAGGACCGTACCACTTCTCTTTATCTGGTGTTATATAGGCCTGAACAACAGTACCAAATGCACCATGGCCTATCTTTTTATATTCCTTAATCAACATTCTTCTCGTATCATTTGATCGGTTAGATGTAACATCATTAGCGACAAACTCTTCGCATTTCGCATTGCTTAAACTGTGCGACATATCCAAATCCAGATATTCTTGGTGATATTTTTCAATACGGTCTCAATACTCGATAAACTTAGTTCCACTTCTAGCTTTATCCGTGACACTGTTTCCCTGAAAGAAGCCCCTCAATGAGCGGCGCTCAAGCAATACCTTTATACCTCTTCAAGCTGGATGATACCTTAACGTCTCACAGTGTTACCTAGTGAGAATCCTGCAAATAATTGCTTATTTTATGTATACCGATGTATCAGTTTACCCTTGTTGTTTGTTATTACATTATCCCCTGTCTGTTCTACGTGGCGAAGATACGTCGTCCTGAGAATATTCCGTTCTTGGTGATACGCATTGTTTCCGTAACTAATGATTCTCAAATTTCAGCTAAAATAAAAACCTCCAAAATAGACGAATAAAGCCTTTGATAGTATAATCGAGTTAGAATCCAACCAGGACCCAGTCATGTTAGGTCTATTAAGGAACATGTGTGATGTCGGAATTGGGCGCGGGGAAAACGCTTTCAGATCTGGTCTTAAAGTGGGGATTATCAGCAGATCAGTAAGGCATAAATCTATGTTCAGTGGAAGCACCCATGATAACAGCCCATTGACGTTTTCTAGCATTGCAGAATCAATAAGCAAGAGCGAGCAGGATATATCAAACGTAATTAACCCACTTTCCAGAGGTGGTAACGAGCGTGCCAGCAATGACGATGCGAAAAAGACGATAGGTAGAGCTCACGAAGTGCCCGTTAAATACATTCTGAGTTGTGTTTTTGGAAAAAACAATAGCCATTTCACATATTCAGCAGTTGTTGAAGATGTCAATTATCTCAGAAATAACTCCAAGTTATCATATAATGAAGCGTTCCTTTATTATTTGAAACTACCACAAAAGGTCAAGTTCTCAGTCTCAACGGGTTGTTTGGGATTCCGCAAAGCTGCCCGTGGTGAATATGAAGCATCCTTTCAAACTGCCACAAAGGTGTTTCAAATGATTCAAGAGCGTAAGTTGCTCAACAAAGATATTGAAGTCGTTATGAGAGATTTTGGTAAAGGTAGAGCCGCTTTCATTGCAGCATTAAATGGTAAAGAAGGTAATGCCGTTAGGAAGAACATAATTAGGGTAAGCGATAAAACTGCATTAAAATTCGGTGGTGTCAGGTCACCAAGAGTGAGAAGATTATGATCATCAACCGCTCTGTTTATAATTTTACATCATGTACATATATCAAACTTGTATTTAGGCATCAAAGTATTGTTTGACTGTTCGTTTTGGTACTTGTGTGGTGTTCGGATTTGGTGACTATTCTTTTATATGCTCGTGGTGTATGGCTGTCTTATGATCTTTCTTGCTGTTTTTTTCAAGCGACCCATTCACGAATGCGGTGCCAGGAGGTGCTTGGGGCTAAGATGATCCCACCGAACGAAAATCGTTGGGTCGGCACATGTTAGGCAGAGGGATCCTCATTTAGTAGAGAGTTAACGAATCTCCAGAAGGGAACTGTCCTGCCTGGCGCGCTGCGCCTAAACCGACGCTAGGCTCATTGACTCTGTCTGGAGAGGGAGCTCTCTCAGTAAACACCTTCCAAACAGTGCGGAAAGCAGCCTCGCAGATGTTTGGTAGGTGGACGTTCACCAGTTGTAGAGGATCTGTGAGGAAGGTTGCGCAGTCAATGAGTGCACATTGAATGTTGTATTGAAATTTTGGTATAACTGAAAGTTTGACAACATACTATTGCCTTTAGAACACTAAGAATACAATAACGACAAAAATGGCTCCATCTGGTATGTGATAATTGAGAAATGATATAAGGAATGTATCCAATGTGTCTGAATAGCAAGTATTACAATGATCAGCGAAAATTATTCATGTTGAAAAAGAATCTATATTAGTCCGTGGTTATGATTGACTAAATACGTGATATTTCAAAATGCTTTCTTTCAGTGGATTTCATATTGTGGTTTATTCCTTAGTAGAGATATTGAGCAAATTTACTAACAATCCATTGATATTTTTATAGCTAAGGCTACTGCTGCTAAGAAAGCTGTTGTTAAGGGTACCAACGGTCAAAAGGCTTTGAAGGTTAGAACTTCTCCAACCTTCAGATTGCCAAAGACTTTGAAATTGGCTAGAAAACCAAAATACGCCACCAAGGCAGTCCCACATTACGTCAGATTGGATTCTTACAAGGTCATTGAACAACCAATTACTTCCGAAACTGCTATGAAGAAGGTTGAAGATGGTAACACTTTGGTCTTCCAAGTTTCTTTGAAAGCTAACAAGCACCAAATCAGAAGAGCCGTCAAGGAACTATACGAAGTTGATGTACAATCTGTCAACACTTTGATCAGAACCAACGGTACCAAGAAGGCTTTCGTTAGATTAACTGCTGACTACGATGCTCTAGACATTGCCAACAGAATTGGTTACATCTAAATTAATTAAATGAAAAAATAGAATAATTTTTTTCTCATAATTGTATAGTGTTCTCCTAGGAGAAAACGCGAAAAACAAGGTCTATCAAGTTTTCCCATCTAAATAGATTTTTAAACGTACTTTAACTTTAATCCATCTGGGAGTTTATAGTCATAGCCGATAGATGTTTTATTCTTTTTCTTAAAGACGAGACCTACCCTCAAAAATAAAAATACAATATAGGCACTATTTAACTATCATCACTGCTTTGCATTATTCTCAAAATGGACAAAAATAAGTTGATTATGTCCAAATAAAGTGATAAAGCGCATCTCACTTCTTCGCCGATGAACATTTGCCTGAAAATTAGTTGTGTGTCAATGAACAAGTAGATCGTGAATACAACTGCGCCCATCCAACCATACAGTAAATTCATTTTTGAACCCATTCCACCGAAAAGCAGAAATGAAATACCTAAACCGATCATTAATAAAACAGCCAAATTTAGCCAGTAGTAAATGGATTTTGCTGATTCTAATGCAATCTCAAATTTTCCGGACATAGCCATCAGAGTAACTCCAAGTACGACCACTGTGGTAACCACGATTGCATTCATGACAATGTCTTGAGGAACAAACATTATACTTCCACCTAGACAATAAGCCTCTGCAACCGTGAAGATTGATAGAAGTGCATATTGGCCTCTTTTAGATAGACAGTACCATGGTGCGCTGTGCCGCACACTTCTTGGGTGATCTCCCATCAAACGGTCTAGAGATTCATCATCTATTTCATATAGCTCTTTGCGAGGTGCCCATGCAATCCAGAGACATGTAATTAGGGATGTGATGATTCCGATGACATACAAATACATGTGATTCACGATAAACAGTTGAACATGTGGAGAACGTATTGCAATCATAGCAAATACTAAAGTTGCCAACAACTGACACGATAATATCGAATAGACCTTTGCCATGAACTTTTGACGTATTTCAAATTCGCATGCTGAAATTGTCGTTGAATATTTAAAGTCATCTGGTATGTTGGACCTCTGCTGTTCTACCGGTACTTGTACGTTGTGGTCATGGTTGAAGCTTTCGTACTCACGATATGGTGGCGGTTGGTTATTAGTGTTTGACATTGTATTTAGTTATATTTCCAGTACCCTGATTCACTAAGGGCCATTTCGTTTTTGCTTACTTTCTTATATATCAACGCAAAACGAGGGCCGAAAAAGGAAAGAAGAGAGAATTTACATAGAAAATAGAAGAATAATATGATGAAGATCATCAAAAAAGCGATTCAATGCAAAGTATAAAGAGGTTAAATATAATGTACTCTTAAAAAAACTAAAGATGTGCTAATTCCAAAGAGATGCCTCTTAACTCTCGAAATGGACTCTTGAACTATTTTTTTTCTTTGTTGTTTTTCCTTGTTGTTTTGGTTATTTTATTTATTCTTCCTTTCATTTTCCTTCCTTCTTTTCTTGATAATATTATCCTTGCGTTCTTTCTGTTAACTGATGGTTTGATACTATGCATAAACTTGCATGGTAACATGATGACTTAAAAATTGATACAAATGCTGGAGAAGAAGAAAAAAAAGGGGAGCGAGAGATTAGCTAGTCGATCCAATTGAAAACCCTGTGTCGACGTTATCAACTAGTTTAGAAATACACAGCGGAAGCATTGTATTCTTCTCATATTCGTCCATCCTGTTTATTATCTCGTAGTCAACATTTACAATACCAGAATCTTTTTCAATTCTAACTGGTACTGAAAAATATGGACATTCAGAGATAAGAGGTAGCAATTTGTGTGCTGATTCGCATATTGGTTCCTTGTCCTTATTCAGTAGCGAAATGTAATATATACCTTCAAAAGAATCAATCTGGTGTGAAATCAACTCCACAAATTTAGTTGCTACGCGGAATGCTGCATGTGCCATTGAGAGAGTTGCGGACCCAAGACCGTTTTTCGCTTTTACAACCTCATCGCCCCCAAATTGAACGCGGTGAATTAGATATTGCTTCTGCTCACTCGACAGCGTGTAAGAAGGCTCCGAGAGAGAGAAAAGCGGCATAATTGTTTCCCCAGAGTGTCCTCCAATAACCGGCACTTTGGGCATCGTATTGGATATTTTTGTTGGGTTCTCAATCGCGGTTAATTCATGCAAAAACGTTGAAGCACGAACAATGTCTAGGTTCGTAATTCCAAATACGCGCTTCTCAATTTCAATGCCCTCGCATTGGGGGTATTTATGCAATTTCTGGATCATGATCGGCACTAGAGAGTTCACAGGATTCGAAATCACCAAAATAAACACTCTGGATAAGTCGACATTTTGCGCTATCGACTCCGATAACTGTAATATGATCTTCGCATTGATGTTTAACAGGTCTTCGCGCGTCATCCCTGGTTTCCTAGGCACTCCGGCAGGTATCAAAATAAGGTCTGTATTCAGTAAGCAATCCCGGATCCCGTACGGACTCGCATTAGAATGGTTTGACACCGTCACTGGTGTGTCGATGTGAGACAGGTCCGCTGTGAACCCGTTCACAGCGTCCTGGTTCACATCGTAAAGAGCCAGATGAATGTGTTTGTCCTTCAGTCCTCCCAAATACACATTTAACTGTGTTTTCAATAACAGCGACAACGATTGTCCTATACCACCCGCTGCTCCCAGTATAGATATTTTAATTAAATCCACGTTTAGAGAATGAGGCATCTTTCTTGAAATACCTCTTGATTGACCCCACAAAACACCAACAACTGTCATCCCAAACACTATCACCATCCATCTTTTGATTACCTTTTTATATTTCCAGCATTGCCCTATTGCCATCCTTTTCTATCGCCCTTGCCTTTTTTAGAACCATCCACCACTAACGATCCTCGCACCATCGTCCGCTGTCCGTTTTTGTTCCTGCATGACCTTAAAAATATATACTAATACTCCTCCTTCCGCTTAGCAACAAAAACCGGCTAAAAGTGCAGAATAAGCTTAAGAAAAAGAACTGAATGTTAATCAAGTTTTGCAGCTCATACGGCACACGTACTGTTTGTAGAATCGAAAACTACGCAAATATGCATCGATTTTGCCCTTTTTCCCGTTTAAACGATCTTAAATGATCTGATACGAGCGGTACCGCTGTAGCCTCGGCACAACCACAGCTGTGAGCATATACATATCAATTGCATGGTCTCACTACACAACGTTACATAACGACCAGAACCGGATGATTGATGGTCTGGTCTCGACTCTGCCGATTACAATTGTTTGGCAAATCGTTGCTTCTTACCCGCGTGGCCGAGCTTGATCAGGCTCCTTTTGTATGCCAATTAGTATGTGTAGAGCGATCCAGTACTGATGACACTAACAATGACACAATAGAGACGCATGGTAGCATATATCATTACGGACGTGTATCGGTTTTTAGTCAAGGAAAGTCTTTTGAACAGAGAAAACTGCGGCGGAGTAGAATTCGGAGAATGACCGCGGATTGAATAGCTTTGTAGTTAGTTACCCGGTGTTCTTTAGACTGGGTGGTGCATATGCAAGCGGAGGGGACCTGTTGGTGTGGTGGGTCGATCAGCTTGGAGAGGCGGGGGAGAATAGTGAGATCGCTTCTCACGTGAGTTGAGATGGATGGGCTGTTTAGTAGTAGATGATAATGATTGAAAAAAAAAAACTTGTCACGGGCTATGTGTGTATGAACAAGTAGTGTGGTTAAAAAAGCAAATTTCAGAAACAGAATGACTGAGGATACAGCTGTAGTGGCTGACGGCAGGTGTGAGTTCTTCATTGCAAGAAAACAGCGGAGATGCGGAATGATGTGCAAGAAAGGAGCTGTCTTATGTACAGAGCATTTGAATGGAGAGAGAGGGCCGGGTAATGGAAACGGGAACGGGAGTGGAAAAAAAGATGTTCGTGTTCCGTGTCCGTTGGACCCGAAACACACCGTCTGGGAATCGAACCTGCGAAAACATTTGAAAAAATGCAACAAGATTAAGCTCAGACATCTTAATGATGACAAGGCGTTCTACGAAACAAATATCAACAGCGCGGGGACATGCAAAGAGCAGGAGATAGTATCACGTGACTCAGAGGAGATGAATGCATTGATCTTGGAATGTATACCGGTGTTACGAGAGTTATACAATAAGCATTTCACAGAAGAAGTAAAGTTGGATATTAGGACCAACGAGTTCATGGCCAATGCTAGGTACAGCCAGGTGGTCTCGAACAAGAAGCATGCGATTCAACAATCGTCTCTTATACAACATCTTATTGATAGAAAAATGACGGAGAAGACTTCGTTTGTAGAATTCGGATGCGGTAGGGCAGAGTTGTCGCGTTACATAAACCAGGTAGTCACTTATGGATATCGAGAAGTCGGCCATTCGCAGCATTTTATTCTGGTGGATCGGGCTTCTAACCGAATGAAGTTCGACAAAAAAATCGTAGACGACTACCAGGAGCTCACTCATACGCTGGAACATCAGCCGCATCAATTGACGCACAGGTACAGGATAGACATTAAAGACTTGAAATTGGATGCTGTACTAAAGGAAGAGGATGATTACGTTGCTGTTTCCAAACATTTGTGTGGAGTGGCGACAGATTTGACGCTGCGATGCATTTCCAAGAGCAGTAAACTGATTCAAGATGGACATCTACGTGGTGTGTGTATCGCAATGTGTTGCAGACATGTATGTGATGCGGATGAGTATGTCAATCCAGATTATATAAAAGAGCTTTTGGTTGGTGGCGAAATAGATTATAGATCATTTTTCGGAGTTTTGCGAAAAATGTGTTCTTGGGCGACTTGTGGCAGACGTCCAGGTGTAGAAGATGGTGACACAAATGAGCATTTTACGAAATTGGCGGTGAAGGAGAGAGAAACTCTGGGGTTCATGGCACGAAGGATTATTGACAATGGTCGACTCCAGTGGGTGGACTCTGTTTTGCCAAAAGGATATGAGGTGGAGTTGGTAAGATATGTAGGATTAGACGTGTCATTGGAAAATGTGGCAATGCTTATTTCCAGAAAAACGTAGATTTGTAGAATAATGAAATACATTTTTGATAAAATTTATAAGTTTATTTTTTTTTTTCGTTGAGTTGTTAACGAATTTCGGACGTAATATCGATAAAGGTGTACAAAATAATTAAAATCACGAAAAAAAAAATCTATCAATGAAAGACCAAAACAAGATTAAACCAAGATTCTGACAAAGATTCGCAAAACTAATAAGAAAAGCTTGAAATCAATAGTTTTCTGTTAAAGGACCAAGCCTTAATCACGTGACCATTAACACTTTTTAACACTGTTGCACAAAACGATAAAAAGAAGTAGCACTCTTTCAACACCGTTATCACATTTTGGCGGGGAACCTCAAGTTACGTGGACCGATCCTGAAGTTATATACACTGGACGTAACTATGTCTCGAAAAAAGAGGTATTCCGTTCATATACCAACGACACCATTAAGTCCAGTACTTCCTATATATCCTTCACCTATTGATACGAAACATTCTTTTCAGTCATCTAGGGCTTCAAGCCCGTTTATTTCACAAAATGATAGTCATACACCACTTCGAATGACTACACGAGATTCATCGTCGTCATTTTACAGGGTCATGAGCTCAGGAGTGGACCACATTTCAATGGATTCTCTCCCTAGTACTACACCAAATATCAAAATTTTGTTGATCGGCGATGCTGGTGTTGGTAAAACAGCGATAATCTTGGGATATTGCAACGAACTGCCCACAAAGGGTCAGTTAAAAATAATGAATGATGCTGGAACACCAATTCCTGATAAAAGAAAAAATATTGAAAACCTGCGGAGTGGTAAAACGTCTAATAAGAATAAGAAGAAGATTGAAATAAAGAAGAGATACAGTCTAAATGACTACGAAGAACTATTCAATAGGAAACCGAGCTCAGATTATTTAACAAATTTCAGCAATTTAAGCAATGATGATATTTCGGAGGATGAGACTCATGAAAATTTGGATGAACTAGTGGTTGACACAAGGTCCACAATAGGAGTGGATATCAAGACAAGTATAATAAATATTGACAACAGATTCTTTAAATGCCTTTTATGGGATACGGCAGGGCAGGAACGTTATAGAAATGCAATGATACCAATTCTTTATAAGGGAGCGAACGGGATAATACTAACATACGACATTTGCAATAAACAAAGTTTCGAAAGTTGTTGTTCTCATTGGTTAGAGGAAGCACTAGAGAATTTCGACGAACAGGATTTACAGAATGTGCGATTTTATTTGATTGGGAATAAGATTGATCGCTATACAGAAAGACAAGTGACTCACGAAGATGTTCTGGATGCCATGAAACAGATTGAAAAGAAGTTCAAGATTACAATTTCGGGTAATTTTGAAATAACTTGTAAATGGCTCCATGTCGTTGAAAGGACTATAAATATGATCATTAAGGATTTGGTGGAGAATGCTTGTTACGAAACCATAAGACACGAGACCGAACAATCACCGTCATTAGATGGTTCACCAGCGTCAGTAGACACAAATGTAGACGATTGCAGTGGTAATGAGAGCGATGAGAATACATTGAGATTTCGTGATATCAATAAAAGGGAGAAAACGCAAAGTAACACAAAAAACAATACAATTGATATCTCAAAGCCCAATAATTATTATGAAGTTTCATCTTCAAACGGATCATGTTGTGTGTAACATTAATAGGATAATTAATTAAGAGAAATAATAGTTTTTTTTACTAGTTAAAATTATTAAAATAACGGTCTCTGAAGTTGGAGCTAGATCTTTTTTGACCAGTGTTATCACTACCATCATATCCAGGCCCTCTATTAATATAAACCAACAATCTTCTAGACCATTTATTAAAATCCTGCACGCAATTATATTTGAGTTCTAAATTTGAGTGTAATGGTACAATTGTTTCGATGTTCTCATCGTTTGCAGTTGGCATCCAAAAAGCCAATCGACCCCCAATAGGCAATTTTTCTGATGCATATTGCAGCAGATCATCCAATAGTGCATCTAATGAATATGGTTTCTTCGTTGGAATATAGTCACGACGCTCATGTGCTTTTTTTCCATCAATTTCCACATTTTCTTTACCAATAAATCTTTCTGGATTTTTAGCACCAAGTACTTTTATCCCTTCCCTGATCCCATATGGTGGATCACAAAGAATAGTATCAATAACTAAATCTTTTCGCAGTGCATTATGAGTGAAATCCATAGTCAAGACGTCTAGGAATCTCGATGACTCACCATATTTTTCGAAATTTGAATTGATATTGTGCTGGGCACCTTTGCCTCTGATCATTCTACCGTCAATATCAGAACCTACTACTAGGGCTCCGTAATGACCTCCCGAGGTGAGAAATGATCCAGTTCCCGCAAAAGGATCATACATGAGAGTTCCTGGTTTTACCTGAGCTATATTAGCACTTACCAATGATAATTCAGCCTCGAAACTTGTTGTCCCCTTATATGGCCGTTTCTTCAAGTCGTATTTTTCAACTGCAGCACGATCACTTCGCTGAACCAACCTTCCAAAATAAAGATATTTTGGAACAGTCGCTGCAATATTATCGGAAACCCGTTCGTATTCTTCAATTACGGTAAAAACTTGTTCCGGATTCTTCATATTGATTCTACCACTGAAGTCAACATAAGAAAATGACTCAATTTGCTTCACTCTGTTGCATCGGCTTGAACCACTGTATGAATCAAATTCGAACTTGAATGTATCTGTGTGATATCTTTCTTTATATTCTTCAAAGAAGGACTGTGTCCTAATGGACTCATGTAACTTCTCAAAGTCCTCGCCTTCCCCCCAATATTCATATATTGCTCGCGACAGAATGGATCGTTTTATCCAATCGCTTGCTTGTTTATCGTTGTCCAATTCCAGAATAAAGAACGGACTATCATCCTCGTAATTGCTAAAGTCAATTTCTAAGTTGTATAAATCGGCTAGAGATTCCAACTCCACTCTTCTAAAATTGCTGTGCACCTGCACCATATACAGTAAATATTTTTTCCCCATTGCTTATGTGCCCTAATGACTTTGTTGACTTCCAGAACCTCTTTCAATTACACTTCAATTGCATAGATCTTGTAATATATTATGCGATGACTTCAACGGATTATACCAATTTTTCAGTTATGTCCGGTATGAATATCTATTTCTCTTTGTTCCGGACATTTTACAGAAAAGAAATTTTTTGATTCCCAGTGGGAGGCAAAAAAAAATCAGGGTATAAAAGGAATGGTTTTTTCCCTGGAAAATTAATGCTTGGTTTCTTTCTGGACAGCAATAAGCAGGTAAAACAGCAAAAAAAGTCTAAAACAAACTTAGACTTCAGTGAAAAGTCTGAAGGTTATTTTTTTCTTCAAGCTCACATATTCTGTTCTCCAACGAGTTTTTAGAACCATTTACTTTTTGTGGAACAAGTTAGTGGTATCTGTATTTTCTTTATATTTGGGACTGGAATTTAAATACATCTAAATTGCGTTTTTAGACGTTTAGTCAAATAGAGGATTTAGGTATTCAGAGACATATTTTACATATCGTAAGTTAAGGAGACAGGAGAGAGCTCAAATAGCATAGTATCTCTTAAGTTTCAGAACGACCAACCGACTTGTAGGTACGTATACGAGTCATACACACAAATAATTACTAGGCAATCATACTCCAGGTTATTTTGATTGTTTGCTTGCAAAACAAGAATTTATCTTTAACAAACATTTTATCTTCCAGCAATTGTGTTCTGGATAAAGCAGGATTTTTAAGGACATAACAATGAACTCTGACGACGAAGATTTTAACGACATCTACGGCGATGAAACAACATCAACAACGGTAGCCGAAAATAAGGAGGAAAGAACCAAAGATGATACCAAACCAACAACCAACAATGATTCTACTAGTAATACGACATCTTCGTTAGATCAACTGGCTGCACTACAGGCGTTGTCATCTAATTTGAATAAAGTATCTACACCTAATAGTAATAATAGTAGTAATGAAACTAGTAGTGAAAATAAATCTAATAATTATAATAATATTAATAATAATATTAATAATAATGTAGAGCAACAAGGAAGCAACTCTTCAACGGACTCAAATGATAAAGTGGGACAAACAACAAATATGTCATGGGAACAACTACAACAGACGATGTCACAATTCAACCCACAAGCATCACAACAGCAAGCGATCAACAACACGGTCAAAGCTGATTTATCAAGAGACATCTGTAAGATGTTCATTGGTGGATTAAATTGGGAAACTACTGAGGAAGCGCTAAAGGACTATTTCAGCAAATATGGTAGAGTCATTGATCTTAAAATTATGAAGGACACAAATACTGGTAGATCGAGAGGTTTCGGGTTCCTGACCTTCGAAGAACCATCAAGTGTTGATGAAGTGGTAAAGAGCCAGCATATTCTGGATGGTAAGGTCATTGACCCTAAAAGAGCCATTCCAAGGGAAGAACAAGATAAGACGGGTAAAATTTTTGTCGGTGGTATTGGGGCTGATGTTAGACCAAAGGAATTTGAAGAATTTTTTGCTCAATGGGGTACCATCATTGATGCACAACTGATGTTGGACAAAGATACAGGTAGATCTAGAGGATTTGGTTTTGTCACTTATGATTCACCTGATGCTGTTGACAAAGTCTGTCAAAACAAATTTATTGACTTCAAAGGCAAAAAGATTGAAATCAAGAGAGCCGAACCAAGACACATGCAGAAACAACAAGGTAATGATACAAACGTCCAAAATAACATGGGTATGGCCAACCCAATGGCTCAAATGTATCAAAATCCAATGATGAGTGGATTCAACCCAATGTTCAATCCTCAAGCAATGGCTGATTATTATCAGAAAATGCAAGACTATTATCAGCAAATGCACCAACAAACTGGCATGGATTACACCCAAATGTTTCAACAACAGATGCAACAAATGTCTATGATGATGCCTGGTTTTAACATGCAAGGTATGGGCAATGCTGCTGGCTCCCCATCATCAGACACAGCAACACCTAATCTAGGTGATGATTCAAACTCAAACAACAACAGTTCTTCTAATGTACAGACAATTGGTGGTGAACTGTCTGAGCAAAGAAATAACGAGGGAGCAGACGGCTCCGGTGACAATGGCGATACTAAATTGCAAATAAATTTACCCAGAGGTCCAAGAGGCCCTTCTTCAGGCGATAAGGGCTCTTCTCACTACAACCGTAACGACCGTGGAGACCGCAGCGATCGTAACGATCGTAATGACAGAAATGATCGCGATTATCATTATCGTGGGGGGAACCACCGCAACAACTACCGTGGAGGAAATGGTAATAGCGGTGGCTATCGCGGACGTGGTGGCTTCAACAGACGTAGTAATAATGGGTACCATCCATATAACAGGTAATAATATCTCCAAAAATCATCAGTTTATATTGATCATATAGTTTTTCAATTGCAGTATATATTATATTTTTAATCTTTATTTAAAGAGATAGCTCGAGCGCGAAACTAAACAACCCAACAGAATGTGCATCAATTAATGTTACCATGAGATAGTCCCAATTGAACAATGGCATAAATGTTCAAAAACGATAAAAAAATCCACACCAAAACCGCTATAATGGTTGTGATCCAATTATTTGCCATGTAAACCTTCCTTGTGGTAACCCCGTTCTCTTCGTGAAGAGAGTCGGTTGACTTAACTTCGTAGTCACTATCAATCTCCACATCTGTACTCATGATAGACTTTTTACATGTAAAATAAATTAGCGGGGCAACTAAGAAAGGCAACAGGATAGATAGTACTACTTGTGACGCATTTAAGGCCTTTGATAAAGCAGTTTTACCAATGCAAATGGAGATTACCAAACATGGGACCATAGAAATACACCTTGTAACAAGACGTCTTTTCCAAGGCACGAGTTTCCAATTGATATGCCCTTCAGATACAATTTGCCCTGCCATTGTGCAAACCACACCCGCTGATTGACCACTCAATAGCAAGGCAAGCATAAATATGGTACCTGCAGCAGGTGCGAGCGTCTTAGAAAGCAAATCATGAATGGAATATAAATCAGCATCAGCCGCACCCTCTGTCCCATACAAAGTTGCTCCAGAAACGATCAAAATTGAGCAATTCACGAATAATGCCAGTGTAAACAATGTTAATGCAAGTTCAACGAATGAATATTTCATACAATATTTAATCGCTCCTAAGGATGGTTTGTACGAGAAGTACTTTTCTTCCATGATCTCTTCCTTTGTTTTTTTATCTTCAAGTGTCGAGTCTGACACTGTATAATGACCATGTGTAACATCGTATTCCAAAAGTCTTGGTTGGACTAATCCAGAGCCCAAAAATAAAGAGTGAGGCATAACAGTAGCACCAAGGATACCTATTGCAGTATATAAACCGTCATGTTCAAACATTTGAGAAGAAGGAACAAACCCTCTGAAAACTTGTCTAACTGATGTTCCTTTAGGGATATATGCTAATTCAATGGCAAAACAAATACAAACCCCAAGCACCAAAATGGCTACACCATATTCAAACATCTTGATAAATCTCATAGATGAGGATCCAGGTTTGTAAACAAACATGATAGCAAATACATCAATCACGGTGATGACAACACCGGCAGGTAGAGGCACTTTGATCAAAATATTTAATGCAATTGCAGTACCAATAACTTCCGCAATATCAGTAGCAATGATAGCACATTCAGCAAATAAGTATAAGGTCCAGTTCATCCATTTTGGTAAGTGCGTCCTACACGCACGCGACAAGTCAAGTCCAGTTACTGAACCAAGCTTGATACAAAGACATTGTAAGAAAATAGCAATAAAATTTGACAGTAAAATAATACATAGTAAGGAGAATTGGTTCGACGCACCTGCACTAACGGCTGTAGAATAGTTACCGGGGTCAATATATGCCACACTCACCATCAATCCCGGTCCTACAAATCTAAGGTATTTCATGAAAGCATGTTTCATTTTTTGCATCATTGTGGCATCTTGAACTTTCGATGATACCTCCACCGGTTCCTCCATCATCATTGTTGTTTTAGCTTTCTTCCATTCTTCTTTGGACCTGAAGTCGCCAATACCACGGTGGTGAACGTCAGCACTGGAGCCTTCCTGGATCCTAGTTCTTTCCATTGTTATATGACCACTTGAAAAAGTTAAACCTAACCTAGTTTACCACTCTTCTCAAAGGATAGATCTCAAAAACCTCTATGGTGCTATAAACTCTTTTCCCTTCTATTAATATACCTTTTTTTAACCTCCGAGATGCCCTGTTTTTGGAAACAGCGCTCACTGATGTCGTCAGTAGAATCCGAATAACGAAAATGGCTTGAAATCTGGCACAATAGAATAGGCGTGAATTAAAAAAAGCTTCGGTGAAATTTTTCGTGACTGATGGTCGACTGTACCGTGACAAGATCTTTCTTACTATTCCAGGATATTAAGGCCCAGAGCTTTCGAGAGTGGCTTTGGCACAATCGGTTATTCTTTAATTGAACTTTGTATTAATTGCAAAATGAGTAGATAATAAAATGTACACAAAATATGTAAAAATCAGTGAAATATTTATTCATCTTCTTCCAAAGTTTGAGCGGCGATACGGTCCAAATCTCTTTGACCGTTCTCTGAGATTCTTCTACCACCCTTTGGAGAGATTTCGACAACACCAATCTTTTCCAAGGCTTGCAAAACCCTTCTGTTAATGGAACCAGAAGCATCAACGTGCTTGGATGGTCTGGCACCTCTGCTCTTAGCACCACCGTACAATTTGTTCAATTTACCGACACCAACTTCCTTTCTCATGTAGATGTGTCTAGCAACGGAAGCGGCACGCTTGTAGAACCAACCTTCAGAATCTTGTGGGGGCATTTCATTACCAGCAGAGGTCTTGACAATGTCAACGTAACCTGGAACTTCAAGCTTACCTTGTCTTTGCAAGAAAGATGCGTAAGCGTTGATGAAATCTTGAGCAGCAACGTCTCTGAAAAAATAGGTATATTTGTTAGTAATTTAAAATTCAAGTTCCTGGTTGAAAGACAAGACATAAAGCGATCGGATAGATTTGGAAAATAGTAACGGTTTCGGTAAGCTTAAACTGAGATTACATGCTAATAAATGCATAGCCTTAGTCTCTATGATGAAATACTATGATTGTCTCGCATTTGAGCTATTCAATGATATTTGGGCGTAAGCATCTCTCAATCAGAATTTCAATTGGAAAATATCTTTATCGCTTGTTAAGACTGGGTACACAACAGGAAGTCATTCATCCCAAAAACATTCAATTCAAGTCGATAGTGGTCTTTAAGTTGTCTATTCATTCATTAACTTCATTGTACGTACCTAACGGAAACACCTGGCATAATTTCTTATTGATTCTCACTTAACCTTTGCAAATATCCAAGCACTGTATAGTGGTACTGATATTTTTATCCGTATCATTCATAATGAATACACATTACAGGGCTACTACACAGAGACACGCTCACCGCAGATCGTTGATGGTTCATGGACATTACCTCAGTAAGAGAGGTTGGTGAAGCTTCTGCCCAACGTCTGAACCAACGTAGTGGCTCTTTGCAACCATCTCCTAGTGGATGGTATGGTTCCTACCACGTTCAGCAACAAATGCCCGCCTATGGTGATACTCTCTAGGCGGAGGCTCCGTTCACAACGCAAGTCAAGAGGGAGACCAAGAGATTTCTCTTTCAGACGCAAAAACATATTTTTCAACAATGCGAGAAATATTTTTCACAGTCCGATCAAATGTGTGTGGGTGTATACAACAGAGATAAATGTGTGTGGGTGTTAAACAGTCACATATGATATAATTATCATCCATTGTACATTCGAAGAACATAATAATTATCTTTAACAGAATTAGAGTTAAAGTTAAAATATGTTCTTACTATTATACAGATTGAGTGTGAAATACTTATATTAGAAACCAACCAATTTTAGTCTTATTACTACAAAGTTCTTATACAAGTTCATTAGGTAGTAACAAGGGAATAAAAAAATTAGATGACAAAAGATAGTACGAGATGAAAAGGGAAAATTTAAATGATGAAATTCATCTAACTTACACCTTGAAACCTCTAGATCTTCTTCTACCTCTAGCTCTTTCGAACTTTCTACCCTTGGATTGGATTCTTGGAGCCTTACCCTTGTGTGGACCCATACCGAAGTGTCTAACAGCTTCTCTGGAGTTTCTTGGACCTCTCAAGATCAAGGTGTTTTGACCCTTTGGAGCTCTAACAGCCAATTGGTCAAGAGTGATAGCTTCACCACCAGCCTTCAAGATTCTAGCTCTGGCACCAGCAGTGAATCTCAAAGCAGCAACGGTAGTCTTTGGGAACTCCAAAACTCTGGCATCTTCGGTAACGGTACCAACAACGACAACAGTCTTGTTAGCAGCACCATCCTGCTTCAAAGCTCTAGCAATTCTAGAAACAGAAACTGGTGGTCTGTTAATCTTAGACATGTACAAAGCCTTCAAGATAACCTTGTTGAATGCAGCATCAGTACGACCTAAAATATACTATGTTAGTAACTCTATGAATTTTGAAGGTTCAAAATGAAATTTATCAGATTCTGCTCACTGATCGCACTGAGTATATTCATTTGAATCCTATCGTTAGGACTCTTTTGATTATCTCAGCACTCGCAGAACGAAAGGCAACGAATGAGTTGTTACCTTTGAAGTATCTCGATAACCAATGTATCGAAAACTATCAATATCTATTGATATTGCCATAGCAGAATCCTCCAGTTCATTCAATAGTGTAAAATGTAGACATACGAGCTAAGAAACTGTAAAGTTTAACTAACAATTTCAAGTAGACATTGTCAGACTTTGGAGCAGTTCTGTGACCGGATCTCTTGTGTTGCTTGGAAGTGTGATCAATACCCATTTTTGCTGATAACTTGCTTTCCTTGTGATTTTCAAATGAAAAGTGTATTTCTAAAATTTATTGAATTTTAATTGAATCATGTTTTATGAACAAAGATATTTGACAAATGTGATGAGATCACGAATTGGCATATCCTAGCTGCGTGTGAACCGAAACAGTTTACAAGAAAAAAAATGTTTTTTCAAAACCCCATCAAACACCCATACAAATGCAAAAAGTAAAACATCCGGACACCTGTATATAGTAACAGTCACAAGCGAATATATTATGCTTTAGAACAATTATAGGGTATGTATGTAATTTATAAACGAAACTTAGAACTTGCACATTCTGAAACCCACACAGAAATATCTTGATATCACGAAGCATAGCACGCCAGCAGCCATGAGTGAACCAACATATACAATAAATTTATTGTACTCTGCTGGTGAACCGTTTCCGATAATGGACCCACCGATCGGAAGGACTGCAAGTGTCAGAAGTGCTTGTAGGCAATAAACTGTTGAATATCGCTTCCCAAAATCTTCTGTTTTGGAAATCTGTCCTACGCAAACTGGTGTAAGTGACAGGATAGAACCACTTGAGAAGCCGTAGATACAGACATATGCCCAAAGGGCACCCAACTTACTACCAAAGGGTAGCCAAATAACGAAGTCAGCTAGAGCAGCGACAGTGACTGTTAATATAACGATATTAAATCTTCCAAGATATTTATCCGCCACATATCCTGGAATGTATCTCCCTAACATTCCGACCGCATTTGTGACAGCGATTAAAGTGTAGGAAATCGTCTCAGTGTTACCTCTCATTAAGGCATACGACCCAAGGTAGGTAGCAGCAGCTGTTAAAGAAGTTTCTTGAAATGAGACTCCTAATGCTGTGAACAGAAATTTTTTCTCCAAATAGTATCTCCAATTGAAAGAAGATGATAAATACCATTTAAATAGATCCAATTTCGAATTAAATGGTTCAGCAACGGGTATGTCCTTGGTACGCGCAAAAAATATTGCTACAACTAGACATGATAGGCATATAAAGCCTAAAATACGTATGGCCCATTGGTATCCTACCTCCACGTATAATTTTCTCAACATTATTGGGAATACAATACCTCCGACTGACCCGCCCATTGTTGCAATACTCGTCGCCATTCCTCTTTTCTTTAAAAACCATGTTGCCACAATACTCACCAATGGTGTCATCAAAATTCCACTCCCTGTACCAATAACCACAGAAAATGACAGGATAAAATGCCATACTTTGGTACAATTTGCTAACGCCATCACTCCACCAACGTACATAGTGGTACCTATCATCAACGGAGCCCTACCACCATTTCTATCAAAATATCCCCCCGTTAGAATGCAAGTGAAAAAAGTAATTGACAAGTACAGTGAGAAAATCCATGATATGGTGGAAGAGGGAACATCAGCTAGTTGATGTTTCGAGATATACGATTCGATAGCACCAACGGAATTGATAAGACCAAAAACCGGTATCAAGCCGATGAAGGATCCAAAAACTGCCAACCAGGCCTCTAACCCACCCTCCGGAAAATCTTTCTCTTTATCTAAAAGCAGCAGGTCATCTTCATTATTAGACAGCTCGGCTGTTGCAACTTCAACGGAGCCGGATTGCCATAGTTCACCACCTTCATTATTCTTTCGCACAAGTGATCCACCGGGATAATGCTTAGCCTCATAACCTGATATTATATTTGCATCTGGGTCCGGTTGTTGAGTCATTTCTATCACATCTTCTTCCACAGATCTTTGCGACCTGTGGAAAGGATTAGCAAAAAGAAGCTTACTAGGTCTTGTCACTAGATTTACTGGAAACATAAGCTTTATTTTGGGATTTCTATTACCATCGAAAAAAGACAGTCTCCTCGCCGCATTGGTTCATCCATTTTATACTTTATTTATAGTGACTAATTGATTTTTGAAGACCGGCGGTCTCCCAATTCCGAAATCAATATTTCCTGTGGAACAAAAAAATGATACACACCAAGAATAGACAATAAATACTGCCATATGTTTCCAGTATAGTACAATAGTAAAGATAAGCCTAATTGAAACGATATGTGAATATATACGAGATTATTTCTTGAAATTACAAATGCTTCAAAATGTTTTCTGCAGATGACACATCAACTCCAATCTTATCTGGTTCCACGAATTCTTGAACAACATTACCATCCTTCACAATTGCTGCAAATCTTACTGAACGATCGTTACCGAATATCTTTGTGGAATCAAATAAATGACCTCCTGTTTTAGCAAACGCACCCTGTGTATCTGCGATTATTCTAATGTCCTCAGGCAATCCTAAACTCTTTGCCCACGCAGCAGTGACAAAAGAGTCATTAACTGTAGTAACAAAAACTTTCTTGATACCTTTAGCTTTCAACTCTGGAAGGTGCTTGATATACCCAGGAACATGAGAAGCAGAACATGCTGGAGAAAATGCAGCAGGCAATCCAACAACAATGTATTTACCTTCTGATACTTCTTGTCCTATGTCAACTGAGTTTCCAGGGGAATTCTCTTGTAAGCCCGGTAATCCTTTAGGGATAGATTCGCCAGCCTTGAACAAGGCAGGAGCGAAGGTCTTAAAGCCGCGAACTGTACTTGGAAAAGATTTGTTTAACATACTGCGTGTAGTTAGCATACTGATATTTCAATGAATAATGGTACAATAGATCCTATGTGAAAAAATCTACCTTCGTCTTCCGAAGTGTGTCTGAAGGCATAAAGGAGATCTTTTGATAATATGAGCCTCGCACTCTTTCGGACCCTTGAAAAACAACACATCAAAAAGACCTACTTCAATTCAAGATGAAGTGTGATTTAGCCAAAAAAACTAAAGATGTCGGACGAAGATGCCAATTACGATGATTTTATGATGTCTGATGATGATGATGCAGGGATGATTGAAATGGAGGATGAGACCAGTGATGAAGATGAAAGTCATGTGGAAGAAGATACCCACAACGAAGAAGACAATGAATTAAATAAGCATAAAAAAAGGAACAAGAACAATTTTGATTTGCAACTGGAATTAGCCAAGTGTTGTGAAGATGACCAGGATTTTCAAAAGGCAAGGAAAGTGTACAACGACATACTACGAGCGGGTAAGGAAGATGGAATATCTATGGAACAGATGTTGAAATCCATAATTGGGACACTTGAATCATGGTCAATGGAGGTCCATTATGGTAAGATATCTGAAGATTTAAGCGAAACAATATTTAAAGACTTCAAGAAATTCGTTCAGTTTTTGCAAGATAATAAAAAGAGTTTAAATAATACGTCTTTTCATGATAATGTTTCAAGTCTGTTGGATAGTTTGTTTCCGCACACAAATCGTGAATACCTTTTTGCAGCTGACTTAATTGATCAAAATACTTTCCTGCTCAAAATGCAGTTACAGAAGCAATGTCTCCAATTACTGGAGAATAGTTTTGGTGAGTATGAGGAGTTATCAGATATAGTGCTGTTTGGAAAAGTCAATGCCAACTTATGGTATGATAGATTAAAATTCAATTCAATTCGTGACGAAGATATTGACGCCCTACAGATACTCTTCTCAAAAAATGAATGTATTCCGCGGCTAGACCTGCTATGTCTTATCATACAGTGTTATGTATACAATTTTATTGAACATAAAAAAGCACCGCCTGAAAGATTGAAGAAAAATATTGCAGAACTAGAAGAGATTGCTTCAAAATCTTTGGCAGCTTCACAAAGACTTGGGTTAATGGTTCATTTACATCTCTCAAAAGCCATTTCGATATTGGTGGGATGTAATTCTAAAGAAATTCAGATGCATGAATTTTACGAGATTATACAACACCTAAGAGAAGAATTATGGGAATGTCTTCAGCACATAGAAGAGATTGGTGGTTCAAAACAAAACTTTACATCAATTTATGAGGAATTTATTTTGGCCGGATTCACTTTCGCTAACATAATATTATACAATACGGATGAAAATAAAATCAACCCTTTTGAATTTGAACAACTAAAAATTGCCCACGATGTTCCTATAGTAGGAATTTTGAAAGATATCTATCAAGAGTTTCTAGCACTTAATTTGCGCCAATTATATGATTCTATGCAGCTACTAGGAACTCTGCAGGACAACTTCCAGTGCTTGATAGATGCCCTTTATGGCTTGGCCCAATTAGCTAAACTTTGGACTAAGGTCGCCCCTGTTTACTCATGCATATCTTTCGCAGATGTTCAAGACATGCTTAAACTCAAAAAAGATAGCCATATATCACGTGACGAACTACTAACTATCTTGATGAAATCTATCATGAACAATAGAGCAGAAGTATTCTATAAACTCGATTTATCGAAAGATTTGCTCTATTTCGGAAATGAAAATAAGGTTCAACTTTCAATCGATCGCAAAGAGAGTTTTCAACTAGAAAAAAAAGGTTTGCGAGATCTAGAATTCGCAAATAACGTTGGCATATTCGATAACCCTAACTCTCGTAAGCACCTAGCACCGCTTGATTTTTTTGACTCTTTACAGAATTCCAGAGACAATGTCCACTGCTTGAATCAGAATCACAAGAAACCAGGAACTTCAGGCTCAACGGCTGCCAAGATCAGCCAGTCGACGGGGTTCCAGCCCACTCGCATGCAGTATGGGAACGGTTACAATGAGCTAGCCGAACTTGTGCATGCAAAGTTAATCATATAATCACGTCGCGAAAATAATTTGCGTCGCGACGCGAAAAGTTGGCGTAGATAGACAGGAAAAATTAGCGACACGAAAAAAAGAGATGCTTCAACAACGATCTATACTTATTCAAGTTTCAATGGCCCCAGCTGTTTGCTTAACCTTGAGTCAAAATGAAGGGCATATACTACCAGTCGCGAAAAATTAGTATTACGATGGGTTATTATCCTCCCCTCAGCCAGGCGCGAAGTGAGGATAATAAAACCTGAAAGATATAAAAGGGCATAGTCAATTTCGACATTTTCTTAGACGCCCTTTATTGGAGTAAGACGAAACAACAAGAAATCCACCACTCGTTATACCTTTCTACAATGAAATTCTCTACTATCGCTGCTTTCGCTTCCATCTCCACTTTAGTTATTGCTGATGACAGCATCACCTATGTTGATGTTACTACTACACCACAAGTTACCACTTCCGCAGTTAAGACTATCAACTCAACATCAACTCCATACACCACAACTACTTTATCTACCTCATCACTCCCAGGAAACACTTCGACTGTCACATCTTGTGACTCTTCTAGTCACGGTATCTCCAGCTTTGAGGGTGCAGCAGCCAACCAAAAAATTGGTAGAGCCGGTCTCGGTGCTCTAGCTGGTGGTCTTATCATGGCAATTTTGTAAGTTTACGAATACGAATTACAAAAAATTGAAGACCTACTGTATATTAGTGTAAGACAACCCCCGTATTGTTGAGCGGAACCACGCGAGCAGTGTTTTCCGCAGACTCATAATTAAATAATAGATTACATAGTTCCATACATGATAATCCTACATCAACCTCGATCTGAGTAAATACGTGGGCAAACCATTATTACACGTTTTTCTACATATAATGGCTTCGCCTACCTGAATAAAGAAAATTTTTTCGATTCCAGGATGGCTGGACGGCTGGTTTTCTGAAAAATTTGCCCTTTATGGGTCAAAAAAAAGGATAGTTAGAAGGAACAATTTTATTAAATCTTAATTAACCTGGGGCAAAGCTGCATTGATTTACATTTGTAAACGTTCATAAAGTTCGATATACAGCGAGAGTGGCAATAGGTTATTACGGAACCTTGTGTTTTTGTTTTGTGTTTTGATTCTTGTGACGGGCTTGAGTTACTGAGTGCTAATCAAATAACGACTAAAAATTTGTGATTTCTGAGATTTTTTTGACATTGATTGGTTGTGAGAATAGTGACTATAGTCTAATTTGACAAATGGACCAGGAGAGGGTACTTTTGGAAGATAGATTATCGAACTTGGAGAGGCAGCTTTCCGTATTTGAGCGGATGGTTCATATGTTGAGCGGTTCACTCGACCATAGGTTCAAGAAATATGATATGGTAATTTGTTCGCAACAACAACAAATTAGTGAATTGAATGCGGTTTTCTCAACTTTTCTTAACGATGAATATCGACATGCAGAAATATTACGTGAAAAGCTAACTGGAACGTTACATGGAATATCAGCAACAGCAGCATCCATCGGTAACACGTGTTCGTCAAATGATAGATATGTTCCAGATACTTCAGCGCGTTCCCTCGACCCAGATAGTATATTTAACGAAATATTGGCCGCCGAAAGCCCCCACAGCCCTCCACAAAACCCTTCTAAACAAGACCAGGGGCCTAAACCCGATAATAATGCTGCCTACCATACGCAGTATAACCATTCACCGCAAATTTCTACAGGACAACATGAGACTACACAGTTGGTAGTAAACAAGAACCAAGTTGATAACAATACAAACAATTTAAAAAATAACAACAGCATAGGCGGTAGCAATAATTCTCTTAAGAATAATAATAATCCCAATAATAGCAGGATGGATAAGAATAATGGTAATGATAACGGTAATAACAACAATAACAATAATAATAATACTAATAATAACAATAGCACTAATAATAAAAATAGCAATAACAGTAGCGACAACGAGAATAGTAAAAACAGTAACAAGAGCATACCGCATACTGAAGTACGTCAACTCTCGATGCTTTCATATGGGGATTTTGGTCATATTGCAGACACAGAGAGGCCAAATATTAATGATTCTATAGGCAACCAGGGTCAATATTACAACGACCATCATACAGACGACCATCACATCACAAATTCTGATGTATCAGGTAGACATTCAGAGCTTCAACCGAGAGCCAACCATGATAATCATGATATGGGTGTTGACCTAAAAGAAGAACAATATGTTACTAATAAAGGTCGCAAACGGAAAAGAAGTGTTTATGTAGGTAACTTCCAATTTCTGAAGTCTCCCCATTCTGTGATGGAAGTTTGGAAAGAATACACAGAGGGTGTCAACGGACAACCCTCCATCCGTGAGATGGAAACAATCTATCAGACAGGTTGGAGGCGTGATCCTGCCGTAAACAAGAGGTATTCACGACGGAAAGTTCTTTGCAAAGCCATCGAGACAGGCTTAGCAAGAGGATATTCTTTAGAATATATTGTGAATCTGCTGGAAGACTACCGATACATCAACCGAGAAAAGGGTCTCAAACAACCAATTGGTTGGATATGTCAGGGTCAAAACATTCCAGAAAGTTTGAGATAAAACTCCATCGAACTTTTTTTTTTTGACTAGAAAAATTCCTTTTCAAGAGTTCACCATTGAGATGAACTGTTCTGTATTATTATTGTTTAATATTATGGGTTATATACTTTTGTACTTGTAATGTTAAAAACTTGGATTTCGGAGTATGGTCACTATACACGCGCTTTTTTATTATTTTTTTAATTCTTCAAGATTGAAATGAGATGAGATGAGTCGAACAGATGATAAATGAGTACTATCTTAACAAGTAAGAGCAACTTGAAAACTCATAAATTAATCACATTGGTGTAATTACTCATGGGACGCAATAAGTCTCCAACTCCATCAAGTGTTGGTAACTCTAAAAAGAACAAATCTACACCTCATGGTGGTGGAAACAGAAGTAGCAGAAAGAACAAGAAAATGAGAAAATCATCATTGAGCAAGGTACAAAAGAATTTCCAGGTATTTAATGACGTCGACAATCACATAAACAAGTATGAGAATTTGACACTGGATTCCAGCGATACAGAGAAAGCAGAGAAGAAGCATCATTATAATGGTGATATTTTGATAATTGATGAAGAAGATAATGATGATGGATATGATGATTATGATGGACATTACGATAGCCCCAGAGATGTTCCAATAGTTGAGGTATCATCAGATGACGCCAGTGATTCAAATGCAGAGTATACAGCGCAAATGGGTAATGGCAATTCATTGACTGCTAATGATGACTTCATAGCATTTTCTGAAAGTTCAGAAGAAGAACAGGAGGATCCTGAGGAAACACATCAGCAAGGACAATCAAGCAGAAATATAGAGACCGAAACGGCCAAATCTCAAACTAGGACGCTGAATACTGATTATCCTTGGATTTTGAATCATGATCATTCAAGACAGAAAGAAATAGCGGACTGGTTAACTATGGAAATCAAAGATTTTGTTGCATATATTTCACCTAATAGAATAGAAATAGAAACCCGTAACAAGACCATAAGTAAGGTACGTCATGCTGTCAAACAACTGTGGCCAGATGCAGACCTAAACGTATTTGGCTCATATGCGACCGATCTGTATCTTCCAGGTTCAGATATTGATTGTGTCATCATTAGTGAAGGAGGCGACAAAGAAAACAGGAATAGTCTTTACTCATTAGCTAGTCATTTGAAAAGAAAGAACCTGGCCACACGAGTGGAAGTTATTGCTAAAGCAAGAGTTCCAATCATAAAATTTGTTGAGCCAGAATCACAAATCCATATTGATGTTTCATTTGAAAGAACCAACGGTATTGAAGCAGCTAGATTAATAAGAGAGTGGTTGGACGAAACTCCTGGTTTAAGAGAGCTTGTTTTAATAGTAAAACAGTTTTTACATTCAAGAAGATTGAATAATGTTCATACAGGTGGTTTGGGTGGTTTTAGTATAATATGCCTTGTTTTTGCCTTTTTGCATTTACATCCAAGAGTAGTGACAAATGAAATTGACCCATTGGAAAATCTAGGCGTGTTACTTATCGATTTCTTTGAACTTTACGGTAAAAATTTTGGTTACGATGATGTTGGTATCAGTTTAACTGACGGTAAACCGTCGTATATTCCAAAATGCGAATGGAGAGATATTCAAACTGAAAGAAGCTCATTCACGTTGGCAATTCAGGATCCAGGCGATTCTTCCAATAATATAAGTAGAGGATCTTTCAATCTACGTGACATCAAAAAGGCTTTTGCTGGGGCATTTCACTTATTAACTAACAGGTGCTTCGAACTTGATATTGCAACCTTTAAGGAGAGACTAGGGAAAAGCATTTTAGGAGACGTAATCAAATATAGAGGCAAGCCTAGAGATTTCAAAGATGAGAGGGATTTGGTGATTAATAAAGCAATCGAAGAGAACGAAAACTATCACAAGAAACGTAGCAGGATTGTTCATAATGAAGTGTTTATAGATCCAAGTGCAGAGGAGTCGATAGATGAGGCAATAGATGAGGAGGATGACATCTACCATTTGGAAGAACTTCCCATGAAGAAACGTAAGAAAAATAAGCAAAAAACGAAATCCACAGAAAAAAAAATCAAAATTACAGATGTTATTGCAAAAACTCGGATACCGAAACAAGCGAATTTTGCATCTGACCAACCCAAAAAAAGTATCGATTCTTTAATGGGGCTTCCTGCAGATGAGGATGAAGAAGATGGGTATAATCCTTTGGAATTAGAACCAGAAAAAAATCCGGATAATGATACAAACGAAATTGACAATGACAATAAGATAAAAACTGATAAATCCTCATTGAAAAAGTACACCGTAGATGCGCAAACGAGAAGAGATTATTGGCTTGGTAAGAGCAATGTGATATCTTCTAATATCCCATAAATAATCTACATTAGCCCTCGTCTTTAGCACCTAATGTAATCAGTATTTAAAATCTACTTTACCTCTTAACTTCTTTTTTTCACCTTTCATCCTTTTTTCTTTTAGTCTGATTTTACTTGTATTCTTTCTAATACTATCCCATTTTTTGATAGTTCCGTCATCAACCTTTTCAGGAAACCAACATATTTTCTTGATTTCACTGACTAGCTTTGAAAAACATGCCCGCTTATTTAACTCCCTCGACCTAGTTTCATCTGATTGAACTACCAGGGCATCCTTACTTCTTGCGTAGTATCTAAAAGAACCATCAATAAGCTGTTGTCGTACAGCTTGCGGTATCCAAATACAATCTGAAAATTTATCGAGTGAAACTGTGCATTTGCTACTAACTTTATTGACGTTTTGTCCACCTGGACCACTTGATCTATCGTAACGTACAGAAAATTCCCTTAAAGGAAGTGAATTAATGCTCAGCAGCTTAAGCCATCTTTTGGCACCTTCGATTTCACACTCTGATGACAAATGTGTTATAAACTGGAACCAGGTCTTCACATTGGTTTTTAACATGATTAATTGGACGGTAAAGCCATTCCCAATATGACACATTTTTTATTAAAAACATATGAAGCCTTTCCAAAACTGCATTATCTTGATTATTTAATCATATTATTTTTTTTTTCATGTCACATCGCGAAAAATAGTTTTTTCTCCTTACAGTTATCGTGTTTTTTATTTACCCGGCTATTAAATATGGTTTCCCGATCGAGTATTTTTTTTTTCCACAATCTTGAAACAAAGAATAACGATTAGAAAAATGTTGCAAACGCCATATCAATCGCTCAGATTTACAACGATTAAGGAGGCTCTTGAGCTTACAGGATACCCAATCCCAACCAGTCGCGTAAACAGGTTCAGGAACTTTCAAATAGAGGATATACTCGTCCCCATTAAGTGAAAATAACGAGACTTTTGAAAAGAAGTCATAGCATCGAACTATTTTGAAACAAACACTTTCATTGTGTCTGGTGTTTCAGAAACATCTCTTTTAATTGCTAAGCTTGGTTTTCAAGGCTAGAAACATCTTGAATCCAGGATACGGAACAACTGGATACTGGTAGATTGCTCGTAAAACGGTTCTCCTAATTTTAAAATGTCCCTCTCAGCAGCAGCCAACAAGATATCAGATAATGACTTTCAAAATATTGGACCTGCACCTAGACCACCTGGAGGAGGAAGCTATTTGAGGAGCCAGGCAGCATCATATAATCAAACGAAACCTATAACGAGATTTGCGACACCAAGCGATCTTCGTCAAGGGAGCTCACGATCATTACCACAGCCGTCTATGTTCTCTAAAAAAAGAGCAGGTTGGATATCATATAAAGATGATGGATTGTTATCCTTTTTATGGCAGAAAAGATACATGGTTTTGAATGATTCTTATTTGACATTGTACAAGAATGATAAAATGTCAGAGGACCCCGTACTGCAAATACCTCTAACAAGTATTGTTAGCGTGAGTAGAACGCAGTTGAAACAGAATTGCTTTGAGCTGGTACGCTCCAATGAGCGTAATTCGTTGTCATCTAATTCTATTTCATCTTCTGGTTCTGGAAATTCAAATAATGGTTCCGATTCCAGCTCGAGAAAGTCTATTTATCTATCGACTAAGACAGAACAAGAATTGCACAATTGGTTAGATGCAATTTTTTCTAAGTGTCCATTGTTGAGTGGTGTTTCTTCACCAACTAATTTCACACATAAAGTTCATGTAGGTTTCGATCCCGAAACTGGCAGTTTTGTTGGCATGCCATCAAATTGGGAAAAACTATTAAAGCATTCCAGGATTACTGGTGAAGACTGGAATAATGATTCAGCTGCAGTTATTCAGGTTTTGCAGTTTTATCAGGAATATAATGGGATATCAGGTAATAATCCAAACAATAGTAGCTTAAGTTTAGCAAGTGGGAATCAGAGTCAGGTTCAATTAACAAGTCATAATAATACCAATAATAACAATAATCCTCAAAATAACAACGTGGTCAGGCAATTAAAGTATAAAAATTCCAATTTGAACCCAAATGAATCAAAGTCTTCGGGGAATTTTCCTGCATCGGGGGGGTTTTCAGTTCAAAGGCAGGCTCCATCACCCCCAAACCTTCATGTCTCCACCTCTTCTCAGGCCTCCAAAAAATATATGCACACAAACACGCCATCCCCACAGCACTCTAGTCCATATCAAAACCAACAGCAGTATACATATTTGCAGCAATCCAAGAACTCATCATCACCTACCAGTGCCGGATATGGCCAAAGGAATATACCCCATAATACCGCTCCTAATAATTACCATAGCCCACATCAGCAACAGCAGCAGCAGCAATATAGATATCAACAACAAAATGCTACAATAAATCCATACAGACCACAGCATAATATGGTCAACCCATATGCCTCGAACAAGTCCTCTGTTCCTGCCGCATCTACAAACAACTCCGCAAAACCTTCAATACCAGACGATCATACTGCTTCTATGAAATTGCAGCCACAAAGAGCTGCCCCACAAGCTCCATCATCTAAGCCATACATGCAAAGGGATGCTCAAAATGAATCAGGAACTCATGAGAGCGGTTCAAAACAACAATTACAACAACTAAATCCACATGCTGTGCCTCAGAAGCACCCTCAACCTCTAAGACAGGCTCCCAAGAAACCAGAGACAGCAGTTAAAAAAGATGTGGCAGTTACCAAGCACAAGAAGCCATCAAAACCATCTATGTCAAATGCCGAAATTATGGTTAAACTGAAAAGTGTTACTTTTAACAACGACCCTTCACCATATTTCAATATGATTGAAAAGGCAGGACAGGGTGCTAGTGGGTCTGTTTATTTAGCCCAGAGGATCGAACTACCTGAGTTATTGCTTGATTCGAATATTAGTTCATTTGCGGAGCTACCTCGAGTTGGTGATAAAGTAGCAATCAAGCAGATGGTACTCTCAAAGCAACCGCGCAAAGAATTGATTGTTAACGAGATCCTTGTTATGAAGGATTCCCGTCATAAAAACATTGTTAACTTCTTAGAAGCTTATCTGAAAACTGAAGATGACTTGTGGGTAGTCATGGAATTCATGGAAGGTGGCTCTCTGACTGATATAATAGAAAATAGTCCTTCAAATGGTAGCGAAAATTCACCACTTACAGAACCTCAAATTGCATACATTGTCCGTGAGACATGTCAGGGTCTCAAATTTTTACATGATAAAAACATCATACATAGAGATATCAAATCAGACAATGTCCTTTTAGATACGAGTGGGCGAGTCAAGATCACGGATTTCGGTTTTTGTGCAAAGCTAACAGATAAAAGAAGCAAAAGGGCAACAATGGTTGGAACGCCTTATTGGATGGCACCAGAGGTCGTTAAACAGCGTGAATACGATGAGAAGGTTGATGTCTGGTCATTAGGTATTATGACGATCGAAATGTTAGAGGGAGAGCCACCTTATTTAAATGAGGATCCTTTGAAGGCTTTGTATTTGATTGCAACTAATGGAACACCAAAATTGAAGAATCCTGAATCTTTGTCGTTGGAAATCAAAAGATTTCTAAGTGTTTGCCTCTGTGTCGATGTCAGATATAGGGCGTCTACTGAGGAATTGCTGCACCATACCTTTTTTAATATGGCATGTGATCCAAATGACTTGACCCCTCTTCTAGATTGGAAAAGATAAGCTGCATTTTTTTTTTTATTAAAATCTTTCTAAAATCGTCATTCTGCCCCACATATTGTTTACATAAAAGGCAACCCTCTTTAATCTTTAATCAAGCTATTACACAGACGCATATACTAAATTTGTTACCAGCAAAACAATACATACTCTATTTAGATATCAGTTTAGTAAATCCCAATGATAATTGAAGGACATCATTTTGTGAGATATCCAATTTGTATGAAAACTGGATTGTTCTTAGAATTAACGGATGTAAAATTTTGATAGAAGATAAGATTGAAGTGTCAATGACGTTTTCTTCCAGGAAGGATAACTCTAGTATATCATGAAGGCCACTGAGTAAAATCTCTAGTTCAATCTTTCGAACCTTGGGAATCGGTGCCCTTCTAACTAACGATTCGTTGGAAATATGTCTCCTCAATGCAAATGCAACTCTACAAACCAAGTAAGGAGCGCATAGATCATGTAAATCTTTATAACATTCCCCAGATATCTTTACAAATGAAATCAGGTCTTTTAAGCATGTGATTGAACATGAATATTTACTCAACACAGAAGTTTCTGCAGTGCTCCCAGCGATATCTGAAAATTCAAAATTTGTTAGGTTTGAAGCCAATAAAAGAAGTGAATCGCAATTTCCGCGTATCTCGTTTTCTAATTTATCAAACTCGTATAGAAACGAACATTCCCAGATTCCTATAATAAATTTTTCCAATTGATCCCTTTTCATGAATTTGATAATCTCAGGTCTCAGTAAAATATTTTTGTAACTTGTATATTCTACTACATCGGCATGTTCAGTTTTCCTATCTGTTACAGCATCGATCCTCCTTAAAATTGATGATGACACATTAATAAAAATATCAAGGAAATCGCTTTCTAATATTTCTGTTTCTTGAGAAGGTGAACTCTCAAAAATCTTGATGGAAATCTCACGGAAGCACCGCGATATTGAAATCCAGATTGGTTCATCTTCTGTTTTCATTCCATCAAATAATGGTTTACGGTTGATAACGGTCCCCAAATTATTCATTATTTTGATGGTGTGTTTCTCAGTCAGAAAGGACCAATCTTGGATGCCACCCAACCTATTTTTCAGCGCTTCAAATGCAAAAATACTTACTGCTTCAAATGTAGGAATTCTGGATCTTGAAGAAGAAGGTAATTTTGGGAGCAACTTTTTCTCAATTTTTTCTCTTGTATCAAATGGTAAGGTAATAATCATACTTAATTGAAAAAGGACTAAAACTTCAATGTCTCCCTTTTGGGGCTGGGAAAATGTGTTTATACCATTCAGAACTGACAACTGTAATGAAGTAGGCTTTGTTTTATCCCGAACATTTTCAGGAAGTAAAGGATACCGTACGGCAGAATTGAAAAGGCTTAAAGTCCCCTCAAGGAATTCGACTGTTATGCCTTCGTATTTCATCATTATATCATATAAATATGGAAATCCTGAGATGAATTCTTGAATGCAATCATAGCCACTTTTCTGTAAACCTGAATTCAGGGTGACATCGCTGTAGATAATGTTATAATGGCTCCAAATATTTCGTATTTTGATCAAAACAGGTTTAGGAATATGTTCTAGATGAAGCATGGACATCAGCAATGTACGATAATTGATAATTGCAAAGTATGCTATCTCATTGGAGTCAGAGCTGAGATAACTTTCTAAGAAATCAAGCAGCATAATCCACTGTTCAGTTGATGAACTACTAAGAAGAAAGTTTGAGAAATGTAAGGGATAAAGGTCTACCAATCCTTTAAATATGTGATTCCAGAAATCAGCATCTATTACTTGCTCTTTTGCGTCCCATCTGTTACTTAATAATGGTTTGATAACTTCAATATATATCAACTCCCAGTTTGGAAAAAGAGCACCGTGCGAATCCACAATCCGGAAGAAGGTTTGAACTGCACCATTTTTTACCTCAGGTCGTTTGTCCTCTGTACATTCAATTAGCGCCTTCAGAAGATATAGCCATAGACCATTATACATTTTGTATGCAGATGTATCTTGCGATGAGAGTACCTCTTTAAGTCTGCCTTCTTTAATATCATCAAGAAATTCAGTTTCTTGAGTCCCTCGGTCGTCTTCCGAAAGATTGTCTCGTTGTAACCTCAGATAGTCACCGATCAACCAGAATTGACTTATGGAAGAGAAAGATATATTTAGGTTTACCTCTTGCGTGACAAAATTTAAAAGAGTGTCTACAACAATCTTAATAACACCAATGGGCAAGTTCTGAAGGAAATCGTCAGAGATTAATTTGAAAACATCATATGAGACCTGGATGATGTCTTTATATTTCAATATAATGCCATTTATTAGCGAAGATCCATCTTCATCGTCAATTAGAACATCATCTAGATCTTTTTTGAGCCAATCAAATGGTGAATTCACAATTAGAAACACAGAAGGCCAACTTGTACTAATTATGTCACCAAATTCGTTAAGAATATCTTTCAGAGTTGAAAGTAATTGAAGTAAAATTTCGGATTCTGCTTTAACAACCCCATTGTGGATAGTATTCTTGGTTACCTTTAATTCTTTCAAAGCCACTATGCAATTCAAAATAGAATCCAAGATAACACCTTCTAGGATATGGAATTTATTGGCCCTCAAATCTTGCTCCTCGATACCGCCCACCTCAAAGCATACTTTCCGTATGATGTCCGTTAAAGTTTTTGCCGCATACAATCGAATGGTTATACTGGGCAATTTTCTGTCAGCAATGAGCATGATAAGGTAGTTGATTGCCACGGAGATCGTCTCTTTGCTTTTTTGATCACCAAAAAATCTGCTTGAATTGTATGTTGTAAGTTCGCCAAGTTCTGTAACGTAAAACAGTCTGTTACATTTACAGCTGTAAATGGAGTTTTCAACGGATGTTTCAAGGTTTGGTAAATCCTCGTCGTTATTGGGAATTACTTCGGAAAAGCAATTTTGTGATTCAGATATGAACTGTTCAACAAGGACCTTGAATGGCCTATTTCCATAGGTTATAGTACTTTCAAACAGTTTAACTATACTATTTTCAATTGAAAGCACTTCATTCTTCGTCATCTGGGGAGCTGGTGGAACATCTTGAGCATAGAAACCTTCCATGATATCGGAAGAGGGTCCATAAACATAATATGAGATCCATTGCCATGTGCGTAGGATATAGGACCAATTTTCAGCAATTAAATTCGGACCCAAAGAGACAGATAGTGATATCAAAGCTCTGAAAAGACTTATTTGGCGTTGTTTAATGTTTCTTGAAGGAAAAATATTTCTGGATAACTCTTCAGGGGATGTACGACCTGTAGCTACTGACCCTGTTAGGCTCCCATTAAGTGTATCGAAAACGATATTTTGCTGCTTCTCCTGATCCTTCTTCCCCCAGTTATTAGAGTCTTTGTTGGTTATAATTGCTACCGAAAAAACTTTCAGGCATTGATTTAATTCTACTGATAACGTAAGTATACCTGCAGCATGTGCGAGCTTTTGGAATGCCCGGATCAATGAATGAAATAATGGCGTGTCTAGGGAAGTTGAATATAGAAATTTTTCATGAATCTTTAACAAACCTTCAAAAACACCCTTGTATATTTGAGTCAGTTTCTCGAGGTTATTGGGCATCGAAGGGTTCTCGGTGGATTGAGAGATATTAAGGGCCGCAACACTGAGACCATCAGAAATTTCGTTTGAAATCGTTAAAACCAGCCATATAACATACGTTATATTCACTGGTGGTGCACTACTCTTGTCTAGCATATGGATATATTGAATCTTTGTTGGTAAAATATCTGTAGATACAATGGCTTGGTCAAGTTTTTCTATTACATTCGATTCACAGAGGCAATTACTGATATCTTCCTCTGACAATGAGGCCAACAATTCAGTCAATAAGTTTGTAACAACATGTTTCTTATCTGGAAAGTTATCATATGTCATGAATATTTCCTCGACGAGGTTAAAATTCTGAGTGATGTTGACGAAAATTTCCAACGATAGTGTTCTTTTCCACAGAGGAGATTCTGAGCCAGCAGATATTGCATGGATCAAAAGAGATAAAATTACTTCCATTTCCAATTCTAAGATGAGAATATAGTCTTTATTCATCAATAAATTTATGCATCTAAAACTTCTCAACACAACAGAAAAATGTTTCCCAGATGAAATGCACCTCAGTAAAAAAGGAACAGTCTTGATTCTCAAGAGGAACTGCATATCTCTATTCTCCAAAAAAATTGCTTTCCCATTCTGTAAGATAGATTCTAAAATCTCTAGTGCATAGGTTATCGGCAGATTCTTAGTGTCCAGGAATGGTTCCTTATTAGCAAGATCTTGAGAATCTGCTATGTCAAAGGATGAACATAAGTCTGAAAATAACCTATTCGCGTCATATCTGTATGCATTGACTTTGATTGATTCATTATTGGCAACCAGTACATCGAACTCTTCGTCATCATGCAGCTCTTTTTCTACGTCATTTTGATTTAATAATCGTTCAAATATCTCATCAATCAGCTGTTGCAAAGTTGCGCTGGCTGTTCCAATCACCATTGAAGATTTATTTGGTATTGCCAATAAATTAGAACAAGAACGTAAAAGTTTAGCACATAAAGGTCCACAAATATACCTCGAATAATTTTTGAAAAAAATTGGTAAAACCTGAAGTATTTTGAGTTTAATTTCCAATGCCAATTGACTCGCATCCATGAAGCCATCAAGAACCATGGGTAATCTTCCCTTTGGTATGCAAGGTGTGGATGCTAACCCCTGTAAGCACTGCATTGAGATTGTTGTTAGCTTAGCATTGTTCGATGAACATGACATAACAAACGGTAACACAAAGTCTGGATGTCGTGAGAGCTCTTCATAAGTATGAGTAGTCTTTAATATTTCTATTGACTTGTCGCTTGCCTGTTTTATGGAACTGTTCCTTTTCTTGGCCTCTGATGACAAGGACTGTAATTCGCTGTACAACTGTTTCCAGAAAGTGGTAAAATCCTTACTTCCATTCGACATTGAATGTGTGGGATGGTCAGATTCTGCTATCCTATTCGATATAGAACCTGACACTTGGTTAAAGTTATTATGCTGAAATACAAGGTGTTTATATTCGTATGTGACGATATATGATAAAGCGCTTTTACTTGGTGAAGTCTTGGTAGATCAGCAACACATAAATAGAGATCAGATAATATGTTGCCATCAATTGGATATTTTAGTTGATAAAACTGATTATCACACTTTTTGGAGGTATAAGGTTATAGGTCGAATTCAAGAAATGAAATACCCTTTACTTTAGAGTAGTGATTTGCAAGAAAAAGGTGTATTCTGTCTGTCTGTCTGTTAATTGAGTAAATTTACTTAGAAATGCCACTTTACTCCTATATGGCATCTTCAAGGTCGATAATTGGGAGATCTAATATGTTCAAGTTGGTCAATTCCCGCAGTAGAGCTCTGTGGAGTAGTGATCGTTACGGTACCTTTGTTTCCGTCATCAGGTTTAATTCGAGTTCAAGAAATGGCATAAAGGATAGTAGCGTTTTGATTCATTCACATGAAAAATCAAAGAAGAAAAGAGATGTCGAATCTGTGAACCAGAATCATGAATCTGATTCAGATGGAGAGAATAAATCCCCTGTAGTCCAGGAAGGTGAAGATAAATCGATACGCCAGGTGAAAAAAGGTTTCCTGGTACCACGAGTTAAATCCACTGATTATATTCCAACAAGTCATGTTCAAATGGAAGGTCTATATGCAGGCTATAGGCCACTATTCTTAGGCAACTCACCACTCCGGGGAGATAGGAGGGCAAACGCGTTAGATAACTTTTTCAGTTCGTTTGCAGCTTTAAAGCTATCTGATGACGCTAAAGACTCCAAGACTATAAGTGTTAGTGACGTAATTGAAGATCTCAAAAAGAATAACGCCGATGACAAATTACTAAACAATAACGGGAGAAATAGAAAGCCGATCATACCTTGGGATGCATCAATAAGCGGAATGGTTTATGATGACCAGCCTTTTAAGCATGTACCCCGAAATGTTGTTTCACGTTTAAGGCCTTTCAAGATGGTGAAGGTTGAGAGAAAAAACGACAATCGAAAAAATGAAAAAAATTCTGACATGATAAAGATGAGGGTACACAATCCAGAAGTGAGCGATGAGTCAGAAATTGTGAACTTGTTAAACCTCAATCGTTCTGGAGGATGCGACCAGCTTTGGCATAGCGAACCTAGAAGTAAAAGAAACATTGGTGCAAATTCAAGAAAAAAATATGAGAGAGAATTGAGCGACTATGCTTATAACCATAAGTTTATTAAAAGTGATCAAAGGATTTTTAAAACTGATGCTGAAAAAATAAACCGTCTGCTGTCGAAGGAATTCCATAAACAAACAGGACTTACTATAAACTCAGAGTTCACAAAGAATGTCTTACCACTTTATATTTATGTGGATAAATCAATTTCGTCGAGGACTTTATTCCGGAGGTTTCTCAAAAAGCGTATCAAGGAGCATATCCAGCCTGTTCTTATGACTCTTTTATCATCTTATAGCTCTAAAGAGCAGGCCAACAAATTTCAGATGAAGGTTCATTTGAAAATTGATAATGTGGTCCGTGAATTAGCTCAATATTTGCCATCTGTATATTTTACTGGTGGTTCTGTTGATTGCATACTCCATTCAAGTCCAATAGTTGGCTTTCGTAGAATTCATTGGTTGAAACCATATAAGAGACATGGCATATTCTGGGGGAAAAATTCTGAGATAGATTACTTTTTTCAGCTGAATGGTGACTATAATATTACCAGAAGTGGTGCCAGATATATGAGATATCCAGTAACTCTACAATGGAAAACCTTTGAGACAGCTTTTTCCGAATGGGATTATTTTGGTTGAAAAATAAAAAACCAAATTCCTTTATACCTCTATTCCTTTATATAATATGCTTATTTGATATTCCTAAAAATTAAACGTCATTCAAATTATCATTTTTTTTTAAAATTATTATTATTCTGATATCCACGTCAGCACACCTCACTTAAATGTAAAGATTTTAAAATCATACAGACTCATGCCTCTGCTCGTTGTTGTTCCTTTTATCTTCCCCATGTTCCCCCTGTTCCTCATGTTCCCCCTGTTCCTCATGTTCCTCATGTTCCTCATGTTCCTCAGCTATATCTACATCAGGATCAAAAATGACATCTCTTGTCGTATAGACAAAAACCTCATTAGGCCTATCCAAACCTATCCTTTTTCTCACAACTTTTTCCCTTGTTGTTGAATTATCAGTGCTTCTAGAGCTTAAACTTAGCGTGCCTAAACTCTTTGAGATGACTTGGTCTGCATAATACAAAAATCGATCACAGATAACCGATATCTTTTGTTGTGCTGTTTCTTTCAGGCTCTGTTGCTGCTTAAACTCAACTTGATTAATACTTTCTCGGTCAATCGGATTCCCATTATAAATGTCGTTGTAAGAGGAGGGTTCATTCACAGAAGTTGTTGGGTCGTCAACATTGCCATTAGGTGTTCTTGAAGAGCTACTAGCCTTTCGGGTAGATACATCGTCACTTGAGTTCGTTTTTTCTTTGTCAAAAGGTTTTGAATATGTAAGTGCTCTCTGCACTCTCAACGCGTACTTGGCAATATGGTAATCTCTTTGCTCGTCTTCATATATTGGTCTCCCTAATATGCTTTGAGCCTGTTCCTTGCGCTCACTAACGCCTAATCTATCCAGCCATTCCCATACTATTGAAGTGGAGCCTACATAACAAGTCGTGTTGAAAAGTTCTCCTACTCCTGAGAGCCAAACATTTGAAACATCGGCAAGAAAAAGAGCAGGCTGGAGAAGTACAACAAGCACAGTCAATGTCGTTAAAATGGTCATTTGACTGGTTGCAAAACAAAACCGTCTTTTAAACATTCCATATGATATGATGGTGCTTGCATATGAAGCAGCAATAGCTATCCTGAATAAGTAGACGAAGGGTGCTAAAAGTTCGATTTGTGTATGATCATGTTGTGTAGCCCCGGCAAATTGTGGTACTGCCCATAGGACATTGGCCACAATAATCAGTGTTGTCCCTAAGAAGAAGACGATTCTTTTCTCCAGCTTACGTGAGAACAATCTTATCAGTATCAAAACCTGACAAAGCTGCAAAAGAAAAATAGAAATGAGATCAAGTATCGAAAAGCTCAGGTCTGTTGAAAATAGAACCATAATGTGATATGAAGTAGAGACTCCGAAGTCATTGTGTTCTTGAGATAATTCTTTTAAAGCTCTTGCAAAGAAAATAATGATTTTGATGGAGCTTATAACGGCTCCAACTTTAAGCAACATTGATGCATACTTTGATCGACTTCCTTTTATATTAATGAATATTAGTAAGGTCAAAAATACCGTTATCACAAAATTGGCAGTGAGTGCTAACAATACTGGATATATACTATAGGAAAATGATCCTGTGAATATCCCATCACCTTGGATATAGGCTTCCCAATCATTCACAATTGGCTCTAAAAATGGAAACGAGTCTTTAGGCATCGCAGCAGCATTGTAAACTGGTAGACCATTGTCACAATAGCTTTCATATCTTATTTCGTCTGCGAATGTGAACATTTTCGGAAGCGATTTGCTGATAATTAAACCCCCTCCAAGGCTCATCGATTGACAAGTCTCATATCGGTGATCTCCAGGATTGAACTTCCAAGATACGTCTCTTATCATACCGTCTTGAACATTACCGAGTAGCCTCTTCTCAAATATTAAATATGAATATCTTGACTGCTTCTATAAACAGTGTAACGTCGGATTCTCTGCAATAGCTATCTACCTCTTTATTCTTCTTTATTCCAGTTCAATGGTATCCTTACAGGAAATTTCATATTTCTTTAAATCGTTAGGAACGAATTTTTTTATGCAATAAAGGTAGAAAAGTAGTAAGTACTAAATACTTGAGTAGTGAAACTAAAGCAGATATTGGAAGCCTGCCATCGCATTATCAGTAATAAGCAGATTCGGAGTGTAGTCTTTATCTTAAGAGGTCTGGAGATCACTTTAGGAGTTGAGCAACGAATGGCATTAATGAACAATGTTTTAGTTGTTCCTGCAGATCACAGCGACCAGTCCAGAATTGCAAGAACCGGCGGTCCACGAAAATCTCCATCGGCACCTAACTTTCATGAAAAGGCTTATGCAGGTCATAGTATGAGTGAACCCACGCTACTCAAGAACAGTAATGGCGATAACCTATCAAGTATGGGGGAAAATCTATCTCTAAATGATAGAGATGCTAATTTAAGCGTTATTAACTTATACGATGACGAAGTATTGTCACGGAGAATGGAAGATGTGTATGATAATGACGAATATGATGCACAAGAAGATATGGAAAGTGATGAGGTTAACACACCAACGATATCAACTCTTCAGAACAATTGTAATGTCAATGATACGGAGCATTTGGATAGATATGGATTTAAGAAGCAGAATAACTTTATTTCTGAGGAAGAATACAACAAGTGGTGGAGGGACTATTCACAATATTGCATAAGGCGGAAACATAAATGGAAGTTGTTGTTAGCTAAGAGCGGACTACCGATGGACAACGACTCACCAAATAGATTTCCTCCCAGGAGTGAAAAATTAAAAAGGTATGTGAGAAAAGGTATACCTGCCGAATGGAGAGGCAATGCATGGTGGTATTTTGCAAGAGGCCAGGAAAAATTAACCAAAAACAAGGGACTGTACGACAAACTATTATTAAGAATGGACGAGATACAGAAAAAGAAGAAGAAAACGACACCTGATCTAGATATTATCGAAAGGGATCTAAATAGAACATTTCCAGATAATATTCATTTCCAGCGGGAGACTTTTCAAGTAGATGAGGCACCGATGATCAAGTCATTGCGCAGAGTTTTGGTGGCGTTTTCTCTTTATAATCCAAAAATTGGCTATTGTCAATCAATGAACTTTTTAGCGGGTCTTTTATTACTTTTCATGGATGAGGAAAAAGCATTTTGGATGCTTGTCATTATAACTTCGAGGTATCTTCCGGGTGTCCATAATGTGAATTTGGAGGGTGTAAACGTGGATCAAGGCGTATTGATGCTATGTGTCAAAGAATATTTGCCTGAAGTATGGCAATTTATCGCACCACTACATAAGAGGTCCGCTTTTATGTCCAGCTCCAGCCCAAAATTCAATTTAGGGAAAAATGAATTCCTATACAAGCTACCTCCAATCACATTGTGCACTGCAAGTTGGTTCATGAGTTGCTTTGTCGGTGTCTTACCTATCGAAACGACTCTTAGAGTATGGGATTGCCTTTTTTATGAGGAATCACATTTTCTATTCAAAGCCTCACTAGCCATTTTGAAGCTTAGCGAGCAGTCCCTGCTAAAAAGCAAACCCCAAAGAGTGCTGCGTCACTATTCGCTCAATGGTGGTAATAACCAATCCAGAGATTTTAGAATAAGCCAAGACGAGAGTGAAATGGAAGTTTTTCAAGTGATTCAAACTTTTCCAAAGCATTTAGTTAATCCTAATGATATTTTCGAAAAAGTTATTTTCAAGAAGCGTATTGCATTGAATAGGTTGGACCAAGAAGAAATTGATCGCTGTAGAAAGTATGTTAGTGTACAAAGACTTAAATTCAAGAACTATAATGAAATTGTGAGTTCAAACACCGGCAATAATGAAACTGACTATGGAGAAGATGATAATGACTTTCTACGTGATAATAATGACTTGACTGATACCCAGAACAATGATAGCACCAAATACAATAATAATACCACATCAATAGGCCATCCGCCAACGAACAGCGATAACAAAATCGCTAGTGACTTTGTTAATAATGCCCTTTCTTCTGAGGTATATGGTTTTAAGAAAAGTTTAAGTGGTGTGCATTGGAATAATAGCATAAAAGAGAAAGTGAGGCAAATGAGGAAGAAAAAGAGTAAAGATGAAGATATCTTGCTATAGCATTTCAAAGAGACATATATAACTAGGTATAGATATAAATTCTGAACTTTATAGTGGGACAGACACTTTTTTGTAATAATTCTTGTGAACCGGCTATTTAGTGAGATTGTAACCTCTCTTCAAACGTTCAAGAACCTGTGCGACTTCATCATTGCCCTTCAGCTTGCTTCTCAAAACATGCTCTATTTCTTCCCAAGGAATATCTACATCCATGAACTCAGCATCCGCAGCAGTAGTGTTCTCCACAGCAGGAACAGTTGATGGCTTTAACTCTGTTTCGTTTTCCTTAGAGATGGTTTTGATCATCACATTAACAACAGCTCCCTCAGAAGCAACATCTCCTATAAATTCACTATCATGAAGGACTTTACCTTTTAACAACAGTTTTAATTGTTCAATCCCTTGGATAGTCCCCTCCCTTACAAGGAAATCTTTGACTTGGTACACCGTGGTATTCGTTGGGAATTGTTGTGTAACTGAAAACTTTGGTGGTCTAACACTTTTCAAAGTCAGTTGTATAGGAGAGCCAGCTACTTCATTATCACCTTTACTGATAGCTCTGCTTCTTTTTGGATCGTATTTATACTTTAGCGCAGGCAACGCAACACCAAGTTTAGTTACCTTCTGCATTGGCATCTTATAATCGGATGCCAAAACTGGTTCAGATAAACTTGCCAATGTCAGAAATTTGGATACAAATTCATATTCGGGTGACGACATCATGTAAAGCTCCTCCCTATTATGTTTATTATATTACTTTTTGTAACGATAATTATGAATCCTACACATAGATTTTTTGTTCACTTCAGTTAAAAAACGCTAGACACTAAACCTTTAAAATTGTTAAGAACCTCAGAAAGCTAAAGAGACATTGATATTATTATTGATGGAGACGGGCACTTCACAAGATCATACTCTAAGTACAATCAATAGTGATGTTATTTCTAAGAACCCAACAGAGGCTCCTGAAGTACAACCAGAGGAGTCGATATCTACCCAGATACCCGTGTTTTTCAATTACCATGAATTTACAGAGAGATACTATGTTGATTTTAGGTCACCGTCGCACTTTAGCGAACATGCTGAGGATTCTGGTTTGTGTATCACTCACTTTCCTAATATATACGTACCTAGGAATACAAAAGAATTTAAAAATACAAGAATTGTTCGCATACCAAGGCGTTTCGACATCACATTAGATTATCCTTATTTCAGTACATGTCTCCCAGGTTCTGAACCTGCTGCACTGATAAATGAAATTGATCAAGATGCCTACGTACCTCATGGTATATTTGATGATAATCAAGTATTTGGATACTCTTCCGTGAGTCCCCTAAGCCGCTATTTCACGCAATCCGAATTTGAAGAAATAGTTACCTCTATCAATCATATTATGAGTCGTACAGCAAGGATATCCTCATGGTTCAATATACTGAACCTTGTAGCAGATATATTTACTTTGGGAGTATGGGAGTGGGTTATTGCAAGGCACGTCAGTAAAGACCCCATTCAGGAAGTAGAAGAATATATTGTAAAACTGAACGAGGCACCGGCATTCAAAAATCGCAATATAAAGATACACTCTCCTAGGAGTTCGGGATATTTGTCAGTATGTAAACGTTTTGTTTTCTGGTGGTAACCTTCAGGATGTACTAACTTTTTTTTATCATATAGTTGGATTTTCAAATTCCAAAGCCATCGGTTTAAGAATAATTAAAAAAAAAAATCAGAGAATTTTCAGAATTGGCTTGCAAAAAAGAATGAAGGCTAATTATTATATTATAAAGGCCATTGGTAGTGAAAATGAACGGTATATTTGCAATAGATAAACCCAGTGGTATCTCATCGAATCAGTTCATGATGAAACTACAGCATGCATTGACCAATAGTCAAATATTTTCAAAGGAGATACAACGAGCCACTGCAGAAAGAATGAGGCAATACCAAGAACAAACAGGCAAAAAGGCTAGTAAACGTAAATTACGTAAAGTTTCCAAAGTAAAAATGGGCCATGGGGGTACTTTGGATCCTTTAGCATCAGGTGTTCTTGTTATCGGTATAGGTACAGGGACGAAAAAGTTGGCAAATTATTTATCTGGGACTATTAAAGAGTATGAATCAGAAGCCTTATTTGGAGTATCTACCACATCCGGAGACGTTGAAGGTGAAATTTTATCCAGAAACTCAGTAACACACTTGAAAATTGACGATGTGAAAAGTACAGAGGAAAAATTTAGAGGGACTTTAAAGCAGACGCCTCCGATATTTGCAGCTCTAAAAATGAATGGTAAACCATTGTATGAATATGCTAGGGAAGGGAAACCTTTGCCTCGAGCTATTGAGCCAAGAGAGGTTACGATATATGATTTACAGATCTCACCAGATACCTTGTCTAAAACCCACAAATATCCAATCCTTAGACCATCTAGTGAAGCGGAGGATACTATTGCGCGCTTAAATTCTAGTCTTCTTGAAGACAAATTGTATTTTTCAAAAGAGTATTGTTCAAATCATGATTTGCAAACTGAGGAGGCACAAATTGGAGAACCACTGCCATTGACTAAGGAGGAAGAAGATGAAATTTCAAAACTTGGAGATGAATATAGAGCACCATTGTTACATTTCAGTGCAAAAGTATCCTCTGGCACATATATTCGTTCGCTCATTAGTGACATTGGCAAATCTTTGAGGACATCCTCCTATATGGTAAAACTTATTCGTTTGCAACAACAAGAGTGGTCTTTGAAAAGCAAAAATGTTTTCAAGTTGGAAGATTTCACTGAAAGAGATGAACAAGTGTGGAGTAAAGTATTAAGACTAGTCTTGGAAAACGGGGCCGAAGTTGACGTCTCTCTTGAATTAAAAAAAGCTGAAGAAGAATTTTTGGTAGAGAAGGGCGTAATGGAACAGAATTTAAAGGCAAACAAGGAAAGTAACGAGAAGTATTATCGTGGAAATGCCGAGGGGACCGAAATGCAGTCCCCACCTGAAGTAAGCAGCACTACTGAAAATTTCAACCAAGTAAGGGATAAAAAAAGAACAATTGAAGAAATTTGACTAGTTAGTATATAGCGTTATTTATAAAGTCATGTGCTGAGTAAATTAGTAAAGATATCGGTATCATTGCCAATAAAATTGCATTTCATATAATCAGAGTTTACGTCAAAAAAGTTGTAACTCCGAAGTAATAAATCCTTCTGGGTGATCGAATCTGGGCAACTGAAGCCGAATATACTGGGACAGTCTCGTACGATACTGTGACACATTTCAATACATGGCAGTATCTCATAATAATTTGCATTTGGTCGAATTAGCTTATTTAGATAGGGATTTCTGTTGTCATCCTTTAGCCTGTAGACATAGTCGCTTGATTTTATATTAGTGCATCGAGGTATTGTAACAGCACATAACCAGTTTCTATATGAGTGTGCACATTGTTTACAAGTTCGCAAAGGAGAATATACCGCATCGTCTTCCATATCGCAAGGGACATTCTGTAAAACCTTACTAAAATTGGCATATGAGCTTTCAGCCAATCTATCGAATGTTTCAGCTAAAAAGGTCTTGTTATCGGGCTGTACTAAAGAATTTGGGACAGAATATGCTACACCTTCGCAGAAGTCTAGATCGAAAATCAATGAACAAGCGTTCGAGTCTCTAGTTGTAAAGTCGCTTTTTGCGAATAATACACCACCCACCTCAGAAATATTGCCACTTCTTCCAATTTTTTTTGTTAGATAAACGGTGTATTTTGAAGAACTGTTTAAACCAGTGATGTAAAACTGCTCTTGAAAATTCCAGGTGCGGTTCACAGATTTTTTGACGATCGCTAAGTCTATATTATCAAGTTGAACCTTAGCACTTGTCTCGGCAGAATATTTTGGATTAGCAGACGTGGCTAAATATGAGCCATTGGTAACAGCACACAATGACCGATTCATCTGACTTTCAATAAATTCAGCATCATTTTGGGAATAAAGATATATATCATATAAGGAGGAATCGATCGAAGAACCAACATCTTGATTATATTCTGCATCGCCGTTGGAATATGAAACGATTGATAAACCGTGACCCGTCGCCAGTAGAGCTGAATTATGATCGGTATCTAAGACGTCCAACCATTTTCTATAATCCCATTGATAAACCAGGTCATTTTCGGAAATACTTATTTTGTAATGCCAGCTATCATCCTCTGTATCGCTATTTAGAGTCAACAATTCATTCGTTGTGGTGTTCATCGGCTCGATAACCACATATAGGTCAGAATATGTAGGAACTGATTCATTATTTGAATACTCCAATGGGCTGGTTGCTAAGGCTTGCATGTATCCTCTCTCAAATACCCCAAAATCCCCTGTTGACGAATCAGTCAAGATAGATTCATTAAAGGAATAGTAAACCCTTAGTTCCTTATCCGTAATATTTGATGGTTGTCTATAAATATTACCACTTATAAATATCAGAATTTCAAAGGAATTTATAATATTCTGCCTGGTCGAACCACTATCAATGGAAAATATGAAAACGTTTCGTTCGCCGGCGGATATATTGCCATAAATTGGTGTCCATTCGTATATTTTGCCAGAATCTGAAACGCTTGAATTTGTGCTATCATCAGTCGAGTACTCTCCACCCAAAAAACCCACATCTTGGAAAATAAGGTCATTCTCAAAGCTTTCTAACGAGCTTTCAAACTGAATAATTGTGACATCCCTATCATCTTGAATTTTGATTGGCTCTGGCTCTGCGAAACCGCTCACGATTATAGATAGATAGAAAATAGTAATCAAACAGTGCCAGTGCCCTGTATGCATCGCCTAAGCTAGGTTTTTAAGACCCCAACTGTCTTCGATTGTAGCATTATGAGGAGTTCATCTCTTTTTTCACGTGCCTGCCGTCTCATCAATCGAGGAAATTTCAACTAGTAAAAATGATCAGAATTGAAAAAAGTATATCAAAAGCCACCTGTAAAAAGATAATAAGCCATCATGTCCGAAGTATATTATGCCATTGACGATAATAACCTACCATGGGTGGAAAAGTATAGGCCTGAAACATTAGATGATGTTTACGGGCAAACTGCAGTTATCTCAACAGTACGGAAGTTCATTGAGGAAGGAAAGCTCCCTCATTTGTTGTTTTATGGGCCTCCAGGTACTGGTAAAACCTCCACAATTGTTGCTTTGGCGCGTGAACTTTATGGAAAGAACTATTCCAATATGGTTTTAGAATTAAATGCATCAGATGATAGAGGTATAGATGTGGTAAGAAATCAAATCAAAGATTTTGCCTCTACAAGACAAATCTTTTCAAAGGGCTTTAAGTTGATTATTTTAGATGAGGCTGATGCAATGACAAATGCGGCCCAAAATGCTTTGAGACGTATTATAGAAAAGTATACCAAGAATACGAGGTTTTGTATATTGGCAAATTACGTTCACAAATTAACACCAGCATTGTTGAGTAGATGCACAAGATTTAGATTTCAACCGTTGCCAAATGAAGCAATTGAACGTCGAATGAGCAGCGTCCTAATAAAAGAGCATCTGAATATAACCCCAGAAGCGAAAGAAGCGTTATTAAAGCTTTCGAGAGGTGATATGAGGCGTGTACTGAACGTTTTACAAGCAAGTATAGCCACCTTAGATGACCCTATCAATGATGAGGTAACAGACGATGTGATATATGAGTGTTGTGGTGCACCCAGACCCACGGACATTGAGACAATACTTGAATCAATACTCAAGGACGACTGGACTACATCTTATTATACTCTGACAAAGCTATGCAGCTCGAAGGGCTTGGCATTAATAGATCTGATTGAGGCTATCGCCGCAATACTAGAACAATATGAGTTGAACAAAGAGACCACAAGAATCGAATTGTTGACCAAAATGGCTGACATAGAGTATGCTATTTCCAAAGGAGGCAACGATAAGATCCAAAGTGGTGCATTAATCGGTGCAATAAAGACTAGTTTCGAGAATGAAGTGTGAAATGCGAAATCTGGACAATATATAAACTGGGAAATGTAATTGTAATAGCTGAATAGATTAAAATTTTAGCATGAGGAATGTTAAAAGTTTTGGCGCCCAATACCAAAAGTAGTAAATACACGAATTTATTGACAACCTTAAACGCGATATCGCGAAAACGCCAATTGTGAACAACCAAAAAAAAAAAACTCTATATTCAATTAAGTGAAAACACTACTACTGGAGGTACATTTAACTTTAGCGAGACTTGAAACCATGTAGCACCGCTATGTAGAAATTAATATATATATATGTACCATGAATAACATGCTTGATCTGATCTAACTATCTCTTAACAATCTAAAACAGTACAATTGACTCCAGACTAGACCGAGGCACCATACTGAACAAGAAAAAATGTCAGAATATCATAAGGCGCTAAAAGTATTAATGCAATCCCCAGTCACCGATGACATGATTAAATTTTTGACAAACCAAACACTAAAGGTTTTGCCAAATCTACAACAACAACAACAACAACAAGCTGCAACATCTTACCCATCACCACCGGGCTCTCCAAAGAAACAGTCTCAGCCACGTCTGCCATCATTGATGAGCTTCATTTCAAGATTGGTTAGACACACCAATGTCTACTCCTCTACTCTGTTGACTACAGTCTGTTATTTGAACAAACTCAAATGTATTTTACCACGCGATGCTACAGGTTTGCCTTCCACCATTCACCGTATTTTTCTCGCATGTCTGATACTGAGCGCTAAATTTCATAACGACTCTTCTCCGCTAAATAAGCATTGGGCAAAATATACAGATGGTTTATTCTCGCTTGAAGACATAAACCTTATGGAGAGACAACTTCTGCAGTTGCTGAATTGGGATCTACGCGTCACCAATGAAGATCTAATATTGGACTTAAGACTACTACTTGAACCAATTGTCCAAGACATTGAGAGAACCTCCAAGCAGAGGAAGAGAATACAAAAGCAAAAGCTTCTACAAAGAAAGAGATTTTACGAAAGTGCGGGCACTTCAGTAAATTCTCTTGTAGCCTCTGGTACCAGTCTCTCAAAGATCTACGAACATCAAAGGAATGTGTCCATATGTTCGGATCTCAGCTCCTCCACGTTGGTCGATGACATGGAACAAAACGCGAATTCAAAGAATCATTACCGTAACAGTTGGGATTTACTGGAACAAGATCTGAATCAGGTCCTCATCCAGCACGGACTGGCCAATTAGGCTGAGAATGTGGTTCACCACATTCTCAGTTGTCTCCAGCCTGACACCCTCAACGCCCTTCACTGCACCCAACCGTGCACCCAATACTTTATAGAGAAGAGACCCTATGTATGATACCCTAATGAATTTTTTCTATCTTTTCAACCTTCTTAGTATTTTCACACCGGGTAAAACTCCTACCTCTGAAAAACTATATAAAGACCATAATGCTAACCTACCGAAAAATATATATCACCTTACCATTTACAACCAAAAAATCATAACTGACCAACGCGATCGCGGTCACGTTCACTATAAAGTCACGTGCGCATCTACGTAGTTAAGAGTAACTACGTGGCTAATGCTTCCGTTTCAGAACGCGATCCAACCATTCGTTGGTCTAAAGGGATATGACGAGACAAACGCTGTGCACCAGTCTGAGCATTAGGAGACCCGTATAAGTACTCTGTGGTCTCTATGAAGTATTAAGTATACCCAAATTTCTGATCCCTTTTCTTTAGTAAAAACTTTATTTATTCTTGGTTCTATTAATAGTCGTCCGTGATTTGTTTATGTGTACACCCAACTACCTTACCACTTTTCTGGGACATGGGAGAGAGGGGCATTCAAGACCTGTCAACTTCAGTTGTCCCGGGTTCGAACTCCTTGAAGTTCACATAAACCTCGATATGAATGTCTGCGGGCGCGATCCCTTCGGATGTGTTGCGCCACCTACTGCAGTTTCTATTTCCCACGGCAGGACCTTGGGGGAGCTGTGCCTCCTAGATATGACCACTGAAAACCAGCAACTCCGAGCATCTCCCGTAGGCGATGGATGAGCGCTTTTGTTACTGTCATTCTTTTGTTTTCTTTCATATTCCACGAGCCAGGCGCCCCGCGCGTGTTTCTAAGTGCCATCAAGATTAGTAAACAAAAATACAGCACACACCATTTGTCAATCACCGATTCCTGTCACTGTTGCGCCGTTTTAAGAAATGTATCGGTGGCGTTTCAGAAAACAAAACACCAATTGGCGCCATTACAAAATTTCGGTCACTAGAAAGGAAAGTCAAAAGAAATTAGGCGATGAGTTGTAGACTATATAAGGGAGTCAAATTAACTAGTTATTGATGAGCACATTTGTCCTGCTGGTACGGTTCTTCTCTGGTAGATTTTTTACAGGATCTGATCACTTATTACTACACAAACTCACATCTAACTAATATACAAAATGTCTGCTACCGCCGAAGTCGCTCAAACCGAAGCTCAAAACATCAGTAAGCAAATTTCTGCTGAAGTCGACAAGGTCCAAGATAAGACCGAACAAGTCGCAAATGACGTCGAAAAGGAAACCAAACAGAAGACTGACTCTGCTGAAAAGAAGGTTGATGAACAAAAGAAGGAATCCACCAGCTTCTTGAAGAAGTTCACTAACAAGTTGAAGTCTATCTTCTAATCTGGGAGATTAACTTATTGTAATTTCCAGTGTTTTTTCAGTATTCTCTCTTTTCGCTTATCTATTCTAATTCAATTTTTAATTTAATAATAATACTTAATACTTAATTACATAACTTCAATTTTAATACTGAATGATATTAGATTTTGAAGGGGAAAAAGTCATATTTTGCGTTGTTTATCGTTAGTTTTACTGAGACAGTTATGAAAGGCTGTCAGAGTTTGAACGGAGACAATTTAGAGGAGATGTTACCCGGAAACCCATATTTTAAGCTGCAGGGGCTAATGGATTAGGGACTTTGTGGCCTTGGACCTCAGTGGAAGTTTGTAATTTTAGGGCTTGTTTGAGAATGTTAATGAAAGTTAGGGCAGGTTATCATAAATAGGGCATAATGTAGATAGTTAGGGCTTTGATGAGCGAAGAAGGGTTCGATTGAAAATGTAGGGTTTTGATATTCAAAAATAGGGCATTTGTTATCGTTATGTACGGTCGATAAAGCTCTTGATATAGTAAGAATTAAACGTTGGTGTTTTTTCAACTATCTGGAGTACATGGATGAGAACAGGGCAGTGAGGAAAATCAAGGATGTCAATGTTCAACAGCGGCTATCAGCCATCGATGTTGCCGCAGCAGGCGGGACAGAATATGGGACAAGGAATTCCGCAAAATTTAGGAGCCAATGTTGGTCAAACAGGCCCACAGGGAGTACCACAAGGTATTCCTCAAGGTGTACCCCAAGGCGTTCCTCAGGGAATCCCTCAGGGCGTAGCACAAGGAATTCCACAAGGTATTTCAATGGGTGGACCCGGGCTTCAGGGCTCGGCTCCAACACATGCGTTAGATGACCCAAATGTTTATCACTGGATTTGCCAGTTGACATATGGCCCACAGAAGGAGCAGGCACTGTTGGAACTGGGTCGTAAAAGGGAACAATTTGATGATTTGGCAATTATTCTATGGTCGTCATTTGGGGTTATGACTTCACTTATCAATGAGATTATTTCGGTGTATCCAATGCTGCAACCGCAACTTCTAACAAATCAATTATCCAACAGAGTATGTAATGCGCTTGTGCTTCTGCAGTGTGTTGCATCACATCCAGAAACTAAGCATTTATTCCTGCAAGCACATATACCACTGTTTTTGTTCCCCTTTTTAAATACAACATCGAGACAACGAACTTTCGAGTACCTAAGGCTTACGTCCCTGGGAGTTATAGGTGCACTAGTGAAAAATGACTCGCAAGAGGTCATCAACTTTCTGCTAAGGACCGATATCATACCGCTGTGTTTAAGGATAATGCAATCTTCATCCGAACTATCTAAGACAGTTGCCATCTTCATTTTGCAGAAAATTTTGCTAGACGATATTGGGTTGCAATATATTTGTGCAACGATGGAACGATTTTATGCCGTTACAAATGTTTTAAAGGATATGGTTGATCAATTGACACTGCATACCCCCCCTGGTAGATTACTAAAGCATATTATCAGGTGTTATTTAAGATTAAGCGATAACTTAGAAGCAAGAAAACTATTGAAAGCAGCCTTACCTCAGAAATTGAGAGATAATACTTTTACAGAAGTGCTGAGAGATGATGTTGGATCTAAAAGATGTTTAGCTCAACTTTTACTAACTTTAAATGAGGAGTCAGCAACAACACCAAACAATGCTACAATTCCTATCCATACAAATCAGTCAAATACCTCATCATCTGCAGTCATTTAATTAATTCATTCGTATTTTATAAACATAGTATACATACATTCAAAACAGCTTCAAGTATTAAAACGCGTTTTACCCGGCGCATGTTAGTTTTTTTTTCATTCTCTTCGCCAAATAATGATATCTCCTTTGACGGCCACATTTCATGTCCTCCAACAGCGAAAAGTGATTAAGTATACGTTTACCTCGATCCCTACACTATAAATAAAAACAATAGTGAAACAAAGGTCCATTGAATAGTGTTGATTTCAATTAACCATTGATCTTGGAGTAGGTATTCAGATATGTCTACTCACACTTATAAGAAATTTGAAAACTCTGAATCAGGGGATCTCCCTGATAAGATGACGATTTATCAAAGTTGCATGAGCGAGTTTAATGAATCACAAATCAATGCAAAGAGATGTCGATTGTTGATCTCAAGACTTTTGAAGTTGTTGGCGAATGGTGAATCATTTCCTGAAAATGAAGCTACAGCCTTATTCTTTTCAATTTCAAAATTGTTCCAACACCCTAATGATTCTCTGAGACAAGCAGTGTATTTAGCAATTAAGGAATTAAGTGGTATATCAGAGGATGTATTGATGGCAACATCTTCTATCATGAAGGATGTTCAAAACGGATCGGATTTGGTGAAACCAGACGCCATTCGTTCTCTGAATGCTGTTCTTGATGAATCGACAGCATTTTCTGCAGAGAGGTTGCTGAAAAGCGCAGTTGTTAACAAACATCCATCAATTTCATCAGCAGCACTATGTACATCGTATCATCTTTTGCCCATTGCAGAGGCGACTGTTAAAAGACTAGCAAATGAAACACAAGAAGCAGTCGTTGATCTTAAACCTTTTCCTCATAAGAATATTATTGGTGATTACTATCCAAACTCAACATTTATCACCCAATACCATGCGTTAGGACTACTTTATCAATTGAAGAAAAATGACAAAATGGGCTTGTTGAAGATGGTTAGACAATTTTCGGAAAATAACATGTTAAAGAATCAATTAGCCAAGGTCGAGCTAGTGAAACTAGTCAATGAATTGCTGGCAAGAGATCCTCAACTCTTCATTGATTTTCAGTCGTTGTTAAATGAATGGCTATCGAATAAATATGAATCTGTTCAATTGGAGACAGCTAAATTAATTACCAATTTTGCTACACGCAATTCTCGTTTAGTCTCCTCTGAATTGTTTGCTGCAGCAATAACAACCTTACAATCGTTATTGACAGTTCCACGTACTTCAGCCAAATTTGCGGCTTTAAGAATTTTGAACAGAATTTCGATGGTTTCTCCAGAGAAGATTGTGGTTTGCAATCCAGAACTGGAGTCATTGATTAATGATTCCAATAGGAATGTCTCTACGTATGCTATCACCACCTTATTGAAGACAGGTACAGCAAAGAATATCTCTTCGTTAATTTCAACTATCACAAAATTTATTCACGATGTGTCTGATGATTTTAAAATTATAATCATTGACGCTGTCCGTACTCTCTCGTTGAATTTTCCAAATGAATGGAAATCCATTGTCAATTTCCTGATCGATGTTTTGAAAAATGGGGAAGGTGGCTTCAAGTTCAAGAATAATGTCGTAGAAGCATTGATTGACATTGTGTCGTTTGTACCTCAAGCAAAAGAAATGGCACTAGAAAATCTCTGTGATTTTATTGAAGATTGTGAATTCAATGAAATTCTAGTTAGGATACTGCATCTATTAGGTAAAGAAGGACCATCCACTTCAACTCCGTCACTTTATGTCAGACATATTTATAATAGAGTCGTCTTGGAAAACTCAATCATCAGATCTGCAGCTGTTGTGGCATTATCTAAATTTGCCTTGACTAAAAATGATCCAACATTAACTGAATCTATTATAAGTTTACTCAAAAGAATCGCGAATGACCAAGATGATGAGGTTAGGGACAGGGCAACGATTGCTTTGAAATTCATTGAATCTGCAAAGAAGAATGAAATTCCTGAAGCTGAAGAGTTTATTGAGTCAAAGTGTAGCTATGATCTTCCCGTGCTAGAGTCAAAATTGACTGCTTACATCTTCTCCGAAGGAACCTCTTTTGAATCTCCGTTTGATGTCAAGACGATTCGTAAGTTTACTGAAGATGAAGCAAAGGCTATGGAACTAAAAAGAAAGCAAGATCAATTCTTGACGGGTAATTTGGAGACAGGCAAGGAATTGACACCTGGATTTTTGGAAGAGAAGACTAGGGATGATACAGCTGATAATGGCAATTATTCTGGTCCAACTCTGGAAGATCACGAACAAGATTTATTATCAACCAGATACGTTGATGAGTTAATGTCTATTGAACAATTTAAGGAATTTGGTTCTTTAGTAAACAGTTCGCAAACTGTTTCCCTCACCGAGCCAGAAGCCGAGTTTGTTGTTCGTGGCGTGAAACACTTGTTTAAAGAAAATGTGGTTTTCCAATTTAACATTACCAATACTTTGTCAGACACGGCCTTGGACAATGTTATTGTAACATGTACTCCTGAGAACCCTGATGGGTCAATCCTAGAAGAGTCATTTACCATACCTATTTCCAGACTACTACCATCTAGAGAGGCAGCATGTTATGTTGCATTCTCAATGCATGAAGAAGTCGTGATGGAGAATTTCCTCAATACCTTGACATTCACCACTAGGGAATTAAACCCTGACACAAATGAGCCATTTGAGGATGATGAGGGTTTCCAAGATGAATATGATATTGATTCCATATTCTTGAATGCAGGAGATTACATCAAGGCATCTTTCGTCGGTGACTTTACCTCTGCCTTTGACGAGTTGCCTCACGAAGAAGTGGCAGTTTACAACATGAAGGAAAACGTATCTTTACAGGAAGTTGTTGATAAGCTCATTATTAATACAAGTTGTTTACCATTAGAGAACACCAAGTATGCACCAAGCGATTCTAACTCACACACATTGAAATTATTTGGTAAAAGTGCACTCAAGGGGTCAAAAATAGCACTTATAGTTAAACTGATCAAGACTTCAAAAGGAATTGCTATCAAGGCTCAAGGGAGAGCCGAGGACGCCACTTTGTGTGCGGATTTGGTCAATGGTTTAATTTAAATGAACGATCCTTAGTGTATCTGGAGGCTCTTTTTTGACACTTATTAAATAATTACGTGTATATTAGTCTCTTTTGGAGATAACGAAAAAGATAAAACTTTGATTTTAAGTATGAGAATGGATCATGGTTTGGGGTGTAAAAAATTGTTTTCTTGTTCTTTCGTTTTCTTACTCTCTCCTAGATTCACACAGGCTGAAAAGTACCAGGTGAAAAATTCAAATACCAAATAACTTTACTTAAGTATTTCCATAAAATGATATGGATAGACGACAGATCGCTAGATGGATGAAGAAGAAATTGAGCTTAAGCAGCAGCTGAAGAGGCTGAAGGATGAAGAACTAACAAGAAGGAAAAGTGGGCTATCGGATCGTAGAGAGAGAAGAAACAAAGAACAAGCCAAGCCTTCAGCGATATATATTTCGAATTTGCCAACAGGGCACATTGACTCAGAACAGCTTTTAGATGAATTTTCTAGATATGGCACCATTAAAAAGGATCAGGATGGTAAAAGGAAGTGTAAACTATACAGAACCGCTTCTGGTGAATTAAAAGGCGATGCTTTGATTATATATGCGAGGTGTGAGAGTGTGCCGATGGCCATTGAGATGATGAACGGATACGAATTTGAGGGATCGATCATTAAAGTTCAAGTAGCAGAATTTCAAAACAATAAAAAAAGACCAAACCATGATGACGGGGACTCTGAAAACACTTCACCACCAATCAAAATTCAGAAACAATCTTCAATGAATAAATCAGACTTAGATGAAGGAAAATCTGCTACTCCTAATGGAGAGTATTACAACGGGAGGAACAAAGAGTCGAGGACAATTAAAATCGCCAACATATTCGGTATTTATGATGAATTGAGTGAGGAAGAATTAGTCGATATTGAATCTGACTTGAAAGACGGATGCCTGTCATTCGGTCCTATTGAAAACATCATAATACATCCTGAACTGGGAGAGTCAACAGTCGTGTTTATGAAGGATGCTGATGCCCTGAATTGTTGCAAGAAGATGAATGGGAGATATTTTGATGGACGACAGTTACTTGCCTATATGTTAGATGAAGAGGACATATCTCAACCGTCCGATGGAGAGAATTATGTATTGGAAGACAATTTAATAGAATAGTATCGCTCGACCAAAAAGTAATAAAATGTATTCCTGATAATCTATCATTTTCAATAGCTGCGTCTAAAAATATGAGCGGTACGAGAATCGAACCCGTGTCCCCACCTTGGAAGGGTGGGATGATAACCACTACACTAACCGCCCATTTCCTTATTGTGGCAACTTTGTGCTTCTTCCCAGGTATCCCGATCTGGAGTAGGGAAGAAAGCGGAATCTCTGTTCTAGAGTATCTCTTAAATAGTCTCTGTTGGTGTTGGAACGGTTGATACAAATGAAATATAGATAAAAGAGACTGATAATGAAAGCATCTGCTGTGATGAACAAGTAATAGCAGTAAGATTGAGCCCTAACAAGGATACTCAATGGTGTGAAAGTGTTGGAACGATTGATACAAATGAAATATAGATAAAAGAGACTGATAATCAAAGCATCTGCAGTGATGAACAAGTAATAGCAGTAAGATTGAGCCCTAACAAGAATACTCAATGGTGTGAAAGAATATCGACTGATGTCCGTTGCGAGACGATTACATAAGGGAATCTTACTACGATGTATTCTGTCATCATAAGGCAACCATAATGCTTGTACAACTAAATCACAGGGATCAAACTAATGGTGTGATCACAATTGAGATAATGGCACTACAAGAGTGAAAAATCTTCACTTGTAGTGGTGTGGTATAACTCAATAGGTGTTAAATGCGACCTATAAATATGGGTCTTCTTGAGAATATTAATCCACCTTGGTTTACACTATTCTTTAATTTACTCTTAGAAAGATGAGGATTTTTTACAGAATATCTAATTCTATACCTTTTAGTATCAATTTTTATCAATGTCTGACATCAATAATTCTAGTAACTCATCGGAGAATAAATTCTTTCAATAAAACCTCTATTCTGAACGCTGTTCCAACAAAAAGGGATTCGCTTTTTTTCTCTATTCCAGATCTTGATATCTGGAAGGAAGTACCTAATGAGTATCGGATTGTTGGGCGGTTAGTGTAGTGGTTATCATCCCACCCTTCCAAGGTGGGGACACGGGTTCGATTCTCGTACCGCTCATATTTTTAGATATTGCCTGAAATTCCAGTTAATAGTAATCTTCTCGCAATAAGGTATAAGTCGATTTCCCTCCATATCGAGCAGTACTTTTTTAGGGTTCAATCTCATTTTATTTACCTGCTCACCATGGCAGATGCGTAATTATTTGTCGTATTATCTGTAGTTCATTCAAAGTCCCACTTACTATTGAAAGAATTTATTCTCCGATGAGTTACCAGAACTGATATTAGACATTGATATTAATGAGAGTGTACACTAAATGATATAGGATTAGATATTCTGTAAAGAATCCTCGCTCTTTCTTGGAGAAAATCGAACAAAACTGTAGTTAAGGTGGATTGATATTCTCAAGAAGACCCACATTTATAGGTCGCATTTAACACCTATTGAGTTATACCACACCACTACAAGTGAAGATTTTTTCGCTCTTGTAGTGTCGCTGTCTCAATTGTGATCACACCATCAGTTTGATCTCAGTACTTTAGTTGTACAAGCATTATTTGCTGCCTTGTGACAGAACACATGGCAGTAAGATTCTCATACTGTAATCGTCTCGCAATGGCCATCAGTCAATCTTCTTTCACACCATTGAGAATTCTTGTTAGGTCTCAACCTCACTTCAATTACTTGTTCATCACAGCAGCTGATTTAATTATCAGTTCCTTTTATCGCTATTTCATTTGTATCAACCGTTTCAACATCTGGACAGAATTTTATGTAGATTCTCGAGATGCTTTCACTTCATCCATATTTTATTTTCACACAATAACACTTTTTAATGTTTTGAAGCAATATCGAAGTATTAAAAAAAAACAAATATAGTATATATCAGTAAATAAAGAAATTGATTTGGATAATGAAGAAGAAAAACCTGATAGTGGCGCTTTCTTTCTCTGATTTTATTGAGACATCCTTTGAATTTTTTCAACAAAATACGTAGTCAGATTTATTGAAAGAATTTCTTGATTGACTGACATTGGATAAAAGGATTGAGATACTTAAAATGTGATTGCAAGTTCTATATGTGTTGGAACTTGTAATATAAATGAAATATAGATAAAAAAGACTGACAAGTCAAGAATATACCATGATGAACAAGTTACTAAAATAAGATTAGGCCCAAATGGAAGTATTGTCAATGTGGAAGATCGACTGTTATTCATTGCAAAACGATTACATAATAGGAACCTTACTACGATGTGTTCTGTCATAAGGCAACAAATAATGCTTGTACAACTAAGTTACTGAGATCAAACTAAAAGGGTGATTGCAATTGAAAGAACGATACTACAAGTGAAAAATCTTCTCTTGAAGTGGTGTGGTATAACTCACTAGGTGTTAAATGCGACCTATAAATGTGGGTCTTCTTGAGAATATCAATCCACCTTAACTACAGTTTTGTTCGATTTTCTCCAAGAAAGAGCGAGGATTCTTTACAGAATATCTAATCCTATATCATTTAGTGTACACTCTCATTAATATCAATGTCTAATATCAGTTCTGGTAACTCATCAAAGCATACTTTCTTCCAAGAAGAATGATCAGCATTTTCTTTTTCTACTGGATATATTTGCTCTGCACTTGCTTGAGTACAACACTCCAAGTATCATACTAATCGAGAATTGTTGTGTATATCTTGAAAGAATTTCTCAATTAACTGACGTAATTAGATAAGAGGATTGAGATAATTAAAGTATGTTAAGCAATTCTGTATACTGAGTTCGTGACTCAAGTATATTCACGAAGTGCCTCTCCCTCCTAAAAAAATGTATAAAGTCGGGAACTATTGAAAGAATTTATTCTCCGATGAGTTACTAGAATTGTTGATGTCAGACGTTGAATAATAAAAATTGATACTAAAAGGTATAGAATTAGATATTCTGTAAAAAATCCTCCTCTTTCTAAGAGCAAATTAGAGAATAGTGTAAACCAAGGTGGATTAACATTTGCTAGAAGGCCCATATTTATAGGTCAAGATTTACACCTATTGAGTTATACCACGCCACTACAAGTGAAGATTTTTCACTCTTGTCGTGCCATTGTCTCAATTGTAATCACCCTTTTAGTTTGATCTCAGTAACTTACTTGTACATGCATTATTTGTTGCCTTATGACAGAATACATCGTAGTAAGATTCCATTATGTAATCGTCTCGCAACGGAATCAGTCAATATTCTTTCACACCATTGAGTACTCTTGTTAGGGCTCAATCTTACTTCAATTACTTGTCCATCACAGCAGATGCTTTAATTATCAGTCTCTTTTATTTATATTTCATTTGTATCAACCGTTTCAACATCAACCATTCCAACAAATCGTGAAATTCTTTCAAGACATCTCTACTTTTTGTCATCTCCATTTTGTGTTGTAGACGACTCATTATCCCATTAAGACTTATCAATGGTTAAAAAGCTTCTATGGCCAAGTTGGTAAGGCGCCACACTAGTAATGTGGAGATCATCAGTTCGACTCTGGTTGGAAGCATTTTTTTGAAATTCATTTTATTTACTAAAATTAAGATTAGCTGATAGAGAAGTTATTAAGAAAGAACTATATACCAAGTAATCGATGCATGTTGGGGAGAACTTATGTATTTCGATCAGCAACATGGTTGGAACTTTGCGTGCATTAGGAAGATCGAGATGTTTCAAGGGAAGGATTCAAAAGAGAGCACTATTACTTCTGGTGTTGTGTTTGGTGATCTACATAACATCTTATGGAAATCAGTCTGAAGTGAGCGAGAATAGGACTATTAATGAGGCTAGAACAGCGCACAGAATATCCCCATATTACTGGATTGAACATCGAATAGAAAAGTCACTAGAAAGAAAGCGTAGATCTGAAGTGTCCTGGTTGAATATCTTTGGTTACTCTCTCTTTAGCATCCCTTCTGATGCTACTGAGACTGAATCCAGCCTGTTATTAAATTGGGAAGATAGTTCCAAAGCAGAAAGGTGTAGATATATGATTGATGCAATCTACTTAATCAATAGTGGCTGGACCAATAGCCTTATAACAAAGTACACTGGCCAAGAGCTGGATGATGTGTTGATTTCATTGCTTGGAGAGAGATTGAGGTTATATAATTACTGTTTTGCAGCATCTGATGCGATTCCTCCACATGAGGTATTTGAAAGAGATAGTATATTGGATCCTGAGAACAAACTTGGGGTCTCTTCAAAAGATTATATGAGAAGGATGTTTCCTTTCCTGAAAGATCCACAAATGCTTGATTCTCCATTGTGGCCTAAAATAATAGATCTTCGTACAGGAGTTGAAAGGCCAAGACCTACGACACCAGCCAACTTCAATGAGAATATATGGTCTTATTGGAGAAATTACTCTGATGGAAGAGGAATAGTGATCACATTGGCGGAAAGTTCAAAGCAACTTTTTTTTAAGCAACTAAAAGTCCTTGATTATCTTGCAAACGACCTTGATATTCAAATCGTAATAAAAGGAGCTGAATATTCGTCTTCTTTCATTGAAGAAATCTCTGCAGCGGTAAAAGATACTAATCAACAGGTTTATTTAGTCGATTGTTCACCTATACTAGACACAGAATTTGCTGAGAATAACATTAAAAATGTTATTAATAAATGGTTGGCGGTAATTTTTAACACTTTCGAAGAAATGATTCTTTTGGATGTTGATGCTGTTCCGTTTCAGGATATGAAGATCTTCCTTGAAGATCCGAAATACAAATCAAGTGGTATATTAATGTATAAAGATAGAAACATGCCAAATGAGCATACACCAAATCATTGTATCCCTATGCTTATCGAAGTTGAACCATCATATCAAGAAAAAGCTCTCATAGGTACAAAACTTAAATATTCCACTTGGCAAGAGTCGTTTGAGGAGAGCGAAGAGGCTTCTGTATTTCAGCGATTCTTTAAAAGTTCGTTTCTTCATCATGTGGATAGCGGACTAGTTGTGATAAATAAGTCAAAGAATTTAAACGGATTGGTATTTTCATTTATGCTTAATTTGAATGGCAAAATTAAGACATGTGTTTATGGGGACAAGGAAATATTTTGGTTAGGGCAATTATTTGCTGGACAAGATTATTCCATATATCCTGTAGATGGAGGTATTATCGGGCCTTTGAGCAGTATTGTCGATGAGGATGATTCAAGCACTACTTACCAGATATGTAGCGCTCAGATGGCCCATACAAGTGTAAATGATGAAATTTTGTGGACTAATGGTGGTTTGAAGGCCTGCAAAATAGATAATAGCGCAGAGCACGATTTTTCAGAACATTATGAATACTTCAGTGACAGATATAACAATGTTGAAAATTTACAACGTCTTTATGATCAAAAACTCAAGATTGATGGATCAATTGTACCAAATGTAAATAAAAATCCTTGGTTCCAATTACTTGAATGCGGAGGTTACATTTACTGTGCATCAGCTGTAAAAGATACAAACTCACGAGAAAGCACTGGCCATCTAATAGAGTTCGATGATTTAACAGCTAACAAACTTGAGACAATCGCCCAAGTATGGAATAAATGGTGAATATGAACGAACTATATCAAAAATATAAAACTATGTAAAATAAAATTTCAATCGAGCCTCCTTCTGTACCTTATTCTGCTTTTAACGCATTTGAAAAACCTGCTTATTATCGTCATCCATCCTGTTTTTATATAAATCAGATAAAAACCGGAACACATTGCCACAACATTAAAAACAACATATGCGCATTCTATACCAAAATTTCTCCAAATATGATTGTAACTCATAGATTGGTCTTTCAGAAATTCATCTCCTATGCTGTAGGTACAATAAGCACATATACTGGTCGAATTCGGATTTACGACTTTTCCACCATGTTCATCCACAAAAGGTTGCATGAATTGGCCACAAGTTTGGCCAAGGGGCGGAAGTGTAGGTACCAATTCCATAGGTTTACAATCCACGGGTCGTTCGTGAAGTAGAAGGCTTACAAATGTTTCAACAAAGTATGTATACGGCGAAACTCGGTACATGAACCTCCAAAATTTAGGCATCAAAGTGTAAGGTTGCATGACACCACAAAACTCAGCTGTGAAGCTATACAAAAATGCGACAATAACAGCAGCTGTTTGTAAATTTGGTGTTGAATATATTAACCAGAGCCCAAACGTCAAATAATACACGGAAAATAAGATATAATTCAAATAATAAACACCAGCGATGTGAGCTTCGAAACTATAACCACAACAAAAGTAACAACACAAAAAGAATAAAGTAGAACTCGAAATGGCAAGTGGTATTTCTACAATTAATTGCGCGAAGAGAAAAACTGACCAATGGTAAGTCTTGGTACTAGCTTCCCTGGCGAGGTAAACATTTTTAGATTCAATAGCCTTATCTTGAACTTGATTGATTAGAGCAGATGATATGCAAAGTGACATGAAACAGAGGAAGGTTGCATTTTTTAGACCTGTAATGTTATACTTCGTATTCCAAAAAGAGAATCCGACAAACAAACCAGCCCCAGCATTCAAGAGAAATTTGGCCAGAATATAGGATTTATCTCGCTTCACACACAAAAACTGTCGTTTCGTTATTAACAACAGTTGGCTTGTATATGAGGCCTCTTTCCATAGCGATTTTGTGAAATCTCCAGCTGAATTAGCAGCATAATCCTCCATGCTTATCATCTTCTCCAAAAAAGCTTGGTGTTCAACAGAATCAAGCCAAACCTGAGGCCAATCTATGACAATTTCGTCAGCTTTATTACCATCTGTGTCATCTTTGGAGTGCCCTACAACTTGAATGATAAACTCAGCAGGATTCTCAACTTTCTCATCATATGTTAAAGATTTGTCGTATTTCAAAAAGTAGTCTGGCGCAGATTGAGCTGATCCAAAGTAAGCACATTTACCTCCACTTTTTAAAAGTAAAATATGGTCGAAGTGACTGAAGATACTTCTACTAGGTTGATGGATGGTACAAAATATCGCCTGACCCTGCGTTGAAAGCTTTTTGAGAAACTTAATCACTATCAAAGCTGCATGCGAATCCAACCCTGATGTGGGCTCATCTAATAATAAAAGTAATGAAGGCTTAGTTACCAATTCCACACCGATTGATAACAACTTTTTTTCAGTAGGACTCAGGTTTTTAACCAGTTGATGTGGATTCAAATCAAGAAGCGTGGATATAGTGTCAATATATGATTTATCACCATCACCCCTTAGTATACAAGAGACCTCTAGAGACTCATAAACTGTAAGGAGGTCTAAATGTATATCTTGTTGTTGCACGAATCCAATACTTCTACCAAATGCTTTGATATCGACTAAAGGTGCTCCATCAATGAAAAATTCTCCGCTTATATGACCTTCTTTGGCCATCCTTGATATAATATTTAGCAAAGTAGTTTTTCCTGCCCCGGATTCACCCATCAGAGCAGTCATACCACTAAAAACAAAACCTGAACTATCATCAATTAGTTTCAGTCCATTTATAGTGTAACTTACATTTTTCCATGAGAAAACATGCTTCTGAGTGTCCGTTTTTATTTCAGTTTCACAATTCTTTGTAAGTGCGCTGAAACACTTCTGTTCGCTAATGTACTCGATTGATGAATTAGAGCTATGGAACTCTTCATTTTCCCCTAATTGCGATGCGTATCCTTGATGATGCCGTTTCTTACTAAGGCCTCCTATTAAGGAGATTTTTTGAAGCTTGCTCGAAAGGTGGTGGGTTCTCTTCCGGTTAAATAATGGTGTGATATACTGGGCTGCCACTAGGGAACTGGTTAAAAGAAACACTAAGAACCCCATGAGAATACCGAAGTTCCTCCAGACATGGCTATACGAGTAATTAAGAGTTTGTTTGAGATAGTCTTTTCCCCATACAAAAGAATTACCCAGAGTAGCACCTTGCCAGGCACACGTCTTATGACTAAATGTCATATTACTGTATGCTTCGCCTCGAGGGACTATAGTTTCAGTGCAATCAAGTTTCAAATTAAAAAGTTCATTACTCAAAATTGCCTCCATCGTGAACATAGCAGGATTGAGGTAAGCTATCCAAACAAACCATGGCCTCATGTCCTGAATGTATATGACATAAGAAGCATACATTGCAATCGCTAATAGAATAATACCAGCAACTGAGTTGGCGACTGCAATCGTTGGTGTCAGAAATGCAATCAGAGCAAATGTGGATACCATCGTGAAATTTAAAATGCCAAGGAATAATAGGAAAATAAAAAACCGAGCACCGTTAAACTGAAAATGAGCTAAGAAATAAAGGATTATAGTGAAAAGAATTACAATTATAAGTTTAAAAATATAATCGTAAATGGTAGTTCCCAATGCCTCAATCCATTGAGGATAAAAATAAAGTTTTACCTGCTTATCTACTACCTTTTGTCTCTCAAAAATCATGGGTATATCAGCAAGAGACAAAAAGGTGAAGAATAAAACAGAAAAGAAAGTCAATGAACCTCTTGAGAAAGAACCTAATGTTGTGAGGGGAATTTGGTAAAATAGAGATCCTGTCACCAAAGCTTCCACAATTGTTGATGAAATTTGAGCAAATATAAAGCTACGATCACCAAATAACCGCTGAAAGGCTCTTTTAGTACAGCATTGAAGCGCCTTTACTTTTGTCGTACTGAAAATGGGAGTGATATCTTCTGGGCTCAAGTGGTCACATGGTTCTTCAGTCGCTACAGAGGCCGTTTTCTTCCAATGTAGATAATTCGGAGACGATCTCCATCTTTGATATAAATAGTCTTCTGAATCAAGTGATGATACAGCAGATGGATTATGAACAGGCGTCTTGAAATCATTACTAATTGATTTTGATGGGGAATTCAATATAGTAGTTAAGAACTCGATCACACATAAATTTGGATCTCTGAGGATACCAAGTGAATTTGTGAAGTGCTCTAAGCATTCATTCACGGTACCGTAAAATATCTGTCGAGAGTCCGATAGCATCAGAATTTTGTCAAATTTTTCAACAATCTTATCACTTGCCTGGGATATTTTAACAAAGTTTATGGTTTTGGTTGCTCTTGCAAGCTTCTGTAATGTAACTAAAAAATCCAATGCGGTCGATGAATCAAGACCTTTAGTAGAGTTATCCCAAAGATAAATAGAGCCATTAGCAACAAAAGTTTCGAGAATAGAGATTCTCTTTCGTTCTCCACCAGATATACCTCTAATATATTCATTTCCAACTAATGTGTCTGCTACGTTGCTGAGACCAAGCTCTTTCAATAAACAATTTCTAAGTTCGACACGTTCAGTTTTTGACAGGTTGAATTTGCAATCCAAAGCAAAATCTATTGTTTGTCTGACAGTTAAAGTAGGAAAATGTATGTCATCCTCGTCACTGTAAATAATATTGTGTGGGCATTTCATAGAAAACTTTTTGTAATCATTATTCTTAAACCTGATGGATCCTTTAGGGAAATAATTCAAACATTTATGATCTATAAAAAGAGCGTCAAAAAAGAGAGATGCGGGTTTTCCTAGTACTAATACCATTTCACCTGCATCTGCCTTAAAAACGAGGTCTTTCAGAAATTTCCCATCAGAAGCTTCGTTTTCAATATCTATCGTAGAAATTTTGCTACTAAAGCCGTTCTGATCCAATCTGATTGTGGCATTGTCAAACGTAAGCGAGCTATTTGGAATACTTGTAAAATACCTTGAGAAGTCCATTTGATTTCTTCAAAGAGCTCGTACGGATACGATTAAAAACAATAAAAAGAGTTTAAAAACCACAATATCGAGGACCAAAGAATGTCTTATGTAGTCTTGGCTTAACAAATATAACTTGTATCAAAGTCAGGTACATTAAAAAGTGTATCTTTAAACTGCCAAAACCCAACCATGCAAAAATCACCAAGTCAAAAGGACACAATTAGCACCCAGTATGACATCAGGAACAATGTGTTTAGCTTTCTGAACCATTGGAGTTAGAATTTCAGGCCAAAACAACCATCAAACAAAGATACCTCGTACAATCCTATCACCGCGTTAACTTAAAGCTTGATCGTTTTCATCATCTCGTTCCAAACAAAAAATGCATGTAATTAAAGCCATTAGGGTCTGAACTCGTTTGATGATCTTAACGAGCTTTATTGGATCTCATTTTTTCATATGGCTACAGAGGACCTTGTGATGTATGTCGTATGCACCATCATCTCGTAAACGGCATATATTTTTCAATTTCACGGCTGTGAAGAACGGAGTTCACGTTTTATTTAGATTGGCAACTTGATGAAAACGAAAAAAATGACAGTAAATCATATAATTTACACACATACCTTCAATCACTAGCCAATACGTGACTATTATTTAGAACAAACAATTACCAATCAATTATATTTGAGATTTTATAGCTGTAGTCAAAATGTTTGCTTACCCCTTTCATTAAGGTCAGGGGATAAGATGCTTGAATTGGCTACTATTTCCTATATTGCCATAAATTAAACTATCTTTTCGCCGATCTGACATGAAATATTATATAGAGAGAGGTAAGAAAGAAACAGAGTTTAAAATTTCTTACAGGAAGATACAAGCAACTTATTTATGTACGTAATATTTATTATTCTTCTTAATCATAGAGACAAAAAATGAAATGAGAAAATTAACTTAAATTAGAATGGGACTCATTAATTTCATAACAAGAAGGCAGCAGCACCCATGAAACCAACTCCCATACCCAGAGCAGCCTTTGCTGCTCCATTGGTAGTTTGAGAACTTATAACTGAACTTGAGACAGTAGAAGAGGATTTAGCTTCTGAACTTGTCTTGGAGGAAGTTGCAGATGATACTTCTGAAGACGATGATGACTTAGAAGAGGCAGTCGATGAAGAAACTTCGGATGAAGAGGATGCCTCGCTCGAAGAGGTAGATGATGGCAATAGGGAAGTATTTTGAGAAGGATCACTGGAACTCGAGGCTTTTGAACTTGAGGCTTCTGAACTTGATGTCTCAGCACTCGATGAAGCTGCACTTGTACTGGTTGGTTCTTCTGATGAAATGGTAGCCAATGCGGAGGCCAGAGCTGGCTGAATTCTGCTTGAATACCATGGTAACTCAGTGACCAAAGTATTAACTTCATCAAAGTCAATTTGTGAATAATAAGTAGTGTATGAATCATCTGTTGCAGTTGCCATTGCCATTCCAATTTCCAGAACAGCTGGTGGAATACTCAATGTCGTGACGATACTCATATAGTCTGCAAGGTGGGCCTTTGCATCACTTAAAATGACATTAATTTCGGCTGATTGGCTTGGATCAACAGCATGCACACCAGCGGCGGCCAAAGCGATTAGAAGAGCAGTTTTTTGAAGAGACATTATATTTTGATTTGATTGTCGTGACCTCTAATATGATGATTAGCACCTTTAGTTGGGTTGTTTCCATCTCCTTATATATTACAATGTCAATCAAGAATTCCACTAATCCAGAACAGGAATAACAGCCCTTGAACTGCCCAGCTGCTACATTTGCACTCAAGCAGCCTATGTCGTTTAAATTGAAATACCAAATAGTTCGTTTGTAGAACGGACTTCACTTTTCAACAATAACTTCAAAAAAAAAAAGGATCTTGATGGATTTATCTTGAAAGTTGAGAAACCTCTGCCTGACGGTACAGAATTTAGCGTATAGTGATAAAGGTCTCGTAAAAGAGAGTGGATGGTGAATTGGGCTACAAAGTCATTGTTTTTTCTATTAGCGGTGGACAGGCCTGCAACTAAAAAGATCTGCTGCACTCCTCGTATGCCGTTTCAGGACTACCCAGCAGACGATTCACTCCCTTGTTGGGGCTGAATAGGACTGAAGGAGTTATTATGTTGTCTAAACGAACAGATTTACTTCTGTAACACATGCTGTCACTACCTTGTAACTAACGGTGGCCTTCAGTTATTGTAAAACTGAAAAACACTAAAAGAGCAAAGTCAGGGAGAAAATAAAGAAATTTACTTACCATTAACTAAGGAATGATTTCAATACAGCCCTTCTCTCTTTCTGAGCTAGTTTTGCAGGTTTTCCCAAAGAAATATCTTCTGCCACACGTTCATCAGCTTCCACTGATGCTTCAATATACTCTAACAGGGTTTCCATATCCAAATCCGACGTTGGAATCCTTACTATACCATGAACATCACCAATAATATGATCACCAGGTCTAATTGTTCTCTCAGAACCGTCACTAACTAGAATTTCTAATGGTACATTAACGGCAACTGGTTTAACTATCTTATTGGGACCGCAACTACTAGTTCCATAACTAAACACAGTATGCTTCAGCTGTTGATGTTCTGGTACATCCCTAATTCGACCAAATACGACAGTACCCTCAGAAGATAAATATTGTGCTCTTGTAGACATGAGGCCACCATACATTGCTTGTGTAATTCTGATGTACGGTGCATGGTGGGATTGCAGCTTTTTAACAGGGGCTATCACGAGAATGGAGCCTTCTGGGACAGAATCAATGTAGTTTACTGTTTCTCTTGGATCATCAATCGGTGCGAAAAGAACTGTATAAGCCTTTCCTACTACTACTTCTTTCGAATCGCTTCCAGACCAACGAGTTAAATTAGGAAAGAAACCGCCATCTTGTATCCCACAAAAATTGAGTAAACCATCTGAAACGTCACAAGTGGAGTATTTAGATAGCTCTTTGCATACAACACCCATTTCAACTTAATTCTTTCTTGAATATTGAAGATAGCTTTCTACCTGAGTCTATTCCCAGCTTAACCAGGATACCTTTCAAAATTAAAATGTATATACTGAAATCTTGAACAATATTCCCACTATCTCTGAAGATAACTTTCTTTAAGAAAGCCTCAACCTTCATCGCCTAGGAAAATAGGAGGCGTCCTAACCAGGAAATGGCATTCACAGTTAAAAACCAAGGAAATTCATTATAAATATTTGGATATCCGAGATAATATAACCTGTAATAATTAACTTAAAATAGTTTTCAATCTATCAAGAAATCTGGTTATAATACCCTATTGAAAGTCTTCAGAAGAAACTATTTTTGTTAATCACATGTAAATTAGGTAATTTAGCTATACAAACAACAAATTGTTGATTGGCACAATCCTGAGTCATTATTGATTCCGAGGCAAATTCTACCAATATTACTTTGACAGGCAGTTAGATAGCGCACTGTTCTGTAAGTTTGAGTTGACATTTTGTGTTATAACAATAGTGTGTAGTGCTTTTCATGAAATCTCAGGCATTCAGTAGCGATGGAAAGAATTATGACCCTTCAAATCTACTCTCTGATTTAGACTTCATGTGACAAAGACGAGTACGTCCTATGGGAAATCCAATAATGGCAGGGTAGTAACTAATCTTATCTGATCTCATTTTTATGACCGTTTCTGAGCTCTATCCTTACCTGCTGATCAAGAACAGTAATTGATAATGATGCTTAAGAGAGGAAGCGAGTTTAGATATCTTTTAATAGGCTGTCAATAGGTTATTTCTTAAATAATGAAATTTGCTAGGATTCTGGCAGAATTGTGGACATTATATCTCTGTTTTGCCATGGATTTTCTTTGGCATGTTTTTTAAGTAGGCCAAGGGAGAAGAAGAGAGAGATGTATATTAATCAAATATTTTCTTCATGAAAAGGATTGATGTGTAGATGAGTTTTGCGCAAAATGAACCAGATAAAATCTATTCAGAAAATCAATGATGCTGAATTAAGCAGTGGAATTCTCAAACCTGAACTTTCTTGGCATAATGAGTACCGAAATCAGGCATATATATATGTTGGTGGACTTGATAGGGCTCTGACAGAGACAGATGTTTTAACAATATTCTCACAATTTGGTGTCCCTGTTGATATCTTCTTAGTACGAGATCAAGAAACAGGAGAGTCTAAAGGATTTGGATATTTAAAGTATGAAGATCAGAGGTCTACGATTCTAGCAATAGATAATTTGAATGGTGCTAAGATAGTAGGACGGACAATCAAAGTAGACCATGCAGTATATTCACCCAACCCCAAATTCCATCCTTATATTGAGGCAGTTCGTGAAGAGTTGGGAAAAGATAAAGTGGTTATTTCTAATGATATTTCCAATGATCTTCGACTTCAAAATGAAGTTGTAGAAAAAAAGACTGACCTGGAAGAATTTGCTGATCCGATGGCTCATATTGACTATCCGGCGAAGAATTGAATAATATTAACCATCTTGCTGTTAAATACAACATCATACATATGTTATTTTACCTAAATAATTGTTCCTCACTCACATCAAAACTATAATAAAAAGTTTTTCAAACAAATATATACCGATTCTTACATTGATGGAAGCGGTGGAGGTGGTGGAATACCAGATCGCGCTACGAAATGTTCATCAGAAGCAACAGAATCTGGAATTGATAACATATCATCGGAATCGTTGTCACTATTTCCTTCTTCGATCGGTTGTACGTTTTCATAGGATGGAAGCGGTGGAGGCGGTGCCATGAAAGAAGCAGTTGTACCAATCTGTGGTAATGGGGCAGCAACAGGAACAGGCGGTGCGTTATCAGAAGCATTGACTTCTGGCAGAGGAGGTGCTATCGGCATGGGCGGGACACCCGCTGCACCGTTAATTTGAGGTAAGGGAGGAGCAATAGGAACGGGAGGGGTGACAAATGAGCTTTGGATATTTGGCAGGGATGTGGCAACGGGTACTGCAGCTGCTTGTGGATTTGATGTTTCTGGTGCCGATGTGGTGCCAGGGACAATATGTTCAGAGTCAGTTCTCTTTTCGTCTACAGCCGACTCATCAGAACTTGTAGCGTACGTTTTATTTCCAGCTATAGCCAATCCTTGATCGTGTTGTTCAGCTGACTCGACGTTCCCATTTTTATTTGCAGGTTCATTTGTGCGCTGAGGCTTCTGAGGTTCGTCATCGGACCAATCATCATCGTCATCATGATCAAGACCTCTCTGTAATCTACGTTGTGTTTCAGCTGCCTTCAAGTCAAAAGATGAAGTTGTTGAAATTTTTTGCTTGAAAAACGGATTTCTATCACCGTTGCTTGTAGAATCTACCGTCCTCTGAGATGTGACTAGTGGAACGCTGGTACTTTGCGCATTGCTAATAGCAAATGGCACGGATACATCATTTGTAGACTTTTCTTGAACAGCAACGGAAGTCGTATCATCACTATCAGAACTCTCCGCTTGTGCTTCTTCAATCTGACGGCGAAGCTCAGCTAATCTTCTTTCTTTTTCTTCTTTCTTTCTAAGCTTTAGATTTCTTAATTTCTCTTGAAGTTTTTTCTCTTCAGCGTCATCGTCTGAATCCTCGTTATTATTTTCAATTACTGTACTGTGCGTAGTAGCACGTGAAACCTCAGATTTAGGCTTTTTTACCTCATAAGATGACGAATTTGCCAACGCCAACCCATGGACATTACTCTCATCCACAGGGTTGTCAAATGGTTGTGATTGGATATTAGTTTGATAATTGAGTTTCTGTTGTGACATATCCCTACGTTCCTGAGGACTTGCAGAAGATTTCAAGTCATTGACAAAGGAACGCACATCTGGCTCTAAACCTGCACCTAATTCCCATTTCTCAAACTCATCTGCTTGAGTGTTTGATCCACCACCATTTAAATTTGAAGTCAAAGAAGCAGATATTTCTGCGATTGACTTCCTGATATCTGAGATTATTCCCATATTTTTATCACCTTCGGCTCTTATTCTAGAGATCTCGGCATTATATTGAGCTTCTCTCGCTTCGAAAGAATCAGTAGAAGAAGGTGCCTTACCAGTGAGAGCATCCATTCTTGATTTTAGAAGAGCTTTACTCTTTGCTTTTCTCCGATCTTCCTCCGTGAGTTCACCATTTGGTCCGCTACCAACTAAACAAGATGGATTCTTCAGTCTAAAAAGTTCTATTTTCGCATTCGAAATGGCCCCATCAACTTCAGTTATCTCAAAGAAAACGTGTGGTAATTTGCGCATGATAGCATCAAATTTCTGTTTGAAGTCAGAAGGAACAACAGCGTTCTGTACTTCAGAGCCCCTTTCAATACACCTAATTTTACTCTTTAAGGATTTGATGCGATCAAAGTCGTCTGCAGATGGATTAACTTTTTTCGCTCTCTCAGATCTAATACGATCTCTTTTTACAGCTATAGCTCTACGCAACTGATTTGCTCTTTCTCTATTTTTATTCTCTAGTTCTTTATCAGATTTGCCACTGATCGTAGCTCCCTGGGGTGTTGGAGAGCTAGTGCTGGCTACAGAAGTGTTAAACACCTTTCTACGGTTTCTGAAACTCGGTAATACTTCCTCTTCATCATTATTTCTAAAGCTTAAGGCATCTGTTTTAGTAGCTTTTTTCTTATCTTCCCCTACTTGAGTGTTTTTCAATTGATCTTTAACGTTATCTAAAATTTTTCTACTAGAGGGAATTAAATTCAAAGGCAATCTACTGGGAAGTTCAAAACCGTTCAACTTCCTATAAACCAGGTGCATACCTAAAGCAAATTCTTGTTTGTTGAGCTTACCATTGTTATTGATGTCACATAAAGCCCAAATCCGTTCGAGGTCACCTCTATTGAGACCAGACTTTCTGAAAATTTCCACCGCAGACAGCGCATCTAATAATCCTTTATTTTCACTATCGTATGTCTCAAAAATTTTGTAAAACAGAGCCTTCTCCTCCGCAGTAATTGAATCCTCATTTTGAGCTGTAAAGTTAGATCCCAAATTGGATTGAGAATAAATCTCATTGTTCCCAAACCCGGTCTTCTGGGCCGTTAAAGGCATAGTAGGATTGAATCCGGATGGAGGGAGATAGCCCGTCTGTTGGGTTTGCAATGGGACAATACCTCCAGTTGATTGCGTCTGTGGCAATGTGCCCAAGGAGGGGGGCTGAGGAAAATTCGAGGAGTAACCCCCTGTTGCTTGCTGTTGAAATGAAACATTCGGAACACCTCCTGTCAATTGTGGTTGTTGAACAGGTAGATTACCCGTCATCTGTGGGTTCAAGACCGAATTAAACCCCCCAGTAGTTTGCTGCTGCAAGCGTGTTCCTGTAGTCTGTGGTTGCAAATTAGTGCTGAAACTAGTTGGTTGCATTTGTGGTGCACCTGGGACGAGTGAACTTGAATTGTTTAAGGAACCAGTATTCTGAGACTGCAAACCTTGAGAAAAGTTTCCTGTATTTTGTGGCTGCAAAGAAGAACGATTAACATTGAAGTTATTTGTCACCTGAGATTGAAAGGCTCCTAATTGCTCCTGACCTAAACTTCCCGTACTCTGACCATTCATGGTGATGCCTCCTGTCGTCTGGGAATTTAATGGAGCATTGAAGGTTTGGGATAGGTAGCCTGTGTTTTGAGGCTGCAATGATGATTGGATATTCGTATTGGGTAATGGACCGCCTGTAATCTGAGCTGGGATACCAAAACTCGTTTGAGGCATGTAACCAGTCGACATTGGGTTTAAGAGTCCCGAACCAGTAGCTTGCGTTTGGAGTGGCATACCAAAACTAGTCTGAGGCATCATTCCAGTTGGCTGTGGCTGAAGACCAGTAAAACCATTCGAAAGCAAATCATCAAACGGAGTACGATTGTTTGTAAGATCGGTTGTACTCTCTGAAGCAATACTGAGGTTGATAGCATCGATGAAACTGGAGACCTCGTTTTTAGTTTTTGTGTCCAGCTCATAGGGAATCGAATCGCCTTGCAGAACCGAATTAACCAAATGCATTGCAAGAGCAAATTCTGGGAAAAGAAGCTCACCGGCCTTACTAGAATCACACAAAGACCAAATTCTAGCTAACTGGGACGGTTGCAAACCAGATTTCATTAATATTTTTCTACAGTCATTACCGGAAATAGTGTTAGACGCCTTTGGAACCATAGATCTAAATAGTCTTTCAAACTTAGCTTGATCATTTGCAGTGATAAAAGATAATCTTCTAACCGGTATTTTAACATCATTATTGATTCCATTGTTTGCAAACGAGTTAACAAAGCCAGTTGCATTCGGTTTAAGAGGTTCTATAGGCTGCTGGGATGATTGCATGTAGAACCCTGTTTGTTGAGGCAGTAGTGGTTGTTGAGGGACTTGTGTCTGTCCAAAACCGGTGTGTTGCTGCTGGAGACCAACATGTTGTGACTGTTGCTGCTGTAGCTGTGGTTGTCCAAAGGGAATATTGTAATAGCCGGTACCTTGCGATTGAACAGGTTGAGTTTGCTGCTGAGTGTGCGAATGTTGGTAGTTCGATGAATTGAAATTCGAAAAACTACCGGCTGGTACGTTGTTCCTATTATCTGAAGTTCCTGTGAATGCACCTGAATACTGAGAGGGTTGTGCAAAATTTCCAGTTTGCTGCATGTTGTTCAATCCAGGATTGATGTTACTTTCCATGCCAGGTGCACTAATACTTCCAAATTGTAAGCCATTTCCAAGTGAAGACTGTGCGTTTTGTTGCAAGTTATAGGGAGGATTAGCAGTGGCCTGTTGTTGAAACGGCTGCTGCTGCTGCTGCTGCTGTGGAAAGTACCCCGTAGTCTGTTGTCTAGTGTTACCAGACAAATTATAAGGGCTGTACATGTCACACGAACAACTTTGACTGATCTTCTCTATGTCAATTGTTACTTTAACCTCGAAAATGTGTTGTGAAATGTGATATATGTTGACTTTTTCAGTTTTTGAGAAGTATCCTGTGAAAGTAAATGATCTGTGAGATACACGACGAATAGACCCCTATATAACGTAAACAATGATACAAACTAAAGTTTAACTTCTAACAAATACAACACCGACCTACTCATCAATATTTATTAATCTTGAATGTTACTATCCTAGACCTCAAGTGCTATGCAGCTAGCTTCGTTATAATTGCTTATCATACATTTATTGGAAGCAAATCTGATTTGCCAAGAGGGCAGAATTATATAATGTTGAATTTAAACTAAACTCCAATCCGATGTTGTGACCTCACAATATCATAAAACTGGAAATATATTGGTTATACCGAATATCCGCGCTTCACTATTATATTGAAGAATCAAGAATCACAGAAGTATGCGGTAATAGAAAAATTCCAAAAATTCTCTACATAATTCTTAGCCACTCAAAAGCGAACGACCTTTAGCGAATCATGAGAAGAAGGTCGTTAAAATTATTAAAATTTCAACCAGCAAAAACACAATCTCGGACGAATCCTCACTGATATGCGTATTTCCCGTGCATAAGGATGGTATCTTTAAATTGAAGGAACTAGCTTTGAAGAAAGTCCCAACAAAAAGTTCATCTTTCTCGAGCCTTTTATAATAATTCATGCTTGTTGATGGAAAAAAAAAGAATATCATTAATTACGTAACATACCATCTTATTTAATATTACAACTAGTATATAGTCTTAAAAGTCCGAATCTGAACCTAGAATTTCGTCTAGTTCATCCATATTAACTGCAAAATAGTTTGTGTTATTCGAACTGTTTAGTTCCCGGCTGTTCGAATTCACAATATGTCTATCTGCTATTATAGTTCCCGCATCCTCTTGGAGAGATATTGTGCCGCTTTTTAATCCTCTTGCTATGCATTTATTTCTGTTCATTTGCAATATACTAGCCTTGTTATCCTCATTTAAACCTTGAAACATGCTCAATATAGCATTATTACGCGCGCTATGAGGAATGGTAGCATACATTGTATTATTTTGGAAACTTGGGATAGTATCAATAGAAACAATCTCGTCTGCAGAGTATTTTTTCAAAAAGAAAACACGTTCCTGAGGCCTCAGCAATCCTGCATTGTCACCACCTTTATAGATGGATAGATGCAGAGGGGCCTTTTTATTTGCGCTCCCCACTAATTGGTGTTGTGATAAATCTTGGTCGATTTTGACTTTTATTCTCTTCGAAGAAGAAAAACTTTGTGAATATTCATCACAGTCAATTTTGTGTCCCAAACTGGTATTTTCAAAATTGCTTGAATCTGTATGCTCAGCCGAAGAGCCCATTGAAACACATTTCTGTTTCACTATACCTGAAGTGATATTTTCATCGTGATACATATCAAGAAAAGAGCGGCGCTCTTCATTAATGGAGCCACCACCATCTGATTTGGATGGCGAGGAGTACTCCGTCGAGTCATATTGGAGGTTGTCCAAAGCTGGAAAATCTTTCAGCGGGCCACCGCTAGTATCTTCAACTTTTATTCTGTTAACAAGTTTAACTGCCGGGATTATGCCAGTGTTAACATTGTCAGGCATGAAAAACTGTTTCTCTCTCTTAGCAAGTTCTTTCTTGGTGCTCTTACGCTTTTTGGTAATCTTTTTCCCTAACATGCATTGTGTTGCGAATTGGATGACATCATCAGAGTCCTCCATCGCATTAACCTCTTTGTCCTCCTCACGAATGCTTATGAACTCTTTACGACAAATTGGTTGAATATGATTCGGTAGTATTCGATCTGATTTACAGTAATCTAAATTATTTTTTGATAGTAAACTCTGAAGATTATAATAGTCCTTCATCGCTTGTTCAAACTTTGATGCTTCATTACCGCTAAACAACAGAACTATTTCTCCATCGCGTTTCCTCCCAGTTCTTCCCATACGCTGAACATTCTTGATAGGGCTTCCTGTTGTATCGAAGCATATAATTAAGTCAACTTCCCCAATATCCAAACCTTCTTCCCCAATCGAAGTACATACCAGAACATTGTATACACCGGTTTTGAAATCCTTGATTACTTGTTTCTGTTGCTTCTGTGTCATACCATTTACCTGTGCTTCTTCCGAACTACCTGTGCGCCGTGCATTTCTTTCCATTTGCTCTTGTTTTTTCTTCTGTGCCTTCTCTTCTTCAATTTCCTTCTCTTCTTCTTGACGTCTCAATTTTTCCACCTTTTTCCTTCCCTTTGGTTTATGCTTTCTGGTAAAAGAGACTTCATCAAACCCTTCCTTCCCCTTAGCCTGCCCGATAAATATATGTGGTCTAATGTGCTCCTCATTAAAATCGTCTATGAATTTTACAATTTCCAGAGCGCTTTCCCTTAACTCTGTAAATATGATAACTCTTGAGTCAATTCCAGGACGTGAAAAAAAATCTTCCAATTCTTTTTGCATATATCTGAATTTTGCATGGCTTAAAAATCGTTGAGAATTTAACATATGTTCACAGTCGCTTATTAAACTCTTCAAAATTGGATTATAGTAAAATTCTGCAGCTGTCTTATTGGTCGACTTACCTAAGTCATATTTTACAGTAAACTCCTTGTATTTATCCATGAAATAGGAATAGAATGTACGGATTCCATAAATTTTGATTCGCTTTAACATTTGTCCCACATGATTTAAAAGTTGTAGAATAAAAAAGTTCCTCCACTTAATGCCCTCAGGGATACTAGGATTTGCAACAATCTTCTTACTGTATTGCATCGCTTTGAAAGCATTGATTTGAGATGGTTCACATTCCTCATATATATTTAACTCAATTGCTTGTTTGAGAACTGGCATAATCGCAATACCTATTTTTTCGATCAGATCTTCGACCTCCGATGTTAGCTCAACTAAAATCTTTTTCTGATAGCGTCTCTTCATGTACTTCGCTATATCTAGACTTTCTTCAGTTCTAATCTCAATTTTAGAAATCTCCAAGTTATTGATAACATCCTGAACTATTTCAAGATTGGCTCCAGGTGTAGCAGTTAACGCTAGGATCCTATAAGACGTGTTAAATCTGCTGATAAATTTAACAATATTGGTGTATGCATAGGATCCTGTAGCTCTATGTGCTTCATCGACAACCAGACATATTATACTCTTTGGATGAAGAACACCTCTTTTCAAATCATTCTCGACTACCTGAGGAGTCGTAAAAAAAACGCGCTTTTCTGCCCAAATTTCCTCTCTGTTCTTCCTAGACTTATCTAACAATATTGCCGTCTGATCAGAAGGTATGCCAGTAATACCAAGACAGGCTTTAATTTGCTGTGCAACTAAAGGCCTTGTTGGCGCGGTGAAAATGATTTTACCTTCTTTTGCCCAATTGAAGAAATTAAGCATTATTGTGCTAGCAATAAACGTCTTTCCCATACCAGTAGGAATTGCACACAAAGTGTTCTGTAATAAAGCTTTTCGTACAATATTAAATTGATACTCTCTTACTTCATAATTTGTGGGGTAAATATAAAAGTGAAGTTTCTCAGTATTGAGACTATGATGCGTTGGTCCATAAGTAACTTCCCTTCTAGTTTCCTCGTAGAATGTTTTTTGACACTCCAACTTTCGTCCCATCAAATCCCTTTGTACAGGAATACTCTTTCTGATGACGGTTTCACGCGTTGCTCTATTCAATCCACCATTTCTTCGTACTGCATTCGTCATTTCTGTCGATCGTGAAACGGAAACATCATTGCTAACATCATACATCCCTATCAATATGCATTGAGTGTCTCGGCTTCCGTAATGGCCGATTTGTTCAAATACCTCCAATAGCTAAAATAACTAAAATACGCTTGTGTAAATGATAGTTTTACATACACATTAGAGCATTACGCGCGATGCTTAAAAGCTTGACAATACAGGTCATAATAAACGAAGTAATAATCTAAACTAAGCAAAATAACTACCCAACCACTCAGCTCTTATAACTCTCAAATGCTGTGATAATATCGTTCTTAGTGAATTTGACATAAGTTCCCTTGTAATGCCTTTCAATCAAAGTATATAATTTCAAATACAATGAAACAGTATGACCCTGTAAGCAAGACCAGAGTTTATCACATATACCTTCTCTCAACTTTGCACATGGTTCATTGACGAAATGTGCTTCCATATGATCATGCAATCTTTTTACTAACACCTCAATTTCGTGTGAACTATAGCCTGCAAGGATGTTTTCCAGATTGTTTCTGCTGTAGGCAGCCCAATGAGATGGATCTGCTGTGCCAGCGCTGCTTACAAGATTAGTGACACCACTAACAAAAGATGTTAATTTCGGCATAGAATCACGTAATAAGTGAACAGCATAAACATCTTTTTCCCTATCGAAAATTTGTTTGGATGTTTGTAACACGGTATCAAATGTACTTTTATTATTGAAACTACTCAATATTTCGAACAGCCAATCGGAATTCATCAATAACGTTATAGTCTTATCAACCCCTGGCGAGCCTGCCATTGAGCTTTGGTTTTCACTTACGGCCATATTTTGAATATTGGATTTTTTGTCCAAAGAATTAACTATCATGTGGCTCAATTTTCTGGAAGCATCTTCAAGAAAACCAAGGGATTCGTAAGTGTCGATATCTTGGATATCTAATTTTGTGTGTAAAGAAATGATGAGTTCCCTACAATTTTTGATGAACACAGTAAGGCCCATTACAATAGGAAATATTATTCTAGAAGAAAAGTTCATGTTAATCCGTTGCATGTAAACGATCTCTTCATCAACATAATCGAGCCACAATTGTTGAACTTGAACAAAAAGTCTTGAAAACACCGATATTAGGAATTCTGCATTAGAGGATTCTAATTTTCTTACTTTATGTTCAAGTATAAGCATAAGACCTGGTGCCAATGATTTATCGTGCTTTAGTACATTCATCTGAAAAATCGACAACTGTGTCATAATTGGCTGAAATATTTTGGAAACAAGTTGGAGCTCTTTTTGAGCTGATTCTCTATCCGACTGTAATGTCCTAACCTCAGTTAACGAGATATGTCTCAATTTAGGATTACTATACTGGCGAGTATATTGTTCAAAGTCAAGTTTTGAGGACACATGAAAGAATGACTCGACAAAGTTCTGATAGAAGATACACTGTCTTCCTAAAACCTCAATAGTGCTACCAAGCTCAAGAACAAATCCCTGAACGGGCAAGTCAGAGGTGTAGTCTTTACCTCCAATGTTTTCAGCCAAGAGTCTCTCTAATCCTGGCTGGTTTGTGATTGTAAGTGATTCAGTTTTCACGGCAGATGCACTCAATTTCTCCAAATTTTTAAGAACTCTCTCACCCATCCTTCTGTAAACCAAAGAAATCGAAATATTCCACTTTTCAATCAATTGATTGTATGACTCAGGTGAAATATCCTTACAAAAAAGCGTCAACGATGAAAATACTAATAGTTTTGTTAAAAACTGTATTAGATGATCTTCTGAAAGCTCCCCTCTGCCTATATTTTGAAACTTCCCTTCCATCTCATTAACAAGCCTTTCTAAAAAAATCGTAGTAACCTTTTCGTATGTCTCACGTCTTTGCTTCAATGCTCTCATCTCTCCAAGGTCATATCCCTCCTTGTCTTTTTCTCCAGTAATAGCCTTGAGAGCCTTAAAAAGAGTCACTAACTGTTCCTCCATTTTTGTAAGATTTTTTTCGGTGACAGGAGAGTTTAACAATTGATTGAGAGTATTATCGTCAAGTGAAACCGTGTTCATTAATTCCGTCAAAGTATCCCATAACTGCTTTTTATTTGCGCTTTCAACCTGTAGTCCGTTCTTTTGCCCCTCTACATATTCGATATCATCTGCGACATTACCCATCTCCATTAAGAACAGAGAAAGGATTGGATTCATGTTGTCACATTCTTTATTTACATTTTCCTCAAATGGAGTTAGGCTGGAAGCCAATGTTTCCAGGGAAAGAAGTCCTTTGTTGAATGTATATTCTGCCTCGGCTTTCTTGGTATTGAGCTTCTCTATAAGTGTGTTAGCGTCATCTTCAAAATCCCAATTTATATCGGTAAATATCTCTAGCATCTCTTCATCATTGATATCCCATGTCTTTTTTGAAACATCAGCCACTTTTTCCGCTTTATCACCTTGAATCTCTGGTCCAAGGACTTCTTTTTCTTTGTATTGCCCAGGTATGGTAGTCTCTTCTTGAATTGTCGAAACTTCGTGATATACATGTGCATTTTCAACTTCCAATAATTGACTAAAGCGTACTTCATCTCCCTTTTCGAATGACAATTCGTTTGTATCTTCAAAAGTATCTTCATATGTATTTTCATTTTTATCGTCCTCCATTGTTTCTATGGTATCATTAAGATTTTCATCGGATATAGTGGCATTAAAGTTACCGCTTCTTTCAAAATCAGATAGATTTTCGTGATTTTCAGGTACATTGAGAGACTCAACCTTTGCTGTAGAATAATGTGCATTTGAGCTTATATCATTAGTCCCCTCTCCAGGATGGAATGAAATCTCCTCTAACGAGTTAGCAACCTCTCCAGACGAATTTTTATTTGACCCCAAAACGTTATTGAGGTTCTCCAGTAAATTATCGTTTTTATTTGGTACCGATGAATATAGTTTTGGCCTATCTTCCTCTACCGGACTCTTATTAATGTGATAATCTTGACCTACTATGTGTTTAATTTCACGTTTTTGTTCTATTTGTTGTGACTCAGAAGTCTCCTTTTTTGTATTGTTTGGTTGGGGCTTCTGAGGAGAGTGAACACTGGTGGCCATAGAAACAACTGGCGCTCCAGGTATAGTCTTATCTGTTCCCTCCAATCCCGAGTTTGATCTGTAGCTCACTGGGGTGTCATATCTTTTGTTGGCCTCGATAATTGTAGGGCTGTTCGAATAAGGTGCTTTATTCAAATAAAGAGGTGATTGTCTGTTGGATGGTCTAGAAGATTGAGAAGTTACTTCTTGTTTTCGGTTTCTGTCTGGTGAGATTTGCTGTCTTTGCGATAGTTTCTTATCCATGGCTGCTTCATTTCCTTTATGCTCATCTAATGCTGCTGGAGTTACCGGTGAAGCATTCCCTGGTGGAACAATGGATTTTGATGTGGATGATGGCTTTTGGATAACCGCCCTTTGGTAACTTTTCTCATCCAAATAAAATAATGATAGGTCCCAGTTCAACAATTCAGGAACATGCCCCTCAAACGCTTGCATGAAAGTGTTCACCAATGACTTCAAGAAAACTGTTCTTTCCTTTGCGGAGTTGGTTTCCCAATAGTATCTCTTACCCATAGTAAGCATGAAACCCTCGTTTATCTCCGTATCTCTTTCCACTTTAGTCAATTCCTTGAGTTCCCAGGTCCTTCCAATTTGAAATATGCCTTCAGAATTCTCCCGCCCTTTATGCAATTGAACATCGCTTGGGTTTCCAGATTTACAACTTAATATCAAAACTCTTTTTTTCTTATACTCTAATTTTGAATCTATTGGAGGTCTTGAACTTGGAGATTTGCTATCTTCGATTATTCTCACATGAGTGATATAGTTGTTTGTAAACCCATGAGATTTATTCTCATTTGCAGAAAAACAACAATCAATAATAGCACGTCTATCCCTTTCATATTGTTCTGCTAAAAAGTTAGAGTTTTGCGACGCTTTTGATGAGGTGGAAATATTTCTTTTATGAGAGATCTTGATACCTGATACCGGTGGTGCTCCACTCGTACTTGCACTTCTAGAATGTCCAAGTTCGTTCAAATGTGCACTGTTTCCTGAAACAGACCGCTTATGGAAAAAGGTACCATGATCATCTGTCGAGCCTTCCCGACTATGTGAAAATCTCTTGAACGGGGATTTTGAATTCTTCATTTATAAAGCCTCTAATGATAAACCACACTATCCTTCTAACACTCAATATTTTTGGCTGAAACCTTTAGAGAATTATCAGTTTGAAAAACACAAGACTTCTTCGAAAAAACCCAATCAAGATCCTCTTCGCGAGCAATTTCTGAGTGACAGTTGGTCAATAGCTGTTGGGAACGTTTAACCATATATAATCTCATATTAGCCCTTATCCAATTTTAGCAGGGTAATCATTATAATTCGATTTATACACTTTTAATCATTTTTTCAAATTTTCGACGACAGGTATTTGTGATTATCACCAAAAAAAACTGGCAGACTACATAACTCTTCGATTTAGCTTCATTGGAAGAAGAAGTAGGTATCCAATCCTAATACTAAAAATGTCCTTAGATTTCAACGCGTTAGCACAACAATTTACTGAGTTTTATTACAACCAATTCGACAGCGATAGAAGTCAATTGGGTAACCTTTATAGAAATGAGTCCATGTTGACTTTTGAAACAAGTCAATTACAAGGTTCCAAGGATATCGTTGAAAAATTGGTCTCATTGCCATTCCAAAGGGTCACACATAGAATCACAACCTTGGATGCGCAACCCGCTTCTCCAAATGGTGATGTTCTTGTGATGATCACAGGTGATCTGCTTATTGATGAAGAGCAAAATCCACAACGGTTTTCTCAAGTTTTCCACTTAATTCCAGATGGAAGCTCTTATTACGTCTTCAACGATATCTTCCGTTTGAATTACTCGGCCTGAGTGTTCTATTTGACCCTAAGGGGTATTAATCTGGCAGAAATTTAAATGAGAATTTGTGACTTTAACAAGTTTATATATTATTGTTTATATTTTGATATACATTTAAATTCCAAAACATCGGTCAAAATATCTCTTTTAAAGCTGGCACCATATTCTTATTTCATCTTTTTATCGAAACATATTGGCAAATAAAAACGCACACCCCCCTTTCTTTGTTCAAAATTTAACAAAAAAGCTTAAGTAAAAAGATAAAATAAACAACTTATTCTTAGTTGTGGATTACAAGTTCTGGGTTTCAGTAGGTTTCTTTGAAAAATGTCTTCTAACCAACTTCCAAAGATCCCAGATAGACCCGTAAGAAGAAGGAGAACTGCAGATGAGATTGGCAATTCTGGTAGTACGTCTCCTAGTAGAACGCCCCCAGTAGAACGCATCTCTCCAGTTGAAAATGTTAAGGAGAATGATAAAATTACAGAGGTACCAGTTATACCTTCTAGACGTCCATTCAAGTCTCAAACAACAACTGATTTTCCATCTGTTCCATCCTTAATTACACCACTCCATGCTAAACGGAGCACAGAACCGGATTTGTGGAGCACAGCTGAAACGAAGTTATCAACAGGTGATAAAGACAATGGAAATGGAATACTTGATGATATTGTTCAAAGTACGAATCAGCAACTAGAGGAAATGAAGAAACTCATTAAAAAACAGGAAGGACCTAAAGAGGCTGATATAGAAGGTGTAAAATCTGCTCAGGATACGGATGTTAATATTTCTAAACAAAGTTATAATGAATCCAAAGCAGTTTCTCCAGTAGAAAGAATAAATAATGTCGAGGAAGTTGCGGACTCTCCAAATATTTCGCAATCGTTTGTATCAGAATCTATAGCACCTGAGAATGATGACGAAGTGAACAAGGTACTAGAGACAAACACCCAAACGAAGCCACTATCTGTCGATGATCAAGACGCAATTAGCCAGTCCTGCGAAAAACAAAAAGTCGATTCTGACATAGATGGTATAGAAATTATAAAATCGAAAGAGCACTCCATTCCCTCGATCCCAAAAAGACCTGCCAGGGCCAGCAATATGCAGCAGGAAAACCAATACGAATCTTGTGCAGAGGCGAAGGATGTAACTGGCTCAACTTCAAGGCCATCGAAAGAAAATGAAGGAGATGAAAACATATCTCAACCAGATACAGTTATACAAGATACGGACAGTATCAGTATTACAGAATCAAGTTCTGAAAGTAAAGAAAGTTTATCAGATTCAACAACTACAAAAAAACGCACGGCACCTCCAGTACCAAAGAAACCTTCCTCTAGAATAGCTGCCTTCCAAGAGATGTTGCAGAAACAACAATTAGAACAAATTCAGCGGTTACCAACTGTAACAGGAACAAAGAATTCTACCAATACTGACACACCAAATCTACCTCGAGATCGCCCTATGCATCATGATCAAGGTAGATTTACTCAGAATTTGAACGGGATATTTACTCCAGCTGGACCCTTGACACAGTCTAATAACTCTTCACTGACAAATAATAAAATAGGTTCTGAGCAATTTTCTGCTCGAAATGAAAAATCTTTGAATGATGTCCGTCATCACAGAGCAAGAGGTCCTAAAGGACGTAAGCTACCTTCGAATGTATCTAATGTTCAAAAGATTACCAGTCAAGTAAACACAAATGAAATAGAAATTTTCAATACGTGGAGCATAATTCATACTAAAGAGCGCAAGAGCCGCATGAAACCGCAATATATCATTTCTTCTAGGCGCGAACTCCCTGTTTATCTCTCGGATAGTGTAGAAGGGTTAATAAATGCTGGAATTCAAGAACGAAGACCTTCTCTTTCAATGGCCCAAATTTCAGAACGGCCTTTAATCGAGTCGGAACTTCAGCCTGTCATAAATGAAGTGGAAACATATCCCCCCGATAAAGTAGAAGAAACTCCAGAAAAGGTATCAGCAGACATGTTGAAAGGAGAAAATGAAAATGAAGAAATAAAGGACTTGAAATCAAATAGCATTTGTGCAATGGGAAATAACGAAGCAAAATTTAGCGAAAATGAAGAATCTGACAGTCAATTTTCAGATGAAAAATCTGGGCAGCACGACTGAAAACAATCACAATGATGTTATGGCAATAATGAAGAAAGCAGCTATATGTAGAAACATGAAACGACATTTCATTATTCATATTCTATTAAAACGATAGTGTTAAACTTTATAACGTATATAGTGATTCTATAATTCTCCGAATTGATTACTGACGGACGAACAGAGGAAAGATTCGATCGATGGCTTAAATACCAACAGTTCTATTCGTAGTTCAAAATTTACTATGTCCAACAGGCTGCTATTTCTCCATCACATTACCATCATATCATGGTATATAGTACCGAATATTATGACACTCTGGGGATAGCGCCTTCTGCTACAGCGGTAGAAATCAAAAAGGCGTACAGGAAGAAATCTATCGAAGAGCATCCTGATAAAAACCGTGATGATCCAAATGCTACAGAGAAGTTTCAAGCGATTTCAGAAGCGTATCAAGTCCTAAGCAATAACGAATTGCGAGCAAATTATGATAAATATGGTAAAGAAAAGGCCATTCCGCAAGGTGGATTTGAGGATGCAGCTGAACAATTTTCTGTCATATTTGGAGGTGATGCATTTGCCCCATACATAGGCGAGCTTACTTTACTCAAGAACTTACAGAAACAAGAAGAGTTGCATGCTGCTGAGGAGGCAGAGAAAGATGCTGAGAAACAAAACGCAGGTGGGAACCAGAAGGTTGAAGATGGTAAGGATGAAGAAATTATGAGAAATAACATGCAAAAATTACACATTGATGATGGAAAAAACAATAGTGAAACTTCAAAAAAAAGTAAGCTAGAAGAATTTGAAGAGGAGCTTGAGGTAGAAAAAAAAAAGAATATTGATGAGCTTTCCAAGAAGCTAGTTGAGAGACTGTCCATCTTGACTGAAAGTGTTTATGACGAGGATTGTAAGCAATCATTTGGAAAGAAATTCGAAGAGGAAGCCAATCTCCTGAAAATGGAGTCTTTCGGTCTTGATATTCTACATGCGATCGGTGATGTGTACTGCGAAAGAGCCAGGATATACCTTGCTGCGAGTAAACCACTAGGATTTGGTGGATTTTTTCAATCAATGAAGGCCTCAGGGGGTGTATTCATGGACACGCTGAGAACTGTCTCTGCAGCCATTGATGCTCAAAGTACCATGAAGGAGCTGGAAAAGATGAAGGCTGCAAGTGAGTCAGAAACACCGGATTTAGACAAACATGGAAATGAAGTAGTCAAACCAACTCCTGAAGAATTAGCTGTACAAGAACAACTTCTAATGGGTAAAGTTCTTTCAGCTGCTTGGTATGGGTCAAAATACGAAATCATGTCAACGTTAAGACTTGTTTGTGACAAGGTTTTGGCAGATCCGTCTGTTGATAAGATTACAAGGTTAAGACGAAGTGAGACATTGTTAATTCTCGGAAAGGTATTTCAGAGATCCTATAGGACGAATGTAGAGCAAGAAGAAGCCCAAATATTCGAACAATTAGTTGCAGAGGCCACCAAAAAGAAGCGACAGTCATCGAAGTAAACCGATCTTCCATCAGAGTTTCAAAAATAGTAGCTATACCAATGTATTTAAGACGAATTTATATCATGCTCATAATATAGACCTGCAGAAGTAAGATTTGTGGTCTTTATGGAAGTCTGCATAATTATCATATTCAAGAACAATTGATTCATGAAATAATATATATATTTAAAGTATCCAACACACGGATGATTGGAATCACCATGTTCATCACATTCTCCCGACTTCGACTACGATCGAAGGACAATTATTGAAACTGATAATCTAAAAAAAGTCTAATGTTCGATTTGAATATTTATACGATAATCTTTCCTGTTTCTTCTTAAGTATTTATTCCACATTTATCCCAAAAATTTTCCCCCTTTTGCTAAATCTATCTAGATGAAATTGAAGAACAGTATGATCCAAAACCGGAGGGGCTGGAATTTTTTTCATCCTAATGTACATTTGATAGGCGCCTGATTTCTTATCCATCTGCTTCACTGGGATCGGGGTGATAGCTCGAAAATAATCAATCCTATCTCTATATTTGAAATGCTCTTGAAAATTTCTTCTCAACTTTTGATAGTCTTTATTGTGAAAACTGTCATTGAGTGACACACTAGCCACCTTTTCAGACAGTCGCATATATTCAGTTGCTAAACTACCGTGACTGACACCAGGTGTTTTTTCATTCATTTTTGCAGTTGCAAAACAGGCCGTTATAACAGCACAAGAAAACATTGTTGCCTTCAAAGTATTGCGTCGTCTTGCATTAGCTGCTGCCTCAAAAGCGATTTTTCTTGCATTGTGACGCGTCTGCAAAATGCGCGCTAACACTTCTGAATATCCATCATCTTCAAGTCTTTCAAAATACTTATTGCTTCTGAAATACTTATATAACCATGCTTTTAGTTGATGTACAGCAGAATTATGGGATAGCCTTGCTTTTGGTAAAAATAGATCATAGTTCAGATCTGTCTCATTTTTCTCATCTGAGAATCTCTTAGTTCTACTTTTTGACTTTCTCTGAAAACAAAAGTCAGTCTCAGTACCTTCTTGGGTTCCAGTCCGTCTTCTAAATCTGAATTTCTTTGAGTTGATGTGGCAAGACAGATCTACTTCATCTGTCATTTCAGCCGGACTTCTTTCTTTCACCCAAATGTGGGGAGATAAAATTTCCTTTTTATAGCCCGTCTGCTTTTCAGCTGGCAAATATAAACCCTTCCTTTTCAACTGGATCCTTTTAATGGTCGACAACCCATTTCCATGGCGTTCATAATTATCCTTCTCGTTTATAGATGCCTGGCTTTTCTCATTTATGACAATCTCATCTTCTAAGCATTCTCCTGGGCTATTTTTAATCTCCCCTTTGTCGTGTAATTTTAATATCTCATGAGAATTCAAGACTTCAATTTCTTGTCTTTTATTTAGCCAGAATCTAAACTTGTACTCTTTTTTTTTTGTCTCTGAATAAATACTGGAAGTTTCCAAAGAATTATCACGTTTAGTCGAGATGTCATCATATGTGGGCTCATTAGCTAATGAAATGTACCCTTCCTTCCAGATTTTCTTTTTGATAGTATCTCTTATACTCTTCCTTTCTTTAAAAATACTTGATCTTTTATATTCTTTTTCAATTTCTTTGTCAGATTTCAGCTCTTCTTTTAAGCCAGATTTCCCACTTGCTGAGTCACAAAATGAAGATCCGTCCCAACCAAACGCGCTTTCAATTAGGGAATATGCCAAAAGTGTAGTGCTGTCATCTAGTTTGTCCATTTTTTCGTTGTAAAAGTTTAGTCTGCTTTAGTTTGAAATACCTGCGCCTTTGCCTGATAAATATGTTACAGATTTGCTGATTTATGTTGGTAGAAATGGCTGAAACTAAAGTTTCGAAATCATCACTTTTCATTCAAGCCCTATTTCAGTGTCATTTTTGTGGATAAAATGATTATTAAAATTGTCTTTGGCAACAGTTGACGAAACGTCACAAAGCTATTTTGTGACGTTCTTAAATTCTGGCCAAATGAATAAGGAAGAAGTCAAAGATACTGATAAATAAATCCTACTTGTTGCTAGAAGGAAATTCAAAAATCAAAATTGATCAATAATAATTAAAAAAATTCCATTAACAATAGGAATAATACAATAATATCAGTAAATCATTGAATAATTTTTAGTTGCCAGTAGTGGTTAAAACAGACGCACAGACAAATAAATAAATAAATATATATATGATCCACTAAATTCTCATCTCCTATAATATGAGGGGAACTAATGATTGTCAAATGTCTGTATTAACAACTCGTAAAGTTCATCTATTTAATCCCAAAAAAATATTTCAAAGAAACCACCCATATTTTGAGACAACAGAATACTGCACTTTGAGGTTTCTGTATAATAACCTTTTCGAAAGGGGGATCAATCGATTCTTTTCCGCAACACCATATATCTTGTTAGGGTCATTTTCATTTTTTTCATCCTAGTTTTTAAGCTGAAGAAATAAATTATATTTCGGGTTTTTAATTGAAATATTTGAGTACACTCACTTTTAATAGGTTAGCAAAATACCTTTAAAACCTATTAAATAATTTATAATTGGTCCAAGATGACATTATTTTTTACCAGTGACAACCATTTTTTTGCAGTTGAACTCGTACGATATTATAGAATACAAAAATTGATTTTTCCATCTGGTAATATTCAAGATTTTCAAAGTTGAAAATGAAAAGAGCACCCTACATTACAGTTAGTGCAATAGATTTTGCTTGCATTAATACTTTGAATTTTCAACATCTGAAATTATCCAAAATGTTCAGGAAGTATGTCTTATTTACTGTCAATTTTAGAAGATTGTACTTTACTAACTGTTTTTTTTTTCAAAAACTAGATTCACAAAGGAAGATGTCCACTCTAGATCAAAGGTAAAATCATCAATACAGAGAGCTTTAAAATCTAAGCTAGTTAGCCAATACCCAAAACTGGAAGAAGTAATTGATGAGTTAATTCCAAAGAAAAGTCAAATAGAATTGATAAAATGTGAAGATAAAATTCAACTTTACACTGTTGATGGAGAAGTTCTTTTTTTCCAAAAGTTCGACGAGTTAATCCCAACATTGAAGCTTATCCACAAATTTCCAGAAGCTTATCCAACTGTGCAGGTTGATAGAGGTGCAATTAAGTTTGTTTTATCAGGAGCTAATATCATGTGCCCAGGTTTAACATCGACCGGTGCCAAACTACCTCCCGCCCCAGGTTACGAAGAAGGCACTATTGTAGCGATAAACGCAGAAAATAAAGATAGTGCACTGGCGGTCGGAAAACTGATGATGAGTACTGAGGATATCAGGTCTATCAATAAAGGACATGGTGTGGAGATGATTCATCATTTAAACGATCCTTTGTGGAATTTTAATGTAGAATAGTTTAGAACAAAAGCTTAATATATATCAAGAAGTCTGACCAATATTTTTGAGTCGAATTTGATTTTCCTTATATTAATTACTCTCTACATAAATCAAATCCCCATTACAAATGCCTATATGGCTCAAACTATAAAACTCATATTTTATTTCATTGGCAATCCCTGCAGGAACTCCGTGATACAGTTTAATATTAAAAAGATTCAAGTTGAATTTGCGACAGCATATAAGTTTGAGGTACCTCAGAGTGAAGCTTGGCAATACATTAATGAAATTAAATTGTTTCGTGTTTCGATTAACAATTTTAATTGAGAGTACTATATCGCCCAAATTACTTTCCTCCGTAGACTGAATTGGTCGCTCGCGAGGATACATTCGAGAGAGATTGTTCCAGCGTATCAGTTGCTCATCGAACTGGATCTTACCCTCGTGAACCTTTCCAACAAAAAACAATTCGGCATCTATTCTTATGTCCTTGGATAATATAGAGCCATTCAACACCTTCACCTTGTCAAACCTGGCAATTGTTTGATAAAAAGGCTCGTTTTCAGACTGTACAAAAAGAGGATTATCATTCACTCGGAGAGTGTCCATATGAGGAAAGGATTCATTCAGGCAATCTAAAACATCCCAATGTTTAATAAGATTATGCGATATATCCATTTCTCTCAGATATGAAGACACACTTCTTGGTATGGATTTAATGGCATTGTGTGAAAGATTCAATTTCTTCAAACGAGGTTTAAAAAGGTGTTCTGGCACATTTGTTAGTTGGCAGAAACTAATATCCAGCTCTGTTACAGTGTCAGGGATAAAAAAAGTTTTATCCTTTGTATCCAAGAGAGGATTATTACCAATAATCAATGTGTCAATATAGGGAAATACACTCAGGATGCAATGGAGTTGAAAATTATCAAGACCACAATCAAATAATGCGAGGATCTTTACTTGTTTCAAGTGTTCTGGCATTGGTGAAGACACTGGATTGGCAAAACGATTACCAGATAGATTAAGACTCTTTAAATTTGGAAATTGTGCTAGCAAAAAGCATAGTGTTGATAAATCAGAAAGTAAGTTGTAAGATAAATCTAAAGTATCCACATTTGTCAGCGTTTTCTTAATGAATTCAATTTCTTCCTCCATTTCAACAGCGTCGCACAAAAGAGATCTATTTAATGAAAGGGTAGTAATCGAACTCAAGTCCTTGTATTTCTTCTCAATCTCTTTGAACGCAACAGTCTCTACCTTTTTAGAACCAAAGTAGACGTTAGCATTATGGGCAGGTGTGTACTTATCCAACACTCTCTGTTTGAACGTTGAGCCAGTTTGTGCCTTTTTATGTAGCACCGAATCTTTTATGAAAGAGCCGCTGTGTTCTGACGTTGCTTTGAAATATTGATGGCCATCAAACCACCCACAATTCTTACCACGACTCACATCGTCCCAATCCACACCATATGCAATGGAAGATGGCCAAATAGGTAGAGGGCCCACATATTTTATGGTGCATAAACAGCCATCGATTTCTACACGGTCACCAACTTTGAATTTTATGGAATACATTGTGCACGGTTTTTACTTGATTAATTTTTAGTGTTTGCGAGAAGAGATTGTTTTAAAACAAATTTAAGTATGAACCATTTAAAATATTAATAATCCATTACTTCATGAAACCTTTCCAATATAATACAATTCAATTACCATTACGAAAATATTCCTCTATTTATTCCAGTTGAATCTAACGTTCTACAATACCAAATAGATGTATATATGATATTCGGTTAAGTGAACCATGCAAACGTATCTTGAGTGGTAGAGATTTTTTTAAAGAGATAAATGGTTAATTGAAGTTAAAGAAAACAGAATTATGAAGACTCATGATTTTTCAACATTCATTGTCTTCTCGAAATCATTTGTTTTCAAAGAGCTATTTGGAGCGAGGAAAGGACTTTTACTTATTTGATCAAATAAATGCCAACAAATGGATTTATGATTCGTACAAAAAGAACAGTTATGCTTTCTTATGATATTAAACCTTTAGTAAATCTAAACTTCTTCTATATGTACACATTTCTTGATTTCACGAGTGTATCTACAAAGCCCCACTTAAGAATTGATAATAATACATGGGAAAAGCATTTCTAATACTTCTCATGATTGCCTACTTAATGTACCTCTTTTTCTGCAAATGAATTATTCGATTAAGCCATTTCTTGGTCCTTTTCCGCATTAATCGCATTGTCCAAGTTAGAAAATAAGCCATCCAAGTCAAACTCCTTGGACCATTCAGAAACAATTGAAGTACTTTCAATCTTTGCAGGTGCTTTCACAGCGCCAGTACTTATGCTGTTAGATTCTGATTCCGCATCATTAGAGTTTTTCGAAGCTTTAGGCAATACCCAACCTAATATCTTACCATCCCTCCAGTCATTTAAGACAGAAAGGCCGGCACTTGATAAATTTGGGATACCGCCTTTGCTTAATCTACCTCTTTTGCGGGCCACATGAATTAAAAAGTGTTTGGTGAATGTATCAGCATCATTTGCAGGTATCGGTGGTAGCTCATATAGATTTTTGAAACTGTTTGTCATCTCATCTGATTTCGATAATCTTTTAACTAGCATCAATATTGCTGGATAAGGATCAACGATATATTTCGGAGGTAATGCATTCAATAAAGCCAATTCAGCTTCCTTTTCCATCTTGGTCTTTTTGGTAGATTCGCTCGGGAAGCATATACCAGGAGAATCCAATATTTTTAGTTTGTTATCTACTTTTACTTCCCTTAGTGAAGTAGTTACACCTGCTTGATTCCCAACTGGACAAGCCTTGGAAGAACCTGAACGACTAGATAACAAAGCGTTAATAACGGATGATTTCCCGACGTTTGGATAACCAATTACACCAACAACTATGGATCTCTTCAAGTTACTATTGTTGGAATAGGTTTTCAAAGCCTCTAAAAGAGCATTTGCCGTGACAGATTGGGTCAGTTTCTTATTGAAAGACGAGCTGGTGGTAGCACCAGGAGCTGACTTCAATGGAATAGTAGGGAAACTGGACTTTAGAACATTCAACCATTGTTCCAAAACATAGGGAGGAACCAAGTCCACTTTGTTCAAAATAAAGATTAATCTTTTCCCTTGGTTTTGAAGCACTGCCTCTTCTACTTTTCTGGAACGTGTACCTTCTGGATCCCTTGCATCTAAAACATACAAAATGACATCTGAGGCATCTACAACTGTTTTGAAAATTTTGTCATAAGCCTTTCTGGATTTGTCCAACTCAGATTTACCTTCATTATCTTCCCCATGGTGGTCGAAGAAATCAACATCGTAATCAACAACATCAAAGCTGTCATTAACAAAGCTGTCATTGTTGTCATTTTCATAGTCTTTTGCTGCCTGTTGAGCAGATTCAATCAAAGCACTTAAGCCATTACCACTTATTTCTTCATCATTATTTTCATCATCTTCTATGATTTCACCTTGTTCAAATGCTTTTTGTTTAGCTTCCAATCGTTCCTGCTTGGCTAATTCTTTTTCTTCTTGAGCTCTCATTTTTGCGGCCTCAATTTCCTCTAGGATCTTATTTTTGTAAGGGAAATTTGAAGGAATGCCAGGATCCTTTTTAATCCTTGATTTCCAAGTTGGGTCTTTCTTCGCAAGTTTCTTCTCTTTGCGTCTTTGAGCTGCGGCTTTCTTTTTAATACCCTCTCTCATACGAGTTGAAGTTCTCTTTGAAGTACGCTTTCTAGTTCCCATAATGGTTCGATATATTATTGAACTTTGAACTTACAATAGTTACTGATATAACTGATAGTAGCGATCTTTTAAATTAAAAATTGTTATAAACATTAAATGTGCTTGTCCTCGGGTACATCTCATCTCATCTCATCGCATACATAGAGACCCACTTTGAAAATTTACACTGAAAATTTTAGAATTCCGTTGAAGATGATGGTTTGCATGATCTTTAGGATAGCATTAAAATGAAAACATGACAATTTATAGTGTGTGGAGTTTATTACATTTTAAATAAAAATCTTGCATAAAATTCTATCAATTTAATTCTTTCGTGTTCCCTATAAAAGGCGTTAATATCAATGATCAATTTTTATCAGTTCCCCTAATAAGCCTTTCATTATCAATCCATATCCAGCACATACTTCCACGTCTCAAATAGACTAAATTAACTTGAAACAAACAAGAATCAAATCTAATGCTCTCTTGTTTTTTGGATGTTGCTAAGATAACTCTGATATCGTTTAGTTCTCTCAATCTAAACTGAAACTCTCTCCATTGTGATGGATAAACCCGATAGTTGACATTCACATCTCACTCTTACAAAAAGCAACATATTTTTGTTTACTCAATTGCAACATTTATATGTCTTAACTAGATATCGATAGTCGTACTAAAGGCCCACGACTCTTGACCTCTCGGCCAATTCGGTTCAATCAGAATTACTTGTAAGTGTTGAAGGATGTTGAAAATTTTACAGTAATAAAATGGCAGCCTTTTATGATTTACACAACCTCCTCAATTGACTCTAATTATATGCATTAGTCAACACTTCACTGGAGCGGATAAAGCACCTCCGATACTACTCTATATCACAGTTAAATAGAGTTGGTTCTCAGCCCTTATTTGCGACCGGTGAAGTATTTTGGTAGGCATTGATTGAGTGTAGATAGGAATCCACCTTCATACCCTTCCAAATGAACTGTTTGCTCCATATTTCAAAATATAGAGAAATCCAGTAAGTCGTAAAAGAGAGCCGGTCAAAGATAGTAAATTAGTTTGGAAAGAGGTACTAAATAAATGAGAAGTACAAAAGGATAACATATACAGATCACTTCCTGTTATTTCTCAGCACAGAAACATCTCTTGAAATCAATTATATTTACTGATTCAATCAATGTAGGTGATTTGGAGTGTGATAACCTTTTGGATCCAATTATCTTGACCCCCATTGGTACCAGCCAAAAATCCTTATCTCTGTTAGCGTTTTTTCAAAGACAAATATTAACGAATAACTTTTTATACTTCTAAAGGTTACTCCGTATCTTGCGCAAAATATAGGAGGAAGTCGCACAATGGATGACTGCTCAAGTTTTCATCAGAAACGCCTGTAATGCCTACAAAAAATTTTTAACTCAATCATTAAACTTCCCATCCTTGAATTTGGAAAAATCTGATAATGAGAATGCGGGTCTTAGCGTATTAGAAGAATTCGAGAGTGTTTTCGTTGGAATAGCGCTTGCTGAGCCGCACTTTGAAATAGCAGTTCCCATCAGTCTAACCGGAAATTTAGTGGCGTTTCCAGCTTGAGAATTAAGATTGAACATACTCTTACTCCTATATTTACAACCATCCTCATTCTCAGCAAATGATTCCTCGTCATTATTAGTTTCATATGTCCCTTGTTCCAATTCTGATTGGGGGTCACACACCAAATTATATTGCTTCAATTTTCTGATCTTTATTGTCATGATATTCAATAATTTATTCCAACCTCGTCTAGAAGATTTAGGGAAGAATTTTAACCACATTGCGATGATAATGAACCCAAAAAATAAGGTAATTAATCTAGAGGAAAAGCCCTTATCTGATGTAGTATTTACAGGAGAATCTGACAAAACATTATTTGTAAGCAACGAGTTTTCACTTGGGTCAACCCCAACAATGATACCCTTATCTCCTGCCTCTATACTACTGCATGCATAAATCAAAATTCTACCAAGAGTCCATGACAACTCCTTTTCTTTCACGCTAGCTGCACTTTGGAAGAGTGGGTAGTTTTCTGATCCGTCATATTCTTCATTATCTTTGATTTCGTCTATTCCGGCCCTTGGAAGATTGAATCCCTCATGCAAAACATTCAAAACCCAGTTAGCCTTGAAACACGAATCAATCAAAAACTCTGTTGGTAATGCATTATAGAGTCCTTCTTTGCTGTTCTTTTCTATAACTTCCCAGTCTGTGTTGCAAAACTCTTCAACATGTGCACTGAACTCCTCAAAATTATAAGCACCTCCTAACTTGAAGACATCATTAGCTGTATACCAATACTCGGAAGTTCCAATAAACTTATCTTTATAATAATCGATTTGCGGTGCATGGACACCATTGAAGAGACAAGGTTCCTCAACACAAGGCAAGTTCTTTAACAGGAGCGGGTAAATAGATTTTGAACACTGCTCATAGTTACCAGAGCCATAAATTTCGAAATCCTTCTCCTTATATTTAAAAGTAGTTCTACAGTGTTTAGGTACGCATGGATCTGTTACTTTAGTGGTTGTATAATCATCCTCTTTATAATCATTAGAATTCTCCGGAAGACTGTTTATAAGTTGAATTAAATATCTTCTGCGTGCTTCATTTGCTCCAAATCCAAGCCATGTACTCACAAAAACATTCCATTCTTGAATGTCACCATTTACACTTCTAAGACGCACAGTTGCTATATCGTCACGGTGTTTGGAAACCTCCAATGGGTCACTAGGTGCGAATGCAATTTGAGTAGAAGCACCACCCATATCCATGAAACCGAATGTAAAATGGTCTTTATGCGCTAAGTCGTAATTGTTGAAGTGTCCATAGAGATAATTAAGACTCAACCACCCATAAAGGCCTTCGGTTTCACCATCAATTACCTGTATTTGGGATTCGCAGTTTTCGATCAGAAAGTTCGTAGAGTGTACTAATCCATGACAGACATTACTCATAATGGCATTTCTCTCTTTGGGACGCAATAATCTCATCCCAGCGGTTGCCTGTATGAAAACTGGTGTGATTTCAATCTTCTCCTTCGGGATTATCTCTGAAGCAAACTCTAATAATGGTTTGATATGTTCTGAAAATGCCTTTTCAGCTGAGTTCACATATGAGGAGAGTCCGGGAGATACTTTGGATGACCAGTCCTTATCTTGTATGATCTGTGGAACAGAGTGCAATAAAACAGCATCATCTGAATTCTTTAATAAAATGTTAGGATCATTCCACCTGAACACATATATCCGGGAGCCTGATGATCCAGCATCAATAACAACACCGTAACGAATGGAATCTAGATCGCTCATACTCTATTTGCATCCGATGGCACAAGTCAATATACTTCCTAAACCTTTTCATATGTATTGAGAATAATTTAAACAAAATGCGCGTAGTATGTAAATGCGTATTAACGACAAAAACCGAACTAATATTAAGACTCTTCACATCAGGTCCTTCTTTGCAGCAATTTCAAGAATTTCTGAGCTCTCCACAATTCTGACCTTATTTGTACTGTTTAAAAGAGAGTCGTTGAGGGCCAGATATACCCCAACTTTGGCTACCTCGTCACCATGAACTGGATATCCCAACAAACTTTGGAATCTAGTTCTATAAAAAAAGCTGCACATTTTACTAAAGACATCTGTAAGAATACCTTTTGATTTTATTCTTTCGCCCAATAAAGCCCCAGGCCTTAAAATAATTGTGTTGTTAAAGTCAAGAGCAATGATATCTTTTTCAATTTCACCTTTCATTCTGAAATACGGTAATCTTGAATCCACATTAGCACCCATACTGCTGACAAGAACTATTGTGGAGCATCCTTTATTCTTAGCAACTTTAGCTAGTTCTAAGTTCAAATCATGATCAATTTTGTATTGATTTTGAAACCCTCCTTCAGCACCTCTTGTTGTTGCCAATCCAGTAAACATAAACTTGATATTATCATCAGGGTATAACTGTTCCCATTTCTCGTTGTCTTGATCTATTAACTGAATCGCATTGGATTTGAAAGGCAACGATCTCCTACCCAACGTATAAACCTTGGAGAACTTCCCTGAGCATTCACAGTACTTCAATAATGAGGAACCACATAAACCAGTCGCTCCAAGCACGATTGCATTCATCTTTCAAACAACCTTCACTTCCATTCATACAACTTGAGATGAAATTTACGATTAAGGGAAGGTCTTTTATATATAGTTGGTTGATGGAAAAAGCAAGTACAGTTCACGCGGGGAGGAAAAGAGTGCAAACTGATAAGAAAGCTGGAGTTCAAATTCTTTTTTTCAGGTCTTGAACTGAACATGATCAAAATGAAGATATGTTATTAGGAGACAACATGAGTTGAAGGCAGTGATTACCGTTTGGTCAGCTAAACTATATTTATAAAAATTAGTGTGATTGTAGTATTGATTTATTTTTTTGAATGGAGCCATAGAACTGTTCTATCTATGTCCCAAATTCGTTAAAAAAGTATTCCTGAAATAATCAGAGGGGACAAAAGTGACGAAAGTTAAAATGTTAGAATCACGTTGTAACAAGTGTCTCAGGCTTTCAATCTTTTCAAACAGTAGACAATTTCTTTAATCTTAATACGTTTTCTCAATCCATTATTTTTTGTTGTCGTAGCGCGTGCGGCGACCAGTTTTTCATACGCGAACACGTAATACATATATTTATATCTAATGATTATTTTAAACATGGCTTTTAATGTTCAGATATAGACAAATATTAAGACTGCAAAACAAATAATCAAAACAAAACCTTTTCAAGAACAACACTACTATGTCTGATAAATTGTTTAGAGTGGATGCAGGTATGTCTTTAATGTATTTCGTAATTGTAGTTTGCAACCAATTAAACTAACTGGAGTTGTCGCGTTTGTGTTAGGTTTCCAACAATACGATTGGGGTAAAATCGGATCCAAATCAGCCGTGGCTAAATTTGCCTCTAATTCTGACCCATCTGTTCAGATAGCTGAGGACAAGCCATATGCTGAACTATGGATGGGTACTCATACTAATGTTCCATCTTATCGTCATGACGATAAGAAGTCGTTGAGAGACATCATTGCTGCTGAACCAGAAAATTTGTTAGGAGAGGGAATTGTCAAAAAGTTTGGATCTAAAAATGAGCTACCTTTCCTTTTCAAGGTGTTATCAATTCGTAAAGTATTGTCGATCCAAGCACACCCTGACAAAACTCTCGGTAAGATTCTGCGTGCCCAAGACCCAAAGAATTATCCTGATGATAACCACAAACCAGAAATGGCGATCGCCATTACTGATTTCGAAGGGTTGTGTGGTTTCAAACCCCTTGACGAAATTTCGGATGAACTTAGTCGTATACCTGAGCTGAGAGCGTTGGTCGGTGATGCAATCTCTGAAGAATTCATTAAAGGTACAAAACCCGGTGCCACTCCAGGGAGTGCTGAAGATGATGAGAACAAGAAACTATTGCAAGCAGTTTTTGGTAAAGTCATGAATGCTTCTGAAAATGACATCACGGAGAATGCTCGATTGTTGGTTCAAAGAGCAAAGCAACACCCTGAAGACTTTAATAAACCAGATTTACCAAATTTGATTATTGATTTGAATGAACAGTTCCCAGACGATATTGGTTTGTTCTGTGGATGTTTACTTCTAAATCATTGTAAGTTAAAAGCAGGTGAAGCAATGTTTTTGAGAGCTAAAGATCCTCATGCTTATATAAATGGTGATATCATTGAATGTATGGCAGCTTCAGACAATGTTGTAAGAGCAGGTTTTACCCCTAAATTCAAAGATGTCAAGAATTTGGTTGAGATGCTTACTTACAATTATGATCCGGTTGATGAGCAGAAAATGAAACCAGAAGTTTTCGATAGATCTTCCGGAGCAGGTACCGCAATTTGCTTCAACCCACCAATTGAAGAGTTCTCTATCATTCAAACTACTTTTTCAGATAGCATCGGTAAGAGACATTTCAAGGCGTTATCTGGGCCAAGCATCTTAATTACCACTCAGGGAACAGGATATATTTACTCCGAAGACATTAAATTAAAGGCACAACCTGGATTTGTTTATTTCATTGCTGCTAATACACCAATTGATTTAGAGGCTTTGGATAAGGATTTTGTCTCTTATAGAGCCTTTGTTGAGCCTAACTGATTCTAATAAAATGATATTTATTCTTGATTAAATATACAATATAATTACTTGGGAAAGATCGATGCTCTAGAAGAGCTTTATTGAAGATTGTGCGATTTTTTCCATTTTATTATCCTCCTTTTCAAATCAGCTTCACTTTGTTGATAAATATTTAGTTTTCTGTCAAAGAACATTTTCCTGTAATTGTCCCCATGCTTTTTATAAAGGCTCTCGAGCCATTCAGATTCCCTTTCACTCTGTGTTCTAACTGGATTTACCATTGGTCTACTTGCGATCTCCTCTAACAGCTTGACAACGTGAGTTTTTGAGCTTCTTTCGTGAACATCAGCCTCTTGTCTTAGTTGAGACACTTCTTTATCAACATCAAATACTTTCATTTTACCATAGACAACTTTAATGACATTCCCGTCCTCATCACGTTGAATCCTGGCTTCGCCTTCTGGTATCTTTTCCTCCAAAAACTCGCCGTCGCTATTAGTCTCAGGGTCATCGACTTCTCTTTTATCATTTACAGCCCTAGACGAAATTTCTAAATCCTCATCCTCATCTTCGTTCTCTTGGCTAAAATGTGGATATACTGTAGGTATTTTATTTATTTTCTTTAAACTAACTTGTTCACCACCCGCTGGCTTTTGTAGTTTAGCTCTTAGCCCCAGCTTTTTATAGTTTTGAGACATAGTTAGGGAGTAGTCCCAGTTAGCAGCTATTATAGTATTCGAATTAATATTGATTTTTCTTTGCTTGTCTTTAACTCTTCTTGTAGCTTTGCCGATGGATGATTTCTTCATCTTTCTCTTTCTAACGGAAGTCATGATTTCTTAGTTCGTCCTGGGTGTCTTTAGTGAAGAGAAAAAATTCAGATAAATGATTCGTGAAGAACAAATCAATAATATACAATGGATCTTGAATTGTTGTGACCAATGTCTGTGAACAAGATTTCCGAGCCTTTGACTTTTACCTCATCTCATCTCGTCTCATCTGGAGTACCAAAGCTTGAAAAATTTTCGATTCAATTTTAATTTTGAAAACAATCACGTGCCCTCGCTAGGGACGATTAGAGCATGAGTGACAAACCCAATAGGAGGATCCTCGTATTTTCAGATAGATATACTTAAGTGTAGTATATATCAAATGCTTCGGTGATTTTGATAATGATGTGATAACAATGAATTCATTCTAACCATAAATAAAGATGATTACATCATTTCTTTTCGTTGTATTCTCTCCACGGAGAAATATTCTTTCTGGTCACATATGTATGTATTATCAGGAACGACAAAAAAAACCCGAAACACACTAAAACACATTTATATTCTTTACACGAACAGAACCATAGACTTAGTTTCTATATATACTTGCAATTCAACCCTTATGAGCAATCAAGAAGGATCACAGAGTCAGGAGCTCTATTCTAATGATAATATTGAAGAAATTGAGAAGGACTGTGAGAACAGTCCAATTGAATCAGAAAAAGATTACTTTGAGAACCTGGGTGAACTCGTTAAGAAGATATCAATTGGGAGTGATTATGAGTTGACAACTATAAACACCATTGACAATTCAGACAAGAAATATTTTCCATCAGAATGTCCTTCAGAAGAAGACAAGAACACATTTAATAGCAGAAAAGCAATAAAGGAAGGCAAGCATGCTTTACAAGTAGAAGCCGATTCCAGGTCAATATTTGTGGGAAATATATCAGCAAATGTCACACCTGAGGCAATTGAGGAGCATTTTCAAGCTTGCGGTACACCTAAAAGAATTACATTATTATATGACAAGAATACTGGTGCGCCAAAAGGGTATGCCTATGTTGAATTTGACGATCAGCAAGCGCAGGAGAAAGCTCTTGATTATAATGGAACAGAGCTGAAAGGCTCAAATATTAATGTTTATAAGAAGCGAACTAATTTACCCGGATATAGGAGACATCCTTTCTATCAGAGGTATAATTTCTATTATCCACACCAGTGGAACTTTCCATATGAAAGTGGGTTAAACAATTTCGGGGAAATGAGCTCCTTTCCTCCACAATTTCAATATCCAACCAACGATTATTTATGGAACGGTACGTATAACAATCATTATGTTGGAGGTTGGAATGCCATCAATACGACAAATAAGAAAAAAAAGCAATACAAAAATACTAATCATACCAAGTTTAAGCACTATAAATCCATTGGCGCATCTTCGCAACACAAACAGAATTCAAATGACTCCCCTCTGAATAGCCGTGGCTCACAAGAGTAGAGGAACTCAATTATCTCAATTTGGTATTTACCACATCGTCGTGTTCCATTAACTATGGACCAATTGATATGAATCGATGCTAAATATGTAGTTCTCCAGCATATTTCTTGTACATAACATTAAATCTTATCATTTTGTTTTTCTTGTAGAATATACAATCTATCTTTACCCTGTCTAAATCATTACTTATGAAAATCTTTTTTCATATCTCTGTCATTAACACGTTAACTTTGTTCGGAAATCAAAATCAAAGAGACTAAGGATAGTTGCTTTAAGAGCTATAAAAGGGAAACAAATATAATCTATTCTAAAAATAAAAATAATTGAAAAATTTAGAAGAAAAATACAAAAATAATTTATTAATAATAATGTATTTTATTTGTCATGTGACTGACTCGTTTATATATTAGGATATTGACGTGTTTAAAGGAAAAGCTTTCATAATTTCTGTAATAATAGTTTTTTCATCAAGATTTCCAGAGGTCAAGCTACAAAGATGAACCCATTACAATTGTTTTGCTATTTCATTCTCAATTTTCTAGTGGTAGAAGGAATTGATAGTCCAGACCCTTCCATTAAAGAAGACTTAGATCATGTTAGCCTGACCAACAAATCGGAAACGAAAGAACAAGAATTTACCTATGTTGATATTGATGTGGCTTACGATATCTTAGAAAAGCCGGGATTGAGATTTGATGTGCCTACTGAATTTTCTGCCAATGAATACGTAACTTTCAATTTTACGCTCAAAAACTTGGAGAATTATAATATTACAGTGACAGGCATTGCTGGTAGCGTTGTGAGCAATCCAGGTGGTTTCCAAGTAGCCAACATTTCAGAGCAGGTAGTTGGGCCATATGATGTTCCTACAAATGGAACCCTCTACTTCCAAACTGCAATTCAACTTATCCTACCAGAAGGTCCATTTTATTTAGCGCCATTGTTATCCATTAATGGGAATGATGAACCAATGAGATTAGGAATTCGTCCACTCTCTATATTTGTTACACCACCTCCAATGTCGTTTTTCAATCCAGCATTCTTATCAGTTCAAATTATTCTTGCCATAGTAGTCGGAATTTTGACGATATCATTTATCAAATATTTCGGATCCAATCCAAAGAAAGAGAAGAAAATTTCTAAGACCCAAAAGATTGATGAATCTTGGTTGCCAGAAGTCCATAAGAAATAGGCAGTACGAAAACTGATAGTCCGATTTTTATTTCTATACAATTACAGTATATAAATTAAATGCAAAGGAATATATCTAAGTACAAGCTCGGTTCAAGCCTGTAACAGAAGGGTGGTTAGAAGTTCTTCGACTACGGCGATATCTTTCTGATAATCAAGAATTCCAGAGCTTTTGATCACTCCTGAGTCCTGTTCATTGCTTAAAAATTCAATATCATCAAGCTCAAAGGCATATTTTTTTAATAAATAAAATCGTATGTCATCAACAAGTTCAATGGTATCGGTTTCCTCTCTCGCTGATATCCTTTGGGAGCTTTGCATAATTGCTTGTTTTAATTCTGGATCATTGGCATATAGTTGGATATCTTGTGCTATTACTCTGGCAACGAAATGTTCGAGTCTCTCCATTCTGGTTTCCCAAGCAACGTAAAGAATATCAAATATGGAATAATGCAGCAATATCTCTTTACTTTGTGTCACAACTACAGCAGCCATTGATTTCAATCGGTCTTCTAGAAGCATATCAGCGACCAAGAGAACATCAATTGCATATTCCCATGAAATTTCTGAATTATCATAATACAAATATTTGAGGATAATGATGGCAACGTCTAAGCCACAAGGAGGAAGGGAGATAACAGTGGGAGTGTCAAAATTATGGAAGTTTTGGCAGTTATGGTTACTGGAAAATGAAACTTTTTCAACGAAAGGAAGGCTAAACATAAGTTTGAAGTAATAGGCGCGGCTTAGAATGGAAAGATGGCAAGGAATGGCATATCGTTTTTTCCTTTCGAAATCCTGTACAAACAGAAGTAGGTCGGGGAAAACCAAATCTGCATTAAGATGGTTCATTTCTACGACTTGGGCTTCGTCTAATAGTTCCAATTCCATCACGTTTCTTAATATATTGTCATTAACAAATGAACATAGCTGATTTCTTGCGATTTCAATAAACTGATATTGGAAATTAGCCATCAATACGGATTTCTCAGAAGGGTCTAAGGTATGTGATACTTTATCTAGAAAGTCAGCCAAAACGCTTATATTCCATTTCCGTGAGAAATTGATCAACGAGGGATATTGTTTGGGGCTTATTTCGTGTAGAACTGGTATTAGGTAGATAAATTTTATAATTATTTGTAACTCATCTTTGGATATATCTTCAGGCAACTCAATACTATGTTTCATTTGACGATTTGCCATCAATTCCTGTTTGAAGTATGTGCTTCTTAAAATGAGGATAAATCTGTGAAGTCGTATTCTTTCCGTCATACCGAAGCAGAGGTCGTGTGTATCAAATAAGGAGTCATTCTTAATTAAAGAGGATATGTGCATGGTAAATGGTTGATTTACATCTACTGATTTTGAAATATCGTGACGCAAAAGGATATCCCTTATCGAATCAGTCAATGCACCATATATACACCGAGCCCCTTCATATCTGTCTCTATCACACACTGCACCTCTGGTTAGAAGTAGCTTTACTACCTCCTCATGGCCACAGAGACTTGCTAAGAACAAAGGAGAATTATCAAATTGGTCAACATCGTTAAGATTAATGCCAGTTGATATTAAACGATCAGCATTGTCCGTGTCACCAACTCTACAAGCATAGCATAAATCTGCAAAATTCCTGTCCATTAGTCAACGATAAGATATTTGAAAGCTGTCAAGGTATCACTTGACCATGGGTGTGGAGACTGTGCTTTATTAGCCTTGAACGATTTTTTATATCAATCTTATATTTTTGTACAGGAACGTTATATAAAGCTACTCCAGGACGTGCCGTATTATAAATGCGTTACAGACCGTATGTAAGAGTCAAAGGATGGAGCAGTGAAGTGGAAAAAACATGAAACTTTACATCGGTAAAAATCCACGTTCGATCGTTGTGTCTTCTGGAGATCTTCATTTGCGGTTTCAAAAGATTCATGTTACAGTGGCACAACAGCAACAACAACAGCAGCAGCAGCAGCAACAACAGCAGCAACAACAGCAGCAGCAACAACAGCAGCAGCAGCAACAGCAGCAGCAGCAAACAAAGCAACCTACAGTCGCTATTCGTCTAATTGAGCCGGATGAACTGTTTGAAAGTGGTAACTACACAGAAGTAAGAAGTAGGATATTCAATGGTTTGGTGGGTTTATTATCATTACACGGGAATTTATACATTGGTGTGATATCTGGTATACAGAAGGTTGGTTTTCCAAGATGGAACTCTGAGAATTCTTCAATTGTATCATCGGAGAATGTGTACAAAATACTTGATGTGGATTTTCATAGTCTTGATTCAGAGATTTTTGATAGCCTTTTCCTGGAGATTTCAGAGCAGAATTATGAGAAGTTGATCCATGAACATCCCTGTGGCTCTCTAAAAAAGCTCTTCAGTGATGGAACATTCTTTTTCTCCTGGGATTTTGACATATCCAACACATTCAAAAACCATGGGATGTCTCATGGTTTGGATTACACAATTGATAACCAAGATTTGAACTACATTTGGAACGCAAGTTTGATATCGGAAGTAATAAATTGGAGAAATAGACTCCCGTTACATGAGAGGCATTTAATTCGCAGTGAATTCTTGACATTCCTAATCAGAGGATTCTACAAGACAGTTTCGATTGATAAAGAGGGCTTGCCGGCCACAATTACCCTTATTTCGAGGATATCCGCTGAAAATAAACAAGACTCGCTTGATTTAGAAGGTGTAAATGAAAATGGGACAATCTCTCGGTTCGTTGAAACAGAGCTTATTGTCACAACTGAAAAATTTATTTTCTCTTATACTCAAATCAGTGGGAATGCACCACTCTTTTGGGAACTTGTGGATTCTCAACTCTTATATGGCCATAAACTTAAACTTACCAAGAGTATAGAGCATAATCAAGCTGCTTTCGATAGGCATTTCGATAACCTTGCGTCTAAGTATGGCATTGTGAGTATAGTAAATCTTGTGAAACCACGCAGTGAGTCTCAAGAAATACTTGCCAGTGCATACAAAAATTGTGCTCTCCTGAGAGGATTAAAGATAACAAATCTCGAATGTAGCATGACTAAAGCTCCTCACAAGCTGTTATACCTTTTGAAACAAGATATATATGAATTTGGTGCATATGCGTATGATATTCAGAAAGGAATATATGTCGGTAAACAGACGGGTGTTCTAAGAATTAGTTCTTTCGAATCGATTGATCGACTTAATATTTTGGAACAATTAGTCAGTCGCGAAGTTCTGGAGCTTGTAGCAAAAGAGGCGTCTATGGATGTTACTACGTCATTTGTCCATGTACATGATAAGTTGTGGGCTGAAAATAGTTACTGGTTGGGTCGTATCTATTCCAAATTTCACAAAAGTCCAGGGAAACATAAAAAAATATATGCAAAATTATTCAACTCAAGAGTAAAACTTTATGATCCTCTACATTCTACCATAGTACGATATCTTAAGCAAAAAAAGGCATCTTATACTTTTGAAAAGGACATAATAATATTTTCTGGAACTTTCAATGTGGGCGGTAAAATCCCGTCTGAAGATATTAAAGATTGGATATTCCCAGATAATTTGAGAAATACTGGTGCGCCAGATTTATATGTTATTGGTCTCGAGGAGGTTGTAGAGTTGACACCAGGACACATGCTGACTACAGATCCCTACATTAAACAGTATTGGGAAAAGAAAATATTAAGTATTGTGAACAACATGTGTGCTGATAAAAAATATGGCTGCATCTGGAGCAGCCAGTTGGGAGGTGTCCTGCTGATGCTTTTTGTTACTGAAGCTGAACATCAAAAAGTGAAGCATATAGAAGGTGATATGAAGAAAACAGGCTTCGGTGGAATCTCCTCTAATAAAGGAGCCGTTGCTGTCAGTTTTAAGTATTCTGCTACAAGGTTCTGTTTTTTGGTTTCACATCTGGCTGCAGGGTTAGAGAATGTAGAACAGCGTCACAATGATTTCAAAGCCATTGTAAAAAATATTCGCTTTTCTAGAAGTCTAAGAATTAAAGATCATAATGCAATAATATGGATGGGTGATTTTAACTATAGGATTTTGATGACAAACGACGAGGTTAGGAAATCAATAGTTGCAAAAGAATTTTCGAAGTTGTTGGAGAAAGATCAGCTCAATCAGCAAATGATCGCTGGTGAAGCCTTCCCGTACTATCATGAAATGGAAATCAACTTCCCGCCAACATATAAATTTGATCCTGGAACTAAAAATTACGATACCAGTGAAAAGATGCGCATTCCTGCTTGGACAGACAGAATCTTAAGTCGGGGCTCTGTTCTCAAACAAATAACTTATGGGTCTGCGGAAGATATCACCTTTTCCGATCATAGACCAGTTTACGCTATTTTCCAAGCTACAGTTACAGTACTCGATGAAACTAAGAAGGCATCTATGTCAGCAGAAATATACGAAAACCTGTCACAGAAGTTACTGAATATGGATGAAGAATCAAAACTTGCTATTTTAAGTGATGGAAGTCTTATTTTGAATGAGGATACTGCGCACGCTAATAATATAAATAACACCCCCATCGTGAAACCTAAAAAGGGACGTCTTCCGCCACCTAGTTCAGATCAAAAGAAGTGGTGGATAGGGAATGGAAAACAGGTCAATGTCTTTCTTGATGTTGACACTGATAAATTTATTATCAATCCTAAGCAAAACATAAACCCCTTTCATGAAGGAAAGGAAGATGTATCCTTGTTTGTTCCACGATGATAAATATATACAGTAGAAAAACATAGTAAAACATAGTAAAACATAATGACGATACTAAAAGCTGAACACAGGTTTCATGAGCAATTACAATCAATTAGTGTGAAATGGCAGAACATCTAAGTGATTCATTGAAAATGACTGAAAAGTCAACCTTCCTTTGAAGTGCCAGGTACTTTTGAATCATTAATATCTTTGCAGGCGCCATTCATATTTTGCATCTTTTCGACCTGATCTAGTAGATCAGCCATTTTTTTTTCCATCATGTCTAGTTTTTTTTCCATTTCGTCAGCAGTCTGCTCTCCTTCTTGTAGACTCTGGTAAAGCTTTGCTAGCTCAGCAGAACTGAGTTCTCCTGTTTCTAATGTGTCTTTAATCATGTTAAAGTGTTAACCAGATTATTGTTCTTAAGTTTTAATTAGTTGGGTCCCGATATCATTCTTTGTGCCACCTTCAGGTTGAAGACACGTCTCGGCAGGATAATTCTCCAGCTAGACAAAAAACACAGGGTAAAAAAAACAATTTTAAAAGGTGAGTATATTAACTATTTTCCCTTTCGAAACTCAATTGCCATATTAGCCATTGGTTTTCAAACGACAGAAATGCTTAATATTTTTGTTATTCTGTTTTTCAGCTTTTGCTCCTTAACATATGCACGCAGTATTCATGACTCTAAAACGTTGGTCATATATGATCGCAGGCTAGTGCAAATAGATGAAACCTCATTTTTGTTTAATAGTTTGGAGAGTCGTGCTTATGACTTAAAATACCTGGCGTTGGATAATGAAACTACCGCTATTGATCTTTACGATGGTGAGACAAGGCTGTATGATAATTTGATGATTTTGCCGGTGAAAGGGAAAATCCTAAACAAGAGACTTACGGCCAAGGACTTATTGAAATTCTACAATGACGGTGGTGACATATTTGCAGTTACATCCCCGGATGCTGTTTCAGAGCCTGTGCGTTTATTTTTAAATGAACTGGGTATTTACCCTAGCCCCAAGGATCATCTGTTGGTGGATTACTTTCAAGATATTCCTAGCATTACACAACTTTCTGCTGATTCGATTAGAAATCAAATTATTCATGAGCCCTCCCAAGAATTGAATCTGGTATTTAGCAATAGCTCTGCTGCATTACTTGAAAATCGTGAACAAATAATTCCTATTTTTGGGGCTTCTAGAACTTCATTTACCCAAGGAAAAGGAAAAGAGCATTGGACATCAGGATCCCAAGGTTTTCTGTCAGCTGCTTTTCAGTCCTTAAAAAACTCTAGAGTTGGCTGGTTGGGTAGTACTGAATTCTTGAGTGATAAATACCAAAAAAACAATGGTGCATTCATTCAGGATTTCTTGAAATGGGTGTTCCATGAAAAAAATGTGATCGAAATAACGATGAGTTCGCACTCACACGCGGACAATACTTCCTACGAATTGCAGCCTTATAAGATCAAGGATCTGGTGAAGTATGAGATTGGAATATCAGAATGGAATGGTGAAGAATGGGTACCTTTTTTGGCTGATGATCTTCAATTTGAGTTAAAGATGATTGATCCTTACTATCGTTTACCTTTGGCACCATCTAAGAGAGATGGTGCTGTCCAATTCTATACTACGGGTGCTTTTAACTTACCTGACCATCACGGAGTTTATACCTTTCAAGTTGACTATAAAAGACCTGGTCTTTCGTTTATACAGACTTCCGACGTAAAAGCCATCCGCCATCTAGCACACGATGAATACCCCAGGAGTTGGAGTATTAGCAATTCAAGAGTATACCTTGCAACCATCCTATCTTTGATATTTGTTTGGGTTATATTTCTGGTTTTCTTCGTCACAACATCCCCAATAAACAGAACAATAGAAACTGAGAAGAAGAACAATTAAGTTGCCCTACATTTTACTCTGAAAATATTGATATGTGAGAATTATTAGTAAATTATATCATTTATATACTTCTTTTTATACGAATGTAGAATGCAGTTGAAGCATATATTACGTATCATTGAGTGACAACTTGGATCTTGTTATCTTTTTTCCATTGCTCAAATTCTTGTGCCGTTCTGAGTAGTTCAGTTTTTAGTTTTGTGATCGTCTCAGATATTTTTGTTCTTTTTGTTTGAAGAATGGGGACAGTAGTTTTAACGTCGCTTTCAACAAGTGCACTACCCACCATCCTATAACATTTCCTATCAGCATCGGTGTTCTGTAACGTCTTTAAGACAATTTCGTGTTCTTCTTTGTCATGCCCTAACTCGATTATTTTTCCTTGCATTTCCTCTAATATTTGCTTGTACTCATTGTACTTCAATTGAAAGGCTAATTTCATGTGTTAGTAAATCTTTGATGTAGTATGCATTCATATAGTCGTATATACCGTTGTTTAATTGATCCATAATTGGTCTACTTTCCTTTACCTTGTTTCTTCATAAATTGTCTAAAGATCCATTTCTGTTTTTCAAAAACATTTCTGGTTTATTTCAATATAAAGAACATAAATATAAAAGTTGTAAAACTAGTCCTTCTTCCTCAGCTTAGACACTGTGGTGGGCGTATTAGGTGCAAGCGCATATATGGAGGCACCAAGGAATACCAAAACTATTCCGAAGTAACATAATGGTGGCAAGTCACTTCCAAATATATAGAAACTTAACAGTAAACTTAGGAATTTTCTAAAAAGCAAGGCCACAGATAATGTCAATGCACTTGTTCTACTTGCAAATAAGTTTACTCCTTTGATGCATGCCTGTTGGGTGAGTATATTAGCGATGAACAACAGCCTTGTGTCAAATGTCGCTACAAGACTGCGAATTTTAATAGAGGACTTTATATTTGAATTTAGCATTGATGAAAAATTTTGGTACAATGAATTTCTTTGAGTAAGAAATAGTGGTAATGATAGAGCATGTGTGTAAAATAGATTCTCTTTCCAATGGTTCCCATGCTTTCTATAAGCAAATTCTGTGTAAACGGATAATGAAGAAGAAGCGATAGAAGATACAATAATCAGACCAATCCCTTTTAACGTTCTGTGAGACATATGAGAGCGATTACCTGTTTCATCGAGCAAATTCTGAATGCTGCTAAGCTTAATTTCGGAGTCTTTAAATATGGATGTAATAATCGCACCTACGGTCAACAGAAAAGCAGCAAACATCTGTAGGTTTGAATATCGTCTGGAAGTGAAAGTACGACTAATGATCATAGTAATTACGATACCTGAGCTTCTGAAAATTATATGTAATGGTACTGAAATACCGTATTTAAACACGCTATTGTTGGTGACCGAACTAACATAGTAAAGTAAAACTGATGTGACGTAAACTCTTAAGGGAATGTTCAAAGGCTTCAAGGATGGAACCCCTCCTGTAATATCCACGAATGTAAAGATTCCTTCAACGCTCACTATGAGGAATTGACAAAAAGTCAACAAATCTGCGATAGCCGGATCCTGATATTTAATTATACTCTCTAAAGTTAGAACATTAGAGCAGCAACCGCCAAGCAAAGATGTTGCTGCAAAAATAGTACACCATTCCATTAACAATAGTTCAAAGCAATTACGGCAAATTTTGAGATGGAAAGGCTGCTTTTCCTCCTCTTTAATGTACGATGAAAGATTGCCTGAAATCATTTTTTACTGGATAAGCGAAACGAAATCTTCACTCTTTGATTTAATTCTCCAATAAAGATAATTCTGAAAAGCTTCAGTCTAATGGTGAGTGATGAAGAGAAGAAATAAATATTTATTTGATGGTATAGAGAGTAGCGACTCTTTTAAGGAGTTGAAACAACTCAAGAAATTGCCATGCAGCAGACAGCTAATCGCTAGTTCTATTATGGGCTTTGTTGATGATGAAATACAACAAGTTAAAAAAGGCATACGCACCATCTATGAGGTTGTTGAAAAAGATATTGAGTTAGAAAAAGAGCAAATGAATAAAGTGGAATTACAATTGAGAAAATCACTAAAAAAAGTAAATCATCACTACCGAAAAATTCGGGCACGTAGAACGCAAAATTCAGAGTTCCTTGTCTCTCAGTCGGTTGATGATATATCTGGTAATTTAAGTACCCTAAAACAAACATCAGATTATCTGGAAACAACAATTAATGTTGTTTTAGGTAATATATTCAAGATAGACAGTGGATTCCCAGAAAAGAGCCGTTTATTAAATGATGAGGTGTTTAATGAACATCACTATCCTTTGTTCTACCAATTGATACGTAGAAAATATCCCGAAGCCATAAAAAAGGTCACGCCAACTGAAAGTACACACATTGACCAAGATTCAATCACAATTGAGGTTTTATCCTCTTCGGGTAAACTGAGCGAGCCTGAAGTCGGTTTGAATAATGATGAGATTGCCAAAAGTATCGAGGATACTATTTCGAATTACAGAACTACAAGATTGGAGACGCATAATCGCAGTTTGACTTCAAAGTCGGATGTTTTGCTTCCACCATCATTGAAAGAAGTGAAGCAACCTGTCACATCAATCACCTATGAGACTGTTAATGCACTTGGTTTCGAATTTTCATCTTCCCAGAGTTTTGAAGAGAATTTTGATAATTAGGCTGACTCAAACTATACGAAAACCAATTTGTTAAAAACACACAATAATGATGATCTAGACTCTTGAATTGCCCTGTCTTTCAAGCGCCTTCTTCATAATTGGAGCAAAAATCTCAAAGATAGTGGACTCCTTATATTGTTCTACCAAATTACCATCACTAGAATTTTGATTTTCGATAAGTTCAACAAATTTCGGATCAATAGGTATACTCCCTAAATATGGAACGGCGAAGTCATTAGCGAGTTTCTCTCCCCCCCCTCGAGAAAATATATTGGTGCATTCAGCACAGTGAGGGCAGATAAATCCTGACATATTTTCTATCACGCCAATTATGTCAAGCTCCACTTTTCTACAAAAGTTTATCTCTTTTCTGACGTCGGCAGTGGAAATTCTTTGTGGAGTAGTAACAATTATGGCACCGTCTGGCTTCGCCCATCTCAACTGTTCAGCAATTGAGATATGTTCGTCGGATGTACCAGGTGGTGTATCTATCAAAAGATAGTCCAATTCTCCCCAACAGACATCTGACATGAACTGTTTAATCATGGCAGCTTTCTTCGGACCCCTCCAAACAACACTGTTTCCTCTATCATTCAATAGAAATCCCAATGAGATAACGCTAAGTGAGCCTATATTATTAACGCTCCCAGATAGGTCCATAGACACAGGTACCCAACCATTAGTTGATTGATATATTGACTGTTTTTCCATCCCAAACATTCTTGGAAGGGATGGTCCAGTTAAATCGATATCCAGCACACCAACTTTATATCCCATGCAACATAACGTGAGTGCAGCTTGGGTCGTAACCGAACTTTTACCGACACCACCCTTTCCTGAGAGTACTAGTATTATATGTTTGACTTTTTCTAACGATTTTGCAGGAATGGATCCGTCAATTTCCATATTGTCTCAAAATTTATGGAGTTCTACTTCAAACTCTAAAAGAGGGTGTTATAATCCGTATACTTTAGTAATATGACAGTTTATTTTAGACCAGTCGATGACTTGAAATTTAAGTACGTTTATAATGACATCAAGAAAATCCATTAATATCAACAAAGTGTAATGTTCACTAGCCAATATGATTATAAGTAAGAATCGAGGAGCTCTGGATGGAGCTGCTGGCATTTGCTATCATCTTAAGCGTATAAAGGCTGCTCGATTAATATTTAACTATATCAATGAAAGGGGAGTATGTAATAAAAAAGAATTTGAATCGAAATCAGACACAACACTAACAGGGCACATTAAGACATATTGATAATACATTGCATCAGAGAGAATCGAGTCGAAAAAGGTTATTTGGACTAACAAATAGTTCAAACTTAGAAGATAACGATTATACATCACCATATGTGGGAAAACAAAGCAATGGTATTAACTACTCACAAACTTCTCTGGCCCAGTTGGAATCTCAAAATGAGGAACAAGCAGGGCTGATGGGCCAAAAAATCCAGGCTCTCAAATCACTTTCTTTAAAAATGGGTGATGAGATTCGAGGTAGTAACCAAACCCTAGAAACATTGGGAGATACATTTAACAATAGTACCAGTAAATTAAAAACTACCTTCAAAAACATGATGATAATGGCTAAAAATTCTAGAATAAGTATAAAAACATGGCTTTTGATATTTTTGATTGTTGGAATACTCTTTTTCATGGTATGGATAACATAAGTAAGCCATAAGTAAGCGTCCATTCATAAGTTAGCTGCAGACATTCTTTATATATCTGATGAAAAGATTCAATCCGATAGAGGCCTGATGACATAATTTTTGCATTTTTTTAATATCATATCTAATTTTGATATGGAAGTTTAATAAATGTGTTACCTTCTCCTGGAATGATTCATTCTTTCAACTTCATTTTGTCGTTTCCACCCAATAGGCCAACGACATTTCTTTTAGCCCTGTATTTCTTAACGGTATGTCTTCTTTTCCAAAATTTAATGCCCCTTGACAATAAGTAGATCAAAAATAAAAGACCGGCGTATCCAAAGAAGCCGTGCCCATGCACGATATCTAAAATTTTCAAGGAATCGCCATATGGAGAGTTGATTAAACGCCCTTGAATTTTATTCTGACTTGATTTATGCGGTAGCAGAACATTAATTAGTGTCTCACGAACATAATATGGTTTTGCTTCTAAATTATCGCCATATAAATCTGTTTTATAATACTTCCTACTATCTTTTTCGATGATTATAACACGTCCAATGTCTTCTTGTGTGATTTCTTCTAAGAATCCCATATTTTTTAGAAGTTCCTTGTCTTTGGATATGTCCAAGAACGCTATCTGTACTTTTTTATCATCCTTGTAAGGTATTTCCTCTCTGGCAGCGGCCAAAATTTTACTTGTTTCAGCCCCATTTTCCTTAAGTGCAGTGGCCTTTTTCACTCTGCGAGTTCTTTTTTCTTCAAGATCCTCGATCATGCTGCCCATGCGAATATGTTCGTAATCATAGACACCAACAATCAGGTTTTTGAGAGATTTATTACTTAATTCGGTAAGTTCTTTTTGAGCTGTGTTGACCAAAACAATTACTAGACCCTCATTTCCTTTGGGATTAGCAAAAAAATGTTCAAAGTTTTCTGATGTAATTTCACTTACAAGTGGTACGGTGAACTGTTCGATCCAGGATAAGACCACATCTTTTTTCCGTAATTCAGTGGTTGAAAATCCCCTAAATATATGTGGGTACCTATCTCCATCCCTGTAAACAAGAATATTTGGGTTTTTGGGCATGACATTCAAATCCATATATTCTTGTCGTGGCAACTTCGCGATTTCACTTTGATTATAGTTAATCAACTCATACATCTTTTCAAATGATGACTCAACAATATTTGTTAAATTCTCTTCCGTCTTGTAAATATATGCATTAGGTATTTTAGAAATTGGTTCAATAAGGTTTTCGAGAAAGTTGAAATCCTCTGTAACAACAGTCTCTGGTTGATATGAAAATATTATGTGGAGCCTTTGACCTGGCGCTTTTCCTTCAGAAGAATCGTAAATTTTATAATCTCTCCCTTCAGCCTCCAGAATATTCTCTGTTTTTATACTATTTAGTTGACTGTTGAAATAAGTTCTTTTCGCAAAATCTTCTAAAACAGATATAGACGAAGAAAATGGGCCAGCATAGATGAACAAGTTGTTTGTTGCCCTACCAGGTAATACCAAAGCTACCTCGGGAGTTCTGTCTGCACGGTGGTTATTGTTTTCAGCCAAATTGGAAAACCCCAGATTGTTGCATATCGTAGTTGAAGATTCACAGTTGATGTGACCCGTTGATATATTTAATGCAGCCAATTTCACGGAAAGTATCCCCCAAGACCTCTGAAACTGGAGACACTCATCGCAATTTTCAAAGTCGATATTACCAGTTGATGTTCTTCCATTCTTTGCTGGTAAGAAAGAAAGGAGATAGGGTTGTTTACCCTCTCCTGCCAATAAATGGGCAAATTTGGATGCCGTGATTAATTGACTGACACTTTTAACATCGGAGGCTTCCATATTATCGGGATCATTAGCAGCATGACGAGCGAACTCTATGACATTTTCCTTGGATCTTGCTATATTGGAAGGGAAATTTTTTATGAAACCAGATGGTCCATAAAGTCGGATTGCTGGATAACTAGCAATCTTCTCTCTTCTACAAAGATCTCCACTTTCTACACAATTGACCTGTGATAGTGAAATATTCAATTTCTTTCCCTCCTCATAAAACTCCCCCCAAGCTTCTTCCCAAACTGGTGCAAATGCTTTACAATGATAGCAGTATGGACTATAGAATTCTATGATCTGTAACCCAGCTCTTGGATTAAAATTGTCTTCCGTGAGTGGTGCGGGGAACTCAGCCTTTGTTTCATCTGACAGTTTGACCCCTAGAGTGCCACCGCACCAAAATAACGCTAACAATAATGAAAACGAGAATACCCTCATCATCAACGCGATCTGTTGAAGTGTTATGTATATCTTGTAAACTGACTATTTCTTTAGACATGTGGTGGAGATCCACCAAAACTCGGCATATATTAGTTCTTAATTGGTGACTTTGTACGGCAAGAACATTAAAGAGGCTTAACCAAGGATATTATTGATAGCACACTCAGAGATTTGAAGCTTGTTTATGCCAATTCATATCGGTTCGTAAATACTTGTGAGGTGATTTCTTACATACTCAAAAGATACCAAGGCAATAGCAGATGCTGGAACAGTACGAACCAAATTTGTTGTAAAGCCCGAATAAAATCCTCTAAATCCTTCAGTTCTGTAAGTTGTTTTTATTAGAGGGATTAATTTGTGCTGAACAGCATTTGGTAAATCTGATTTGAGTTGCATTCTAGTTCTTAGTATTTCGTGTGGATATGTTATTAACGATGCTACCATCTTTGAAAAACATGATGCCATAATGAGTTTCTTTAGATCAAGCGTTTGATCTTGTCGTCTTGAATTTTCTGAACCATTTGTATTGTAACAGTTGAGTGCAATTTTTAATTTCTCATAGACAGGGAAATGAATTGCAACATGCAGTAAACCTAAGAAGGACGGTACCAGACCTGCGTAAAATGATTTAATACCTTCTTGTTTGTATATTTTTTTAAAGGCATCAAAAGTACCTTGATAATGAGTGGGGTGTTGGGAGACGTGTGTTTGCAACATTAACCTTGTCTTGATAACCCATATGGGGTTTGTCAGTGTCGTTGATATTGCACCTGCGGTGATTGCAGAACACGAATATGATGCAAAATCCCAATGCTCAAAAACTTTTGGATAAAAATCCTTGCAAACCTCGTAAACAGAAAAATATATCATCCAAGTTGGGAAATATCCCATGATTATTGGTACCAACCCTTTATATAGACCTCGGGTACCTTCATCTCTGATAATGGTTCTGAAAGTTCCGAATAAACCATCATAATATTTGTTCTCACCAGTGGATTGCAACCCTTGTGCTTGTAACCTGGTCTTAGCCACATCAAGTGGACATACAACAATTCCGGAAATGAAACCGGATAATGCACCGGATAATGCAGTTATCTTCGTTTCAGTCAATTGAAAGTTAAAAAAAGAATTCTTATTGGTATCAGGACTATTGATCTTTGCTTCATCATGGTTTGTAAAATGGGATGGCTTTCTCATCGGTTCAATTACATCGGAGGAAGATAAAGGTGAAATACCATCTGGCACGAGAAAACCCTCATGTATCTCAAGTGATGGTTCATATTCTGAGGAAACATTGAGATTTTCATTCTTTGTCATCTTAACAGAAATAGTTGATCGATTGAGAAAAAATAATGCGGATAAATAGAATAAGCACCTTTCTGAACTGTTATATTTCTTTATATGAACTCTTTTAAAAAAATTCAAAGTTGTCTTTGGGAAATATAGTGGCTAAACTATTAGAAAATGAAATGCTACTGGGCTCTTTAAAATAATTCTCGATTATTAAGGCTCTATGCGATCCTTCGTGAACTTATAGGATCGCACACTTATTGTACCAAGGCTGATGGTATATACGATCGATCCAGTGAGACGACCTTACCCTGAAATGCCCGTTACTAAACTTTCAATGATGATTAGAAAAATGAGAATGTTCAAATGAATTGATTTTATTTTGTTCTATTCACATTACATGCGGTCATCAAACTAGGAGGGTCTAGCTTATTCAGGTTTTGAACCGAAACGAAATCTGCGGAGTTGTTCGGCTATTTTTCAAAACGACACTGTCACTTGTAACGAGGACGTCATTGATTGGATATAGAATCATCTCAAGTAGATAAGTACTCAAATGAAATTATGTTGGTTGAGCATATAGTTACATACTTCCTATAGTATTACTGTTAATTTGATATACAAATTCGCGACATCTTGTAAATTCTGAGAAAAATATTTGGGAAAGGTTTTCTTTTTTGATATCAATTCTTATTGGCACCAGATTGGTGAAGTGACGAAAAGTCTCGGGGAGCCCTCATTGTGGTAGAGCTGCATTTGGCCTTTCCAACTGAGTTCTTGTTGGACCGATTTTCATTAAGAATTGCTGGCCATGGTTACTTGACGTAGGCAGATTACTTATTGCGGAACTCCCATTGGGAGAACTGTATCGTAGATACGGAGGTGCATTGGCAAGTGAATTCGGAAACTGTAATGAAGTTGGAGGAGTTACGTTGTTTGGTTGGTGAAATGAAGACGCTAGCTGAGTTGGCGGGTGTAATGTCATTTGATGTTGGTAGTAGGACATTCCCTGTTGTTTTTGATGAGGCGGCTGGTGAAGTTGAGGCGGTTGATGAATCGTGGGCAATGAGGTAGGTTGTGAGGTATAATTTGAGAAATTAGCGTAGTTATTCCTCAAAGATGGAGATACTATCATACCTACTTCAGGCCCATTTGTATTTCCATTCGGCGTCAGATTTCCCAGTGCAACTGCGCCAGCATGTCCATTATTACTTGCATTGGCAGTATTTTGGAGATTACTATTAGGATGTACCGGATAACTGTTGTTTATACTTGAGTAAGGCATAGTATTCTGCTGGTTTTGATAATAGGGCAAATGGTTGTTGATTGGATAATGCTGAACCGAATTAAGATGAATGTTCAAGTTGGAACAGTTATGCTGATAGTATGGATGTGACAATGCAGTATCCCTTGTATTATAGTAGCATGATGGTTGCGAAATCGAGGGAGGAGCCGTATTCGATTGTTGTTGGGCTGGTGTAGATTGATATAGAACATTCTCTGAGGAAGGAGCAATTGGTTGAAAATGTGGGGCACTTGAATTTTGATTTTGGTAAGATGAAGATAAACTATCATCACTTTGATAAACAGAGTTGAAAGATTGTCTTTTCACGAATGGCAACGGTTGTTGTGGTTGCTGTTGCTGTTGCTGTTGTTGTTGCTGTTGTTGTTGTTGTTGTTGCTGTTGTTGTTGCTGTTGCTGTTGCTGTTGCTGTTGTTGTTGCTGTTGTTGTTGCTGTTGCTGTTGCTGTTGCTGTTGCTGTTGCTGTTGGCGGTGGTGATGATGGTGTTGGCTTACATGGGTCTCGCCTTGAATGGTACTGCCAGCAGTACCACTCGTTGAAATGACATTAGATTGCATGATGGTATTAGGATATGCAATATTATTTTTATTCAAAGCATTGATTTTGAGTTTCTGCGTTGTGAATAATGGTGAGTTATTATTATTGGTATTCAACTGTAATGTTGAAGTATTTTTGCTACTATTTCCTAGTGCAGTATTCTCCATCGCAATTAATAGTTCTTGACTTGGTTTTACATCTTTAAAAAAGTCGGAATTTGAGGGTCTCACCAATAAATTCTTCTGCAGGTCGTCTAAATTATAATAAGAGACCATATGTAAGGTCTCGGCGTTATTTTTAGAATCACATTTTAGTTTAACAGACATAGTCTTTTTGATGAACCCAGTATATTTGCTATTCGAATTGTTTGGTGTTAGTCCATTTGGCTTGTTAGACTGCAATGGTGATGAGGATGTACTTGAAATGGTTGATGGTGAGTTCAACTTTGGAGACAAATTAGATGAAAATGATGAGGCATTTGAAACCGGTGTTAGAATTGGAGGCAGTTTAATTTTCGATGAATCTGGGGAGTTCGTTTTCGATTTTTTGATGTTCGTCTGTAAATGATTTATTGTTTTATCCAGTTCTCTGTAAATCAAAAATTTACCAGAAATTCTCGATGGTGACCATGAGACACCATCGGTCCAACGTTTAATCCCCGAGATTTCTTCAATGAAAATAAAAATGCTACCGGATGTGATTAGATACGGTCTTTCGATTTCATATGGCCTCCTTGGTATATGTTTCAACAATCCGTCTAATGTAGCTTGTAAAATTAACAAAGCATCACTTTCATCTTCTATGTATCCTTTAAAAGTCGGTTCGATATCCATGAATCTGTTTTTTCGCTTTTAATAATGATTATAGGGAACGAGATATATGTTAATTGAGGTATTTGATGAAAAACCAAAGGCAGAAGTTGCAACGGGTAGTAGATTTTGTAAAGCTTGTGGTGGTGCCAAATTGGAAATGGAAAAGGGTAGCACTACTAGGTGTTGGTAGAATTATGAGGTTAAAGAGTAGAGCAAAACAAACAAAATATTCTCGTTTGTTCGTGTAGAGTTAATGTGGTGTATAGTAGTAGTGCTACGTGTATGGCAATTGAAACTTGTCGTACTTGCCGTAATTGTCGTTGTGAAAGGGTGAAATGGTAGTAGCAGCAGCCGTAGGTAATAGTAGAAGCAGTTCGAATTCTTTACCTTCAAGTTATCTTATTATTTCACTATTCTTGCAACTGTGTCAATATATATATTAATGTGTTTTCAATATGATTGTCTACTGAAAGAACAATATTCAAGGTTTCCAATAACAATGATGAACGAGAGAAAAGAAAATTTTTCTATATATATGAAGTTTTTTTCCTGCCAGCTCATTCTCAAAAGAGTGTATATGCTTATGCAAGAGAAAAAAGGGAGAGTCCAGTAAGGAGAATAGAGGGAAAAAAACTACAACCCATGAAAGATTATGTAAAGAAAATTCCACTATATTAATCTTAATACCACTGTTAATGCACGAAAACCCAGTAGGAAAAGATACCATAAAACGTAAATAGAAAAGAGTGAGAGGAAAAACAAATCCAAAGGCAAAATTTTCCAATTAAATTTGACTTTGTTCCTTCCATACTAATCAAAATATTGATTGCATGCGCGGAAGTACCAAGAAAGAAAAAAAAACTTTAGTTAAAACCACCAGTACATCGTTCTACAGATAAATAATAAATCGACTGATGCCCCCGTTCAGTGGGGGGAAGCCGAAACTAAATTGATTGACCTTAACTCGCCGTAATGTGTCGCAGAGGCACTTCATGCCGTGTATCATCAATTGTGGTAAAATAAGGTTCACTTTCCTATTGGGTAGTTTATTTGTGGAAACCAATAGTTACCGCATAATGTTTTTGGACATCCGGTAATCTACACTTTCTGTTCCGTCTACAAAACTTTAGCTGCATGTTTTTTCTCTGCGGACAATGTACTGCAAGAATACCATGATCTGTGTGCATTTCATCGTGTGAGAATCTTCAACTCGATCAGAGATATGCTTTACGGTCTCCGTGACACGGCGTGGGACGATGCTAGATTCATTCGTTAGAAACCCCAGCACAAGAACTTTTCAAAATTTCACGGTATTGAGGCACGTTTCTCTTTTTGGATGCATGCGCAAATTGAGCACAATTGGTCTGTTGATATCTTGAATGTGTTCAGACAACAATGGGGAGTGTCAGTCAAAATGCCGCAGAAACATGCAAAGTGGCTAAGTAGAGGCATGGCTCACAACAAAACCTAAAGTGGGAATGGAAACAAGCGCATAAAAAAAGACAAATAGAGTCATCTTGATTGGCAAGCGGCACATGCTAATGGAGATCCCGTCAGCCCAACTATGCACGGCTCCATCATATGTATTTAAGCATACGGACATCTCATGCAGCCAATGGGTAACCGTCACAACATCCAAACATCCGTTTAGGGTGTATTTTGATTATCGGTGTAAAGGTTTTAAACGGGTTTGTGGATAGTTGATCTCCTAAGATACGAATCTCAACCAAGGTGTCAGGTGACTGAAAATCAAAAATTCTTTGCAAAATTTAGAATTTGATCTTTTTCAACGATATGACTCATTCTTATCTGAGTTTTTCCTAAAAAGGTATGTACACCCGTCTCAAGAGCTCAAAATGCCGGCTGGCATTACCATATTCGTCAAGAAAATTTTTTCAGCGTAAACTATGTAGCATTTAGAACTCAGGGTATCTAAGTGATTATTAATTGGTTGGAAAACGGACTGGTATATATAAAGAGAATTTTTTCTGTGTTTTGCTTCACTTGTCCGCAGATACACTTTAAGGATTTTAAGTTCAACTCTTCAAAGGTCGAACACAGTATTCACTGCACTCAACACCCAGATTATCAGCACATATCTGCAAAAAAGCCCCACCGTAAAGGTCCATAGATTTTATTTTGTTTTATTAGGAGAGAGATTCAAAGAGAAAAAAAGAATTTTAAAATGTTGTTTTAAACAATTCCCTAATAGAATAAAATATAATTAATATAATATATTAAAGAACGATAAGCTACAAAATAGAAACGAATTAAAAATTAACTGTTCACATTACTGTGTTAATCGTTTAATATATTATAACCAAAAAAATATTAATATAACTTTCAAGATGTGTTTACTGTAGAGATTAAAAATTAAAGGGAATACCTTTTTTTTTACACCATTAAAGCACCCGCTAAACTAACCATGCGACCATGATCATGTTTTACGTCAAGAAGAGACAATTATAATCAATAATAATAATAGTGAGAAGATACAATACAATAAAAAATAGAATGTTCAATAGTACAAGTGCCACTCAAAGTCAAAGTTTGTTTACCAGCAATCTAATATCTGGTGTTGAAAGCAATCCGGTTCACGACATTCGTCAGCCAATTGTTGGCGAATTGGTGTTTGATAAGTTTATTAAAACTGAGGATGAAGATTCACCTCTTTTATTGGACGATATGACACCGTCAACCACAACTACCTCATTGGGGAATGCAGTTGATGATTTTTTCTTTGAGGATGATAACTCAACCCCTATGTTTGAATTTGAAAAGCCTGATCCATCAAACCAGTGGACTTCGCTTTTCGATGACGATATTCCTATCACTCAGAAAGATGTCCAATTGGTTTCGGATATGGGTATTCAAATTGGAAGTATCGAAAACGGAAATGAAAACAAGGTCGAGACCAACGATTCCTTAACTATTAGTCAGAACTCGTTTTTACCTACTCCAACAATTGAAGAAGGTAAATTGATTAAGTCGAAATCATCTCCTAAATTGAATGGACGAGAAAACAAGGTGTCTAAAGTTGATCATTTAGGAGTTGTTTCTTACAACCGTAAAAATCGTACGGCTCCACTATCTCCAATTGTTGTGGAATCTAGTGATCCAGTTGCAACCAAGAGAGCCAGAAATACTGAAGCAGCAAGACGTTCTCGTGCGAGAAAATTGTTAAGGATGAATCAATTAGAGGAAAAGGTCGAAGAATTGTTGAATAAAAACACTCAGTTGGAAAATGAAATTAAAAGGTTAACGAGCTTATTAAACAAATGATTTCAAACACTATATATATCTTATGACATTCTATTTCTATTTACTTAAATAATATACGTCAGAACTTTTTTTTTTCAATTGATAGTTTATTTCTTCGGTCTGCGCGCTAACAAGCCTTGAACAAATAATAGAGATTTCATATTTCATCGTTCTGAGTGGCAATGAACAGCGAAAATAGGCACCGATAACAATGAGTGAACCACCTCTGCATTCACAGTTAGTCACACTCAATATCGATCCGTCTATAAATGAAAGATTAAAGAATATAGAGAAACTATCGTTTGCAGATATTGATCAATTGAAAAATGAAATCGAGCTAGAACTAAACAAAAATTTTACTCTACTAAGTGATCAAAATGTAACAATGGAGTCACAGTTAGTAACTGATGATGGGTTTCCACGCTCGGATATTGATGTGTTGCAAGTGAGGATTGTTCGAAGGAATATCAACATGTTGAAGAATGACTTAACTAAGGTGCTGGATGTATGTTATACAAGACTACAGGATCATTTCAAGGTAAGCAATCAAACAAATGAAAGCGTCCCTGTTAATAATAAGTTTGAGCATACAATACCATTCGCATCAATTCAAAAGATTGCTGTAAATAGTCCTATCCAGAAAGCAGGCTGTTTAGATAATGATGAGATTCTACTCATTGGTGATCTACATGCCGGAAACTATCTAAATTTACAAAATATCTCAAAGTGTATTGCTCAGAATGAGAATAAAAGGATCATATTAAGGATTAAAAGAAATAAAAATGAGATCCTGGAGCTGTTTTTGATACCGCACACTAACTGGGGTGGTCGAGGAATGTTGGGTTGTAGGTTAAAACTACTATAGAAAAAATAGATTCATTAACCACCATGTAAAGTTGATGTAAAAGACACAATGTCACCATCCTCCAGTATGTAGTCTTCACCTCCTTCAAGCTCCCAATCAGCGTCGTTTATTAATGTAAGGATACCAGGTCTTACAGTTCCATTTTCAATAAATACATCAACATCATTTTTATTAGAAATCATCTCAGCAACAATATAGTTGATCAAGTTTTTTACCGAGACTTCATCACCTTCTACTTTGACTTGATGAATTCTCTGCTTGTTGAATATGACATCCAAACCGCCCATGAATTCAACTTTAACGCTAACCATGACTATTTAGTTTCTGTATCGACCACTTTATTACTGTAGCCAGAATGCTCTTCGACATGTATTCAGGCTTTTTTTTTCATGCTAATTGTTCTTTGTAAATACTGTGATCACGTGGTTTAATATCATGGATTTTCCAGAGTTAAAACAGTAAAGCTGTCATAACTGAGGTGTATACAATAGACACCGATGTTCAATAGAATCTTCGAGTTTGATTCAAATTAGTACTCTCCTGCCTATCTCTTACGTTAGGTAATTCTACTAAGTGGGACTCAAAAAACATGATGGCAAGATGCGCAAGACCCCAGATATTTATTGTTCGGTAGTTAATTGTATTCAAAGCATCAGAAATGTATCTTAATATAAAGTGGAAAGTGTGTGAGCTCAATTAAAAAAAATTAAAGACAAGTTGGGCCCGATTATGATTTTCACTAAGTGAATGAGGTTGAAACTAATTTACCTTGAAGTATTTCGATAATAAAAAAGATATTACGCCCAAAGGCTCGGAACGCTTTAAGTTTCAGAGAACTTTTGTGAAACGCCATGCAAACGACTGTAATATTCCATCGCCTGGGCTAATCACTGATCAAAAGATTATATAAGATATCAATATATTCGAAACAGCTCAGCACCAATTCAAGCAATTATCCAATTTGTATATCACCCAGTGTTGGGGTAAGCTATTCTCAATTGATTTCCAGAAAGGTAGTTAGTCGTGATCAACAAATTCATAGTGGAGACCACAATATATATATGGAGATAATCTGTACCAAATTCTCGCTCTTCTTAAGAAGGCAAGTGCAAATTACAGGGGATCAGTGGGTGGTAAACGGGCCTGCATTCATAGGTAAGAATAGATACTTTCCGAGAACAATGAGAACTTAGCAGTTTGATTGCCCTATAATGAATTCAGTATTTCAGTTGTAGACTTGTTATCAATAAATCCTTCTGCTAGGGTTTGATCTCATCTTGTTCCGTTTACTATCCAGAATACATGAAAAATGATTATTCTTTTCCCTTGAATCCACAGTTCTGCGATATTCAGAATCTAAGCTTTGTCTTGATTGCAATAATCGTTGGGCATCATAATTGTAAAGTTACAACTATAAATGAGATCAACCGCTATTACTCATTAGCCATTACTACCAATTTTATATCAGAAGAAATTGTTCTCCGATGAGTTACCTGAATTGTTGACATAGTAGACTCCGATACTGTTAGAGTGAGATACTAAATGACAAAGATTTAGATACTCTCTAATGAATTCTCCCTCTTGTTAGGAAGACATTTACGTAAAGTTCGGATCAAATGAATCATACCCGCTAAAAAGGTTCGTCTCTATAGGTCGCATTTCAACACCTATTGAGTTATACCACACCACTACCAGTGAAGATTTTTCACTCTTGTAGTGTTGCTGTCTCAACCGTGATCACACCATCAGTTTGATCTCAGTGATTTAGTTGTACAAGCATTATTTGCTTATTGAAAGAATTTATTCTCCGAAGAGTTACTAGAATAGTTGGTGTCAGACATTGATTAATAAAAATTGATACTAAAAGGTATGGAATTAGATATTCTTTAAAAAATCCTCCCTCTTCTTAGGAACAAACCAAAGAAAAATGTAGATCAATGTGGGTTAATATTCGCTAGAAGGCCCATATTTATAGGTCAAGATTTACACCTATTGAGTTATACCACACCACTACAAGTGAAGATTTTTCACTCTTGTAGTGCCATTGTCTCAATTGTGATCACACCATTAGTTTGATCCCTGTGATTTAGTTGTACAAGCATTATGGTTGCCTTATGATAACAGAACAAGTCGTAGTGAGAATCCCATTATGTAAACGTCTCGCAAGGGGCATCAGTCGATTTTCTTTCACACCATTGAATACTCTTGTTAGAGCTTAATCTCGCTCATGTTACTTGGTCATCATGGCATATGATTGAATTATTAGTCTCTTTTCATCTATATTTCATCTATATTAACCGTTCCAACATGAAGATTATTCAATCAATAAAATTAGAGCTCAACTAGAGAATAGAGAACAACACATCAGATGCTCCTTAACTGGGGTATAGTTCCCCACTCTATGTTCATTGCATATAAATAAAGAGCTCGCGTGGCGTAATGGCAACGCGTCTGACTTCTAATCAGAAGATTGTGGGTTCGACCCCCACCGTGAGTGTTTTTTAAAATTCCAGTTGTTGAGTTAACTTCATTTTTGAATGTTGTTTTCATTTTTTATCAGTGTTTATGTTTTACTTCACGATTCACATTTTTAAACAAATTCTAATCTTTTGGAAGAGCTCTATACATAAAAAAAAAATAAACAAAAATTAAAACTGCCACAAGTTTCTCTAGGGGTGTTTATGAAGAAAGTACTCTATGAAGAGTTACCAGAACTTTTGATATTAGACATTGGTATAAAATTAGATTTTCTGTAAAAGGTCCTAGTTCTTTTTGGAATAAATCGAACAGAACTGTAGATCAAAGTGAAGTGATGTTCTAGAGAAGACCCACACTTATAGGTCGCATCTCTAAACCTATCGAGTTTTACTACACCACTATAAGTGAAGATTTTTCACTCTTGTATTGTCACCGTCTCAATTATGGTAACCCCATTAGTTTGATCCCAATCTTATTTTAATTACTTGTTGATCATTATAGATTCTTGACTTCTCAGTCCCTTTTACCTATACTTCATTTATATTATCAGTTCCTCTTGAAAGAATTTCTCGATTGACTGACGTTATTAGATAAGAGGATTGAGATAATTAAAATATGGTAAGCATTTCTACATGCTGAGTTCGTGGCTTAAGTATGCACACAAACTGCCTCCATCTCCTGTTCACATGGTATAGATTTGGGAACATTATATAAAGCAGGCTTTATATATCTAAAAAATGCACTACATGGAATCATCGCGAACAATATGTCGGACAATAATTTTTCATCAGACGATGAATTGGAAAAATAGTAAAAGCAGTGTATCCGACAACTGGAAGCCACACCTCTATTCTGAAAGCCTTTCCAACAGTTCCAACAATACTTTCTTCCCATAATGTTTCATTTATATTATCAATTCCATCAATTTCAACTTATTTCATGTTTGTGTTATAACTAGCTCTTTATTGTTTAATTTTACTACTGTGCCTCCTCCCAGATATCACGATCTGGAGTAGAGGAGAAAGCGGAATCCCTGTTTTGGTGTATCTCCTAAATAGTCTCAGCTAAGTATAACGACTTAACTTGATTCCTTCTTACTTAAATATAGTTCTTTACCTAAACTTGTTGGAACGATTGATACAAATGAAATATAGATAAAAGAGACTGATAATCAAAGCATCTGCTGTGATGAACAAGTAATAGCAGTAAGATTGAGCCCTAACAAGAATACTCAATGGTGTGAAAGAATATCGACTGATGTCCGCTGCGAGACGATTACATAAGGGAATCTTACTACGATGTATTCTGTCATCATAAGGC